>JAMPIT010000433.1:30292500-30792500 GCA_026261815.1 Monarcha castaneiventris obscurior
CAGGTTCTCTGTTTGGGAGGTCACTTTTCCTTCAAACAGCATTTCATCAATCTCCCAAAATAACTGATGCACTCTCTGTGTGTTTGCTTTATCAAATTCCTATGTTTTATTAAGTTAATAGGTGTTAGCAAATATGCATGTATACTAAAATTTCCATGATATTTAAAGAACAGCACAACGTGAATCAACTTGGCTGAGAGTGTCAGAATGCATGTTCAGACTATGTATTTCGGACACAATTTATACACCACAATGCCAAAAAAAAAAAGCCCCAAAAAATCCCATATAGCTGGCCTGAGCAAGCTGATTTAGCAAAAAGGAACTACAAGACTATATTTCTATGACATTAACATATAACATACAGCTGCCTAGGATAAGCCCACATTAGTAAAAAAAAAAAACAAAAACCACAGTTATAAGGTGTTTGGACTCCCAGCTTGTTCCCTGTGCCAATGTGAAGCACACACACTGCATCTCTGGGACCCAGGGCACCAAAGCTCCCTGCTCTTTCAAGAAGTGCTCTTCCTTCTTCCTTTCTGAGTACAACAGCTAAGAGGGCAAAGAGGGGGCACCTTACACCTGCGTGACTCAATCCGGTGCTTAGGAAACAGCTGTCAGTGTGAGAAATGCCCTTCCATACTTCTTCACTGAACCTACAACTCAGTGCAACTAGAGACTAGGTTAACACAGAGGCAAATGAAAATAGCAGAGAAGTGCCTGATTTTTTCCAGCGATGAGGAGCAAAAACTTGGCTGAGGGTTCCTCAGCTGGGGCAGTGTTCGTAATGACACTTACCACTTACATTAGATAACATACACTAAAAAAACTGGTAATACTCAAGGCCCAAGTCATGCTTGTTCACTTCCAGCTGAATGCCTTAAAGCACTTCAAGCTACAGAAAGGATCACACTGAAAAGGAATTAAAAAATAACTCTCACACAGGTTACTGTATAATCCAGAGTCAGACTTTCTCCTGAAGGGCTGGCAGTGACAAATGAGGTCAGTACCCTAAAAGTTAGGACATTATGCAAAAAGAATGGCAGAACTACCACTACCAGCCACAGAAGGCTTTCTAAAATGAAACTGGCAGCAACTGCAATGCTTTTGGTTTTATTCAACGCTGCCAGCCTGCAGCAGGTATGCCTCAGAGGTCAGCCTTTGTGACAGGTACAACCTCTATCTGCATCATCTACAAAAAAGAAGTGAGTTTACATAAGAGCTAAATATTTCCCAAGACTGGGAAATTTATATGTACGTTCATGAATGTACTTTATAACTGAAAACATTGAGAACAGTTCAATTTAGACATTGCCTGCACTATACAGTGTTTGAAAAGACATGTTTTATCATTCACTTGGACTCAGAAACCTAAGCCTACCTTCTTCAGTGAAACAGGTTTGTTTACCCCAAACTTCATCACTTATGATTTTATTGTGTTTTCCTTTGTTATACATTAGCTGCACCAATACCAACTTGCAACCAAAACCATTTTTTAAATATTCAATTAATGCACTTAATCATTAGGCTATTATGGTGAGGTGCTGCTTGTTCAGTATCACTGAAAACTAATTTTTTCTACAATATTTAGAAAAAGAGTACTGCAAAAGTTTCTATGACATACATCGTCCCTCCAGGAGTAAACTGAACTTCTTTCAGTAGACAAACTCGTAGTATAGCTGTTTATTCCAGACCAAGAATTATTCAACTCTGTGGGTGTTGTACAATCACTAGATGAAAGTGGTGAGAGCGTTTCACTGAAAAGATGAGAAATTAAAATGAAGAACACAATTATTTTCTGTATAATTCTGTAGAAACATTTTTTAAATAAAGCAACCAATCAAATAAATATCCAATAATATGTATTCCTGTTGAGGGGAAGAGGTGCAAGCATATATTTTCAAGTGCTCCTATCAGTACCATTTACTGACTTAAAGGTCACTTTTTCATTATTATGCTTTTGCATGTATATACACCATTGCAACTGTATGGGTATACTGTAAAGTGTATGTATGTATTTGAATATATATATACACATGTATCTCTGTTTCCAGCTCTAACAATTATTTTGGTTTCTCCACATCAGCTAGTGATCACATGAAAAACACATTAAGGATAATATAAGCTTTCTTTAACTCTTTAACATTACAACCTACCACAAGAAAACTTTTGCAAAATTAAGCAGAAGATCTCTATAAATGTTTCAAATAGCACTGAGTTATATGTCTCCATGCAGTGTTTTTTATGTTGCTAAATCTGGGGCACTTTAAAATTTGATCTCCAGCAATTCAAGCCCCCAAAGTTCTAGCTGGTCCCTGCCAGCTACAACCCACCCCAAGATGCAAGGAAAGCAATGGCAATTGGATGTGCAGGTCAGGCAAATCCTAACCAGTGTCATCTGGAATGAAACTTCTTGAAAGTTAACTAACCTGCAACATTAGTGAGCATGATTTCAATTTAATCATGAAGTGTGATTTCCCTTCCAGAGCTAATCAGTGCCCTCTATTACAGTCTAAAAATACTCAAATCCATACCACAAACCGGGAGTAAAGTTCAAACACTTAAAACAGCGGATTAGGTCAATTTGTATCCTGCACTATATTGTGCAATAATTATTATCCATAAGAATAACTAGAAGAATGATTAGTGAAAATCAATTCCAATCTGGAAACACCTAGGTCAAAAGTCAGTTAATTAAGTATAATTTCAGAAGTACATGCATACCAAGTATAATTGTCAATGGCTTCTTGCACATTTCTTGCAAAAACTGATGGAAGAGACACTCCACTTTTTCCAGAGAGACACCGATTTGGGGAACCTCTGGACAGTCCTTTCCTATAAACACAGAAACACAATATTCCATAACTTTAAATAAAGTTAATTCACATCTCCACTGGAAGGGGGGGCAGGGTGGGCAGGGAAGAGGAGGAGAGGAGGAAGATCACTACTCCATTGAATTTTTCAATTTTTCAATCCTATCCATCCAGACAAACATTTGCTTGAAACAAACTACCTTGTTTTGAAATAGCTTTTATTTACCTAATTTACAAAGGTATGTTTCAAAAAAAAAAAGTACTTTTACTTTGAGATTAGTTTTACTCCACTGGCATCCTCCTTGGATGTTGCAGTTCAAACTTTGCAAGAAGCACGCACAACTGAAGCAGCACCTCACTACTGCAACAACAGAGCAAAGGCACATACCAGTAATTGCTCATACAGCAGTTTAATGAAGGAATGTTTTTTTCTTTGTTTGGGGGGGTGGGGCTTTTTGTTGGGTTTTTTTTTTTTTATTTTAGATGGAAACTGTTTATAATTACACAACTGCTTATAATTACATATTACATTTGATATATGAAGTTGGGTCATTAGTATGCTAAACCCACCTCTTCAGAACATAGACGTGTGAGTGTTCCTTGGAAACACTTTTACAACAATAGATTGCTTCACCTATTTTCATGCCATAAAATCCTCACAGCAGCATGATTGCATCGAAGTACATTCGTGAATGAGTAACTACAAGAAAACAGCTCACAGTTCAAGAATTTTCTTCATTTCTTTAGACAAGAACAGTAGATTGGCCCTGTAACAGTTAGGATCGCTCTGTCTTCTTTCTATCCTTTCTGATATTTATCCTGCCATTACACATATGACAAAATATAACTCCCCACTCAAATGAACCAATCACACATCCTACTCCTATGTCTTGGTTATGAAGACACCGAAAACCTACCATAAGTTTGAACTTCTCATCAGGGAAGACCTTAAATTTCAATTTCTTGGAGGCTGGTACAACAGCAGTGGAAAGCATTTCCATGTGTTTGCACCACATAACTTATCTCTTCCCTAGGCATCTGCTTTTGGCCAGTAAGCACCAGGAGGCTCATCTCATTTCGTGGTAATACCAAGATCTATCTCCCAGGAAGTAACAGTGAGCTCACAGTCCATCTTCTACATGTTTCCTTCCATTACTGTACATCCCTTTCTGTCTTTATTTGCCATGTTATTGCTCGGGCAGCCTTATAAGGTCTTTCAATTTTTTTCATAGCTGACCCTTGTTCTTAGTATTTTTCCACAGCTTAATGCCACCACCAGGTTTCACACTTCACTGCTCATGACTCTACCTGCTCAAACCGCCCAGGTCAGATTCCCATGAAACACCACTGGAGGAGGAAACCATTTACTGTTACTTTCTGTTGACTAATATCCAAGCTAAACCTCCCCTGGTGCAACTTGAGGCTGTGTCCTCGTCTTGATGTGAGATGGAGCAAAATAGTGTTTGTGCCACATTTTTCCACTGCATGTTGTTGTACTACGTCTCCTGACTCCCTGGATCACATGCCATTAGGTGTGCCAGGAAATTATTGCAATAAAATAAAACGAAAAGACAAACCCCTCCCATCATATCTACAGCATCATTTCCCCTGCCCTGGCAAGCGAACGCCAGGAGCTGGAGCAGCTCCCGGCTGCTCACCGAAAGCTCCGCAGCCACGGGCATTAAATGGGGACGGCAGGCGGGCCGCGGACACCGCCCCCCGTAGCCCCGGGCCCCGCCGCAACCCCGGGCCCCGGACAACGCCCCAACGCAGCCCGGGGCCCCGGACATCGCCCCGCCGCAGCCCCGGGCCCCGGACATCGCCCCGCCGCAGCCCCGGACCCCGCCGCAGCCCCGGGCCCCCCCGCCACACTCACCCCGGGACGAGCAGCCCCGGCCCCGCCGCCACACTCACTCACCCCAGGACGAGCAGCCCCGGCCCCGCCGCCACACTCACTCACCCCAGAACGAGCAGCCCCGGCCCCGCCGCACACTCACTCACCCCAGGACGAGCAGCCCCCGGCCGCAGCCCGCCGGCCCCCGCACCCTGCGCATGGGGGCGCGGCGGGAGCCGCGGGCGCCCCTCGCCCCGGGCCGGCGGCGGCAGCGCGGGCAGAGCCGGCCCGGCCCGCCCGCACCGCCCGCGGGCTCCCCGCGCCGCGCCACACCCCGCGGCAAGGCCTCGCATCCCGCCGGGCCTCCCCCCAAAACGCCAAAGCCTCAGGCTGGGCGGCAGCGGTGCAACCTCCCCCGTCTCTCTCCTCGCAACACGTAGCCAAAGAACGCCGAGCTTGGTCTTCCTGACCCGAGGAGGTTTCCCTCGCCTTCGTAGATGAGCAACGGTTATGCGATGCTGGCCAACTTAAGTAAAGATTTTTCCTTGTTAATTGAGTTCTCCTCTGAACTACCCGTTTCCACATCACCGATCTTCCTCAGCGCGGGTGCCAGGGCACAGCAGAGGCTGTCAGCTGCAGATTTACGCTAGCTCCAGTAATCCACTACCTCCATTCATCTCTAGCTCCAGTACATAAAAACTCTGGCGTCTGCATATTTTGCGGAAAGCCTCTCTTAAAGGAGGAAGCAGATCTGCCAATGAGCAAGTAGAAAATAAAACAAAGAGAAAATAAAAGAAAGGCAACATTAAATACGCTGAAAATTGAGACTGAAAAGGCATGGCACATGAAGCCTTGCCTTATAGGAAAACAAAGAGCAGCATTTAAACGACATTTAAAGTTTCATAACCAAACAAAGTATTGCTCACTAAGAAAGGTATACAGAAAATGACTACGCATTTGTTCTCTGATAATAAAAGATTTTTTTTTTTTTTAACCAATGTTTGGTAAGAAAAGTTCCGCATTCTTCAAAGCCCCATTCTTCTGTGTCAGTAAATAATTAAGAACCTGCATGTGTAATAACAACTTTCCTCGTCCTTAGCAATCCTTCTCCTATAGGATTAGGTTTGTCCAACGTCTCAGACACATGTGCACACACACGAATATTAGAGTCCTTTGTCAAGCAAAACTTATCCAAGCAGATGAAATCTAGAATAGCGAGTTATGTCCTGGTTAAGAAAATGCTATTTTAACCTTCCACCTTCTTCTCCATTTCCACAGTGTAAAGACTTAGATCAAGAGTTAAATTTTGTGTAACCCTGTTGGAAGGCTTTTTTGTCATTGCAGTAACAAGATTCAGCCACTGGTCACCCCTCACACCTTACCACCACAAAAACCCACAATATCATTTGCATTTCTCTAAACGAAGTCCTTTCTTCCTCCTTTCTATCAACACAATGATAATTATATGGATAAATAATTGTGAAGGAGTATATTATTAGTATTAATACTACTCCCATCACTCTAACTTGGAACTGGAGAGAACTATCAAAGACCATGCCAAAAAGCATTCAACCAGAGTTTAGAAAAGTAAATTAACAGAGAAAAATGCTGACTTTATTATCTGTCACATGCTATGAGACCTCTTTAACAGATGGTTCAAAGTCTACTTTGTAGCCACAGCCTCTGATAGAAAATATTTACTATGCATGGCTCCCTTGCCAACAATGTATAATATCCAGATCTCTAATAAAGTTGCTGCCTTGTTGTCTGATATAATTCATTTTCTCAGATTTCACCTCTTTACATGTTCTTTACTATTTTGGAAGCATGACTTGTAACAAATGTTAACATATTAACCACATCATGCTCTTATAACATGAGACATGCTTTATCTTTTAACCTACCATTTACAGCTGGGGCAGTTAAACCTGAACAAAAAGAAGGCTCAGAGAGGACCTTACTGCTCTCTACAACTAACTGAAAGGAGTTCGTAGCCAGGTGGGGGTTGGTCTCTCCTCCCAAGTAGCAAGTGACAGGATGAGCAGAAATAGCCTCAAGTTGTGCCAGAGGAGGTTTAGATTGGATATTAGGAAAAATTTTTCACTGGAAGGGTGGCCAAGCATTGCAATTGGCTGCCCAGGAAAGTGGTGGAATCACACCATCCCTCAAAGTGTAGATGTGGCAGCTGGGGACATGGTTTAATGGTGAGCACATCAGTGCTGGGTTAATGGTTGGACTTAATGATTTAGAGGTCTTTTCCAACCTCAGTGATTCTATGTTAATTCATTTCACTCATATTCTCACTTTCTGCTTGTTCGCAAAACCAAGAGATAACTATTATTTTTATGCCAGATTTCTATAAAATATTGATATGAGTGAGAATATTAAAAGATATCAAACTATAAGCTCTCTCTAGCATAAATGTAGGAATACGTCTGTGGGAAAAAATAGATTTTGAAATCCCATCAACCTTTCCTACACTGGTATGGGACAATTACCATGGAAGTCTATTTCTTATTCTTCTTTGAAGTGATATAGTGAACAGAAGATGTCACTCCACAAATCCAACCTGTTCAAATATTCCTTTGTAAAGGGTTACTCTCAACACAGTACCCACTTGTCAGGGGCATTTTCATGGAAGTGAATAGACCACTTCTGGTCAGTATCTTGTTCACTGAGCAGAATGTACAAACTTTGTTACAAGCAACACTGAAAAACCATCACTGCACGAAATGGTCCTTCCCCATGTTCACCAGCTAATGCTGCTCCATCTTTGGAGCAAGCAAGAAGCAGAGGTGATATGACTACTTTCTGCATCCATGATGTACAACATTCCCAGCATGCATTGCAGTATTGTAGTTGAATATTTATACCACAGAAAATCCTAAATTCATAATGCACACATCCTTTTCCCTCTAGGTCAGGTAGTCATCTGTCCAACTTGGTTGCAGTCAACCATGGTAAGCTCTCCCTCTATTGCTTGACAAAACACATTTTTTCAAGATTGATAAGATCTTTAGGAAGATAAGAGCACTCTTACTCTCTTCCAACAGCTTCAGTGACCACAAGCTGCCAAGTATAACAGACAGTATTGAATGTCATTGGCAGATCCTAGAGGAGATCGTACTATCTGAAGACTCTGCTGCAACAACTGTGCTCAGGGCTGAGCATTCTTACACTTGTTTAATACAGCAGCACCAAATTCTTCCTTCAGTAGTCTGGACCTTCTATGAGACATACCCAGTGACTTCTACAGCCCATGGAAGCAGTTATTTTGGCTCAGCATTTAGGCACTTATTGTGGCAATACAAAGAAAATCCAGGTAGATAACAGCAATGCCTGTCACTGCTTATAGTCTCTATGCCTCAGCTTTCTCAAAGTCAAGATGATTGTGGCATATCTTGAAAAGGCATCCCTGGAACAGTTTAGCCAAGGTGACTCCAGTAAGCGCATAGTAAATGAAGCAGAATCATGAGAAATTTAATAGAACTTTCATCTAGCTTTCTGCAGAAAATTATTTTAAGGCAGCTATAATATGTTTGGCTTCTTTGCTTAGAAATGACATGGCTCAGTAAGTAGAAGGAAAAAGAAAACTGCCTTGAAAGGTAATATAGTAAATGTTGACATTCTTAGCTTCTAGCAACACATCATATTTACCATTACTGTTACTGAACATGCCAGAGGCTTGACAGCTAGCAAAAATACACTCCAAAAAGGATAGCACATCTCCGCTGCTAAGTGTCACTCCAGACTTGGAGATAATTTTCATTTTGCTCTCATCTCTATTAATGAGCACTGCCAGAAGTGCTTCAGTGCTTTCAGTCGTGTGGTTGTTGGTCAATGAAGTACTTACTATAACTGAAGCACTTACTATAACTGAAGCACGAAAATACAAATCTTTATCAGAGTTTTTCCACTGACAGTGTTTAATCCTACCACCTGATTGACCCTTTCCTTTTACAAAAATGTCACTTACTGTCTTTGAAGCTTTGATGCCTTGATGATCAAACTACCTGGGGAGCATTCATACAGTTGAACTCTTGGTCAGTTTTTCAGGTGACTATTTTTTTGATCTGACCAAATTACCATAATTTGCCACAATGCCAATTTTTTTCATATGTTGCTAAAATTCTATTCCTAAATAAACATACAAGTCTCACTTGGTTCAAAAAGTAGGTAGCATTGGACTACATTGTCTTAAGCTGCAGAGAGAAGGTAATCTTGAAAGACTTTGCCAATGGAATATCACTGCCCATCAGAGCAATGCTGCTGGTTAATGTACATCCTCATTATCCCATGGTAACACTGCAGTGACTATGATTTATGTAGGCAAATGGCCTCCAAGAAGACTATGATTTGATCCTATGTCTCAGTTTGGGGAACAATTGTATAATGGCTAAAAAAGAAAAAAAGTCTTGGTCAGCAGTATGTTAAGAGTAGGGCCCACTGTGGCTCAGAACTGCCACTCCTCTTTGCTTGCAGGTACCAGTAGGCTCTCTCAGAAGCTGAATTCCAAAGCATGAAAGTTTCTCTGTGTTTTCCTGCATCACCATCTACAGTTTGTCAGTCCTCTGTGGCAGCCTCCTGCACAGAGTGCTCACTAGGTGCACTCAAATCACCTCTTCTACCCAAGACCTGCTTCCCCTTAGGGTTCACTTGTTATTGCATCTGGAGTGAAGAAAAATAAAGAAATGAATGTAATTATTTTCTTAAACTGCTGACAACACTAAAAGCAGGCCATCATTTTAATACAACCTCAATCTGTGTACATACAGCACAGCATCTCAGGTGGCTATTTGTAGTATATATACTTAAGTGCAATGCCTACTATTAGGCATTTTCATATTGAATCCTGAAACATATTTAAGGCTTTTCCAACCATAATCTGTGTTGATTTCTGTTCCTATCTTTATAAAACAAAGTAAGAATAAATTTTAAAGACTTAGTTTTAAACACAGGTTTATTTGTATATAGTAATTCTATTTTTCTGCAAATTTTAAAGGCTTTATAATTTTGAAATGCATGCAAGATGGCATGAACTTGCAAAGTATTATCTATATAATTTTTAATGTATTTGTAATTTTGATTCACTGTAAAAATGTAACTGCAAATATAAATTTTGGTTATAGGAAATATAAACAATTTCTGAGTGCGAGATACTATAGAAGTAAATCTGAATTTTTAATATAAATTATGGATCAACATTGAGAAAAATACTATCATCTTAATTAACTGCAATAATAAAGAATGCTAATTAGTGTCTTAGAGAAGGTGTTTTATTTCTTTGGATCTGATAGGAGGCATTTACTGCTGCAGGATCAAGTGTCTGAACAGACAGGGAGGGAGTAGCACCCTAACAAAACACTTGGAAGTGATCCACAAGACTTTGCCTGTGTATTCTTTTTATGTAAATTTGGAAATCCAGTAAATATTTTTTTAAAACAGACTTCTTTCAGCAACATAATGTCATAGAGATTGGAACACTTATTTTCCCTTCTGGTCATTGATCTCTAAAGAAAATTGTATATCTAATGAATCACTGAGAGCAGGTGCAGAACTTTATCCTCTCTGAACACTGAATTTAAAAAAAAAAAATCATCTGAAATATTGTGTGGCAACAGGTCTATAGTACAGAGTGAAGCAATGCAAGTGTGGGGAGACCTTAGTCTGCATATATCCAGGCATACTAAATACTTTTATCCTTCCTCTGTAGCCACAAACACTCCTGGCTTGAGATGTCAAGATGTGTCATCATATTGCTAAAAGCTTCTGTAACCAAACAGATTTGAGGACCTGAAAGTTTTTCTCTGTTCTTGCTACAGTGTGACTTCCATGGTGGTGTACTGGAAGAAAGGCACTACTGAAAAACAAAGTAACGACCCTTTATGTATCCCACAACCACAACTCCTTTCCTAAAAACTAGAGAGAAAGAGAGAGAAAGTGAGAGAGAAATAAAATGCAAGATAAAAAACACACACTGCTCACCACACTGGTGTATGGAATATCCCTTTGGCCAGTTCAGCCCAGCTGTCCTGGCCATGCTCCCTCACAGCTTCTTGTGCACTTCCTCACCAGCAGAGCCTGGGACACTGAAAAGTCCTTGACTTGGGGCAAGCACTGCTTAGCAACAACCAAACACCAGTGTGTTACCAACATCATTCTTATACTGAATTAAAAATGCAGAATCTAGTCAGGAGACAGAAATCATCAGAGTAAGGATGTAAAAATTATCACGTGCCAACTTGGAAACATTATGAACGTATGTTTTCAAGTGAAGGACTCAGCACAGAAATCCCCACTCTTGTTATCCATATAGTGTACTTACATGCACAAATACACATTCACACCACATCGAAACTTTTCCAACAAGTCTGCAGCAACAGTGAGAAAAGATTGACTGATTCAGTCCCACGTTCAGTATTTTGTGAGATAAGAAATCTCTCATTCTTTTAGCACTTGACAAAACTGACAGGAATGATCTCACCACTGAAAACACCACAAATTATCACCAAACTACTGCAGTATCCAAGAATCTTCTTCCTTACCAAAAATATTGATGAAAAAAAATGCCCATTGTGGGCCCAAACCTTAACTGAAAGTGTGATCCCACAAACAATGCACGCTGAACTCTACATTAAAGAACAATTAAAAAGAAATAGTCCCCTAACTCACAAAATTTTAGAGGGGTTCACGACACTTGAGCATAACAACATAGACTGGGGGCCCTTCCTCTTCTTTTCATGGTTGACTTAGTAATGCTGTTTACTGAGCACAGGATCAGAAGTAAAATGCCTGGTTGTAAACATATCTTCTTAGTTTCCTATAAACAACACAAGTCCTCTGCCTCTAAAAACAATTAAAGGACTTAGAGATAAAATGAGATTCTTTGGGTTTAGGAGCTTTGTGGTTGCTTTTGCTTTACATTTATTCTCTAGTTGAATAGCTTGTACTGTGTCTAGCTCTTGGACCCCCAGCATAAGAAGGATGTGAACCTCTTGGAGCAATCCCAGAGGAAGGCCATGAAGATGGTCAGAGAACTGGAACACCTCTCCTATGAGGACAGCCTGAGAGTGCTGGGATTGTTCAGCCTGGAAAAGAAAAGGGTCTGGGGAGACCTTAGAGAAGGCTTCTGTTACTTCATGGGGGCCTGCAGGACAGCTGGAGAGGGACATTTTACAAAGACATGTAGTGATGGGACAAGGGGGGAAGGCTCTAAACTGAAAGAGAGTAGGTTTAGATTAGATATGAGGAAGAAATTCTTTGCTGTGAGGGTGATGAGGCACTGGAACAAGTTACCTAGGGATGTTATGGATCACCCATCCCTGGAAGTGTTCAAGACCAGGTTGGATGGAGCTTTGAGCAACCTGGTGTAGCAGAAGGTGTGCTAGACCTTCTAATTCACCATGGCAGGGGGATTAGAGCTAGATGATCTTTAAGGTCCCTTCCAACCCAAACCATTCTATGATTCTCTGACTTGTTGGAAGTCCATAAGGTTTTTGCAAAAACTGAAGTTTATATATAATATTACTAAATTTTAGTAATTATTTTTTGTTGCATCCATCTAGAGAGTGTAGATGAAATGTGTAGTACCATGTGAAATTAAAATTTACTTCTGAGCTCTGATACACTTAATTGCAATTAAAAAATAGACCATGGCAGACCACCACATTACTATATTTACTCTTTTAGATCACTACAATAGTGGAAGTGACCAGCTTAGTAATACTACAATGCCCTGTCTAGGTTAGTATGAATTACAGTGTGAAAGAGATCTATTGCTTTTAGTGGGTAAAACAGGAGACGGAATCAGACTTTCCACTCTCTTCTGCAGCTCATCAGGTTACTTATAACCATGTGTTCAAAGTTAATAATTTTGAAACCCAAAGCTTGATACTTGTACAGTACACAGATAAAGCTACACTTCTGATACCAAGTTCACAAACATTTTTTCCATGTGTCAGAACCATCCTGAAAATGAGGAGCTGCAAAATTAGTTTCTACAAACTATTACCCACTCCCAAAAAAACATAAGTTAAGCCTTGCCCAATTTATCTTTAGACCAGATAGGGGTTGTTATCTCCCCTTCCTCTTGCAAGATGTTAGAATAGCAATAATAAAGTTTCTTTAAAAAGAAATCTGTGTATCTTAGTATCATTAGCATATTGTTGTAAGTGTAGCATAAGGCATCTTATCCTTTCAAGAAATTTCATGGTCTTTTATAGCAGAATATATTTTCTTTCAATAAGAGTAAAAAAAAAGAGTGAATATTTTTTCTGCATTAAAATACGAAGAAAAATATTTTTCATTATAAATCCTCCAAGTTGGTTAAAAAAATATGACATTTCTATACAAATAAATAGTAAATGTAAACTCTCACAAAGTACTGCCATAGTTTAGCCCTATACCCTATTAGGACAAGTTGTTGGTAGTTGTGGAAATCAGAAAATTTAGCATATCTGGGAAAGATAGAAGGAAATCAGTATCAGATTTTCACTATTTTGCATTCTTCATATATTTTCATTGCTATCAATTTGTCAATACCAAAGAAAAAATACTAAGACATAAAATGGATCCTTTCTTTTATTAACCAATTACTCATAGTTAGATTGCTATCAATGAAAATACACTGGCCATTGATGTCTTTTAAAACATTTTGAACAGCAATAAAACTTGTCATGAAGGAACTTTATTTAGGTAAGCAAAAGCTTCCTGTGTGTAACTATCAATAATATATTATCATATACTATAACTCACAAATTCTAACCTCAACTCTATGCAAGGAATACTAAAGTTTTCAATATTTAATTAAGATGTTTCTTCTAAAAGCTTAAGTGAAACCTGCTAATTAAAAAAAATGCTAATGTGGAGGTATAGACTTTCCTTGTCAAAGGATGTATCTTATTCCTTCTTGGACATCTTTCTGGTTTGCTTTTGGTTTTTTGAAGACAATACCTTAATCAGCATAACCTTTACTGCTATGAATAAAATATTTGAAATGCCACCATGCATACAAAAGTATAAGTTAGGGGATAATTAGGTGATATCAATTAGAAGTGGTTCAATAGCAAGTCAAAATGAGTATTTTGCTGGACACAACCAGTTTTAATGTAATTGGGTTTATGCTTCATCCCAAAACAATCAGTTTGTTTTGAGAGTGAATTCCACTCTTCAATTTTTTTAAATTATAAAAGTAATCAGCATTTTTACTTGGCTTTATTTTTGGTACTGAGAAAAGAAGCAGCTTGGGGAAATTACAGGGACATAACACTGATTTGTTCTCGTATTATTTATATAAAGCACTAAACATCTTATAAACAGAACTCTGTTAATACATATTAAAGCAGACAAACCTCCCTGTTCACAAAAAGCTACTATTTTACACAAATACAATAAAATTTTAAGCCTGAAAGAGCTTACAATACATTCTAAAACAAAATAAAAGCTCTAGATTGGAGTAGGGGGAAATAAAAGAAGTACATCAAGGAGGATTTATGTTCCTACTTTAAATACTGTGCTACATGGAAACCGAACTTAAAGCAGAAGTTCCAAAATCCATCTGAAAATTTAACAGTGTACTAAAGAGATTTCAGTCCTAAAGAGTCAAAAACTTAACTGAAATAGACATTCATTCCTATCACACCTAACAAAACATTACTGTTCTTCGGATCATCAGTAATAAAGATTAGCATAGTTTAGTACTACAGAAGCAGCAATAATAGATGTTCATATAATATGTACAGTAGCTTCCTTTTTTTTAATAGTATGAAAAATTCCACCAGTACAGTAATACAACTATTGCTCACTTTTACAAGCTCTTCTGCTTTAAATATGCTAAGAAAACACTTCAGTATACCTTTGCTGTAGCAAAGTATCACCAAACGAAAGCACACATATTTAACAGTCTTCTTTTATCTGCAGCAAACCCTAAACTTTTCAAGGTGAGACTTGAAAATTAAACACAAAAGCATCCAAAACCAAGTATCACACCTGTTATTGACATTTTAGAATTCCACAAGGCAGTGACTGAAATGTCTGCCTTGATGCGCAGCAGCAGCTTCGGGACAGAACTTGATACAACTCGCACACCAACATGAGGTATCTTTACGATGCCTACGCAAGCTCACCATCCCCTGCGCTCCCTCTGGACCTCGGCTTCTCTCTCTGCGCATCCCGGGCTGGGCACGGGGCAATTTTCCTCCGCCCATGCGGGGCCGGGCTCTGACTCCCGTCCCCTTCCACGCGGAACCCCGAGCGTTCTCCACTCTTCGCTCCTTGCCGCACACAGCCCCCGCAAGCATCGCTCCTGCCACTGAAGGTGCGCTTCCCTGCCTATGGAATACGCCCGGGGGAAGGACAGCCCTGCGCAGGGAGACGTTCGGCACCTCTCAGGCCACCCAGAGGCAGGAAAAGCCAGGTGGAAGGAAGCCACAGGAGTGAGGGGCGCACACCTCCCGCGTACCCCCAGGTTTGCGGGGCGCTCACTCACTCGGGGCGCCGTGGGATCCCCGCCGCCTCCTCGCCCTCTGCCGCCGCCTCCTCCCCGATGTCGGGCAGGGTGATGAGCAGCCCCTTGGGCGCCGCTCTCCCCCCGGGCTCCTTGTCGGCCGCGCCGGGCGTCGTGCGCGGGGTGCGGCCCCCGCCGGAGGGTGGTCGCGGGCTGGGGGCCGGCGAGGCGCGGCGCAGCCTGGAGAGCAGCGCGCCCACCCCCAGGGCCGCCGCCTTCATGGCAGGGCCGGGAGCCCCTTCCCGGCGCCGCAAGCCCTGCGGAGGGGCCGGCGGCCTCGGGCGGGAGCTGCCCGCTGCCTGCGGCTCGGCAGGCGTTGCTAAGCGAAACAAACCCCGCCGGGCACGCACCGCCCGGGGCGGGCAGCACCGCGCCGGCGGAAGGCCCGAGAGTAGCCCCCGTCAGCTGCGGCCGGCGAGCCGGGAAAATAAAGCGGGGGATTTCCCCTCCAGTTAGAATAGCACCTAATATTAAGGGACAAAAAGGAAGCTCACCTGCCAGGGCAGCAGGGCCTTCTTCACCCATCTGTGCATAGGAAGGGCTTAACAGAAGTGGGGAGTGAGAGAGACCCAACCCAGCACATCTTTATCACCATGCAAGGCAGACGCAGAGAGGAGCTGTGTGGAAGCGACAGTTCACGTGCTTTTAAAGATGCTCCGAACCATCCTAGGCAGTTTGGAGAGCAGGAGAGGGTGTCAGTGGCACAAGTCAGACAGCTGGAGGCACACGAGTGGGGAATAACTTTGCCCTAGCTTTCCAACATTGGGTTGTCTGCCTGAGTGAAGAGAAATGTGGCCACACCAGCAGCAGTTTGGGAACACTGTAATGCTTGGTAAAATGGACAAGGCAAACATTGTGCCAGCTCAGAATATGACATGTCACGTGGCCCTTGGAGTGCCCAAAAGAACAGTACTGGCTGAAGGTTAGCCCAGCTGCTTTATACATGTGGGCCCCAGGATCACACATCAAGCAACTAGTTGTACTCTCAATTTTAAGTTGGCAGCTGCTGCTCCCCAATAACCAAGGGTACAAAGTGAAGAATTTCATCCTTGTTTTCCTAGCACATCAAGGAGTGCAATGAGTTGGCAGAGACAGCACACAGAACACCAAGCAGAGGACTGAGATTTGAAACTGGGATATTCCTGGCTTTTTCGTACAAACCGGAATAAATATGTCCTGAAAAAAACCCTTATGGAATAGGTGCACTTAAATCTAACAGCAGCACAATCTGCATTTATTCCTACCGTGGCCAAAAGCCCTGACTGAGCCACAGTGAAAGTAGCACAACTGAGCTCATCGGTGGGTAGTATATTTATCTCAGCTATGTATGAACATCAGTGTCTGTAACTTGTTCATTACTCCCTGTGCCCCGGTTCTGACCAGGATGAGGTTAATGTTTGCAGTAACAAGGAGGGGCATGGCTAGGACCGTGAGGTTGTTCTATATCACCTCACACCATGCTCAGGGGGCAGGGGTCCTTGCTGGTCATGTTCCATGGGGTGAGAATTCACAATCTCTACCTTTTGTGCCTCCAGTTCTGCTCTCCAGCCTGCCAGGGGGAGGGAGGAGTGAGTGAGCAGCACATGGTTTAGAGCACTAAATTGGGGAATACTATTCCTAAACCATGACACCCTGTCATTCAAGATCTGCAAAAACAGTCAGGTTCCACTACAAACCTGCAGACTTGAGCATTCTGCCTCCCTCAAGTCCTTTACATATTCTGCTTTCAGTACAAATGGCTCCTCTTTAGTCCTAGGTAATGCCTTTGACATTACAAGTTTGGAACTATTTTTCATTTATTTGGTGTTTAACTTGTCAGCAAATCAGCATACTAAAATCTGATGCTGCCCACTGCAAAGAGACTGCCAAGCTCAGATATAGACTGCAAATCCTGAAAGTACTTAAAACTCTTAGCCATGGTAAGCTCATTTATTTACTCTCAATAAAATTGTCAAACAAATGTACAGGAGCAAAGCAGAAGTGGGTAACTTCCAGAAAAAGAGGGAAAATTTACAGGAAAATTTTACTTCTGGTATAAGTGATGGTTACCACTGGCCCTGTGATTATTTATTACTTTTGTGGATTTTTTAAAACATTAGTCTAATATTCATTGTGAACCTTTATAATGTCTTTTTCTGTGGTAAATTATTTTAAACTGAATCTAGGTACTGAAATAACTGTTTGGAATGTATTCATCATATTTTTTTTTAATTTAAAGTGATTTTTCACTCATCACCAAGTACTTCTTGTTTGTATTCTTAGCCATATTACAAAACTAAGCATTCAAAACATGTTTTTCACTGTTCTGAAACCAATTTTGGGGACATTTGTAGTATCTAGAAAAATCTTTAGGAATTTAGACATACTGTCGTTTTTCAGGCTCTAAGGGTCAGAAAAGACCATTTGATCATCTAGTCTGACCTCTTGTATCACATTTCACCACAGCATTTCTCTGTGCATTCTCATCATCTTTATGTCATTTTTAATATCCATGTGAACTACCAGCATTTTTTAAACGATTTATATTGATGTGGAAAGAGAAATTCTGCTGCTATGTGTCATTGCAGATTTAGGAAACATAGTAATCCTGTCACATGTTAGTCTTTAAGTAAGAGAAAGAACAATTGACATGGTGCATACCCAGTACACACCATTATTACCAACTTGCCTCCTCAACTTTCATGGCCTAAGCATGAAGAAAGAATTTGTCACTTCGCCTGAAAAGGTCAGAAAGATGAGATGAAAGCATCACAATGGGGATAATCCTACTACTGTAATTAGGGAATCATCATCTATCACTTCAGCTGTAAACAAAGGCTATTTTGTCTTCACTCAGGACTTCTGGAGCAAGTGAAGACATCTGCATCCCCTTCACTATTCCAGCGCATTAAAAATCTATTTCACTAATTATTTATCTTGTTTAGGTTTTATGTCATCATGGGACATAGGAAACCTATTAAAACTCAATGTTTTAACCTATTAAAACCCAATCTATGCCTATAGAAAATCATGAGAAAAGCTGTTTAAAATGTTAAGTATAGAACCATTTGCAAGCTGTTTTCTAAAGCAGTAAAACAGCATTCTTGTAACAATAGTGGTATTGAAGTTGATGAGGGAAATGCTAGGGGGGCAAAGCAATTTGAAAATATTACTGAGCTATTGAAGGACCACTCATCTACTAAAAGCTGACAAAGTTTGAAAAGGTCCTTGAAGCAGCAATTAAATATTAACAAAAATGTACAAATGACTGCCTCGTCTCTGATTTATAATAGCCTGTGCTCAGACTCACCATAACATTTTAGCCAGTCCTAAACATTATAAACACCCTTGCAAAGCACATTTTGCTCAGTCTCAGCTCTCTCTCCAGATCAAGCTGCTAGCCCACATTTGAACCTTAATGCCCTGGCCATTGCCAACGAACTCACATTTCTGTAAAATATTTTCAGGAAAAAATCAAACTACATTAATATACAAGAAATTAAACTACAGAATTCTCTCTGATTTCTTTACAGTTTTCTTTTTAGCTATCAAATACAAAACTCTGTATAAAAGCAAACAAAAAATTTGAAATTAATCTAGTTTTTAAATTTTTTCCCACTTTACCTCTAACTGTAGTCACAATAATGTTTCTGAAACCATTTAAAGCTATTTCTTTGGGCAGACTTTGTTTTTGTTGTTGTTTCACCAGTAAAAAAGTTCTGGTAATGAAATTGCAGTAGCACCACTTTCTCCATAAAGTTGTCTTCTGGTTATAAAAATATCTATGCCTTTTCTCATTTATACAGGTGCAGCAGCTGTGCCTTAGCCGTATTTCACATTGATTTCAAGTTCTATGTACAGGCCCACATGCAGTTTTATGTTCATTCTAAGAATCAAGGTGACATCTCTCAGTATTAGTGTCCTGCCAGCTCTCTGAATTTCACCAGGGAAGAGCAAAAAGTTTTTTTTTCCAAATACCAAATTTATTAAATCAGTCGACTCATCAGCCTGAAAGTCACTTTTTGATAGCATCCAGTATTAGCTGCCCCAGAAGGCGTAATCATAAAGGTTTTAAAACTCACTTTGAAACTGCTGTGTTTCTTGGTTTGAATTACAGAAGTAATTTTCCATGTTACTTACTGTGTTTCACAAGGAAAGCTTTCCGGCTTGATGCACTGAATCTCCCTATGTTTCAAAAGCAAGCAGTAGTGTCCACTCTACCTTCTACAAAGAATTTGCTGTTTTATCATTAATACATTTTCTTTTGTATATCCCCTTATAGAGTCTGTGTCTTTTCTACCCTACATAATTTCCTAGAACATCAGTCATTCTCACTGCTTTTCAGAATTTCTACCCCATTTTTAAGACACTGACTGGAATTACTATCAACCATGATCCCTTTTAACATGTCACTTCAGTGCAGCTGAATTAAAATATCAGCAAAAACATGAATATAAACAAATAAATTTAAAATATAGTGACTCTTACATCTTTACAGGATGACAAGCTTCCTCAGATATTCGTTAAGTTTTCCAGTGGTAGAAAATATACAATAAAATGACCTCATAATTCAAATCTGTAGTTCAAAATTCAGTGCACTTTACTATTAGATTTAAGTGCCATCACTAATTGCTGATGAAATGCGCTGACTCGTTCTCTCTGGGCTGGCCAGTTCAAGATGCAGCGAGATCTGAACATTCCTCTTCTCAGGTGAAGCGCATGATACAACTTGTAATCTTGGATATCATTAAGAAAGATCAGTATGATGGAGTCCCGACTTTGTTCAATAGCTTGCTGAAGAGCATGATACACCTTGAAACTGAAGAAAAAATAAGACAAAAATCCATGTTTTCTTGTATGTGAAGGAAAAAGAGAAGACAGTTCTTAACAGGGGTCTTAATGTCTATTTTGTTATATACAATTGTTATTACTTTTCTTAAATTAGCTTTGTCTAATTAAAAAGAAAAATAAATTCATGCTCTGAAAATGCAGCCTAAGTCTACTGTCTTGATACAGCCTTGTTTAGCAAAATTCCATTTGTTACAAGACCACTACACAAGAATGCTGAAAATACTAACTTAAAGGCAAACAAAAATCATCTTTTGATGCTAGTGGTCTCACTCATTGTCGCTCTTCTCCAAAGGTGTAATTTTAAGGAAAGCAATCTGCAAAGGTGGCAGCCTGACTTTTGGAGAAAAACCCCAACCAAACAAAACAACCCCCCAAGAGAAACCCAAAACCAAACCAAACAAAAACCAACAAAAAAACCCAACAAAATCAGACAAGAACCCCAAAAACAAACAAACAAGCAAAAATAACCCTCAAAAAACACCCAAGAAAATGCCTAAAACATTGACTGAGATATTAAAATGTCTACAGCTGTATGTGTGGAACAATTAACTTTATTAATTTAGGAATTATTCTGAAGTTACAATGTATAACGTAAATATATTAAAGTAGATTTTGCATGAGTATATTTCATTAAATGTTATTTTTTATTAAATTACAATTAAAAAATGATCTTGTTAATATATCTCTTAAGAAATTTTCCCCCTTAGAAATAAAATTTTATATCCTACTCACTTTTTACACCAGGGATCCTGTAAGAGGTGTTCAGTCACAACAAAAATAATCTTCCTGCTCTTTTTTATACTGTTAATTGTGGCTTCAAATTCAGATACACCTGCTTCGAAGTCCCGTTCTTCTAAACAAAACCTGATTTCGAAGTGGTTATTTTTTTCCAGAGACATGAAATTTTTAGACACCCAATTCTTGTCCTCTCTTGCATGAATAACATAAGCATCATAATAAAACTCTTCCTGTTGTCTCTCAAATTCTTTAAAACCAAGCGTTCGATTAACTAAAATATTCCAGTAGAAAGCTATTCTCCACCCTTCAAAATGGACGGTAAGGACAATAAAAATGAGTAGCATCACAATAGCGGTAGAGATCACAAAAAGAAGTTTAAATGGAGCACTGTCTTTGCAGGCTGAACTATCAAAATACAAAACTAGACTACCATGATATTTAGGTGGAGTGTTGCAAATGTACTGGGACCTCAGTCCAGGTATATCTACTTGGGTCACATTAAGCCAATCAGCAAACCAAGCAATGCTTTCACAGGTGCAATCAAAAGGATTGGAATCCATCTCTAGTTTTCTCAAGCTCTTGAAAGGTGGGCCAAATACTTTTTCTTCAACTGATGTTATCAGATTTTTCTGAAGGTTCAACGAATTCAGAGAGGCTTGGTCATCAAACAGAGTTGCTGGAAGCAAATTCAGATTATTCGATCCTAAATCCAAGTGCTTTAATTGAAACAGACCCTTGAAAACCTGAACTGGAATTTCATCCAACCCATTTGATTTTAAATTAAGAATTCGCAAATTGGAAAGACCTTTTAAAAAAAGAACAGGGCCACCTGGATTTGCATGTTTCCAAAGTCGGGCTAAATTATTGTGCTGCAAATCCAGTATGTCAAGATTGTCAAGTCCATCAAACAAGTCTTCTTTTATGTTTGCTATGTTATTATTGCTGATGTCCAGGATAGTCAGGTTTCGTAGAGGATGAAAAGGTGAAGGAGAAAGTGCCAGATTACTGCACCCTACCTTCCTCAGCATCAGTTTTCTAAGGCTTGGGACAAAAATGAATGATTCACTTTGCAAAGTCAAGTTTTTATTATAGGAAAGATAAATATCTTGTATATTATTGAGACCTTTAAACTCATGACCTGTGAGCTGTTGATTAATTTCATTGAGACCGATATGAAGAATTTTCAGGTGTCCCAAGGAAGAAAATGCCCCACTTTCTATTGTAGAGATTCTGGTTTTTGTGAGGTTGAGAACCTGTAAGCTAGAATTAGCAAGCGATGAAAATGTTTCATTAGTTATTCTTTGTAAGTTTAGATTGCAGTTAGAGAGACTCAGGTATTTCAGGTTTTTCAGACCTGTGAACATATGAGCAGTAATTCCTGGAAAATTGTTATTATCCATTATAAGGTACTCTAGGTGGTATAACCAAAGAAAAGAAAAATCTTCAATTTTCCCAGTAAGTGAGTTCATGAGATTCAAATGTTTAAGGCTGGATAATCCATAAAATAAACGTGAAGATACATGAATATTATTAAGCTTCAGGTTTAAGTATTGTAAACTTGAAAGCCACTGAAATGAGTCATTTTCTATGACAGAGAGAGAATTTTGGGAAAGGTTTAAAACTGTAAGATTTGTTCCTTGCAGTCCCTGGAAAGTTGACTTGCCAATGTAGGAAAGTTTCACATGGCTCAGTGAGAGGTTCCGAATTGCTGTGTTTGATAATTCTGTACTAAGTTTCTTTGTGCGATTTTCACCAAGTTCAACATTGTTCAGTATGAGGCCAAACAGATTTCCAATTGAATGTAAACATCCTGTATGAAACTGAAAGGGAAAGAAAAAAAAAGTCTTGACCTAAACAAGGGGATTATGTAAAAAAGTTGACCAACAAAACATTTGGTTTGAAAAGGTTTTCAAATGAGATTTTCAAGCAGAACGGAACTTCTACACCCAGACTGCTTCACACCCACATTCAGACAAACACTTTTTGGAGTTTACACTTCTTGTGACAATAGTTCTATCATTGATAACATTATTATCATAAATCTGAGTAGTATTATTTTAGAAGAAGATAGAAAGCAGCTTAGTGAGATGCAAGTTTGAATCCAAATACTGAAATTCTTTCTCTAGAAGTATCTTAAAATTTGTGGTATTTTTCTTCAGCTTTCCTTTATTGGTATCTGCTAGGTATACTAATTTACTAGTTTTTAGGTCTGCAGACTGACAAGAAGAAACCCAGTTTCTCTGTGCAAGCAGAAGCTACTGTGAAATCTAACACTACACACTTGCTTTCACAAAATGGATCACAAGCTTCGGTCATAGTGCTCAGCCCTCGTCTTGATTAAGATATGAGCTGAGTGATTGAATACTCCCTCTGTCAGAATGATTCAAATGCATAGAGGCTGCTTTTTAGATAGCAGTACTGTAAAACCAGAGCAGCTGAAAGTGGCACAAAGTAGCAGTGCCCAAGAAAGGAGTCCTGCCATTTACTTACCCACACGCTGTACCCTTGTGCCAGAAGAGCCCTACATGCAGTCACACAGGGCACCACGTAAGAACCAGCATGACTACAAACTAACTGAGCCAAAACATCTGTAGAGTTTCCCCAGTGATCCCGTGCATAGCCTCATAAAAGCTGGTATCAGAAAGAGGGAGGGATGAAGTGTCCAAGTGAAAGATGGTGGTGGGATTCACTCTTAGCACTGATACAAACTTATCCCACCTTAAAATATTCTTGTAGGTTCAATGTACATATTCTTTAGAGATCAATCAACTGGGAAACAAAGCGAAACAAACAAAAACCAAACAAACCAAGGAAATCCAATGCATATTCAGTATTCGTATGCTGAGGGTCAACCAGTTTAGAATTGTCATAGTTACCATCACTCTTCAAAGAATCATAACACTGAGAAGCAGATCAGAGAGCACAGTGAGGTAGGTGGAAGAGATAACAAACACCCATGTGGGTTTTTTTTAAAGCAGTGAGTATACTTTTCTGGAGTGATTATTTCTCTGGGGTTCCCATAGGCACAAGTGAATGCTCTCTTTGATTAACAGGGAAGTGAGATCTTTACCGACTTAGAAATTATGTCAGCCATTCACCTTCAGCACATGCAAAAAAAAATCTGTGTAGAAAATACATGGTAAGGATTCTCAGAGCATCTAGGTCTTGCTTGAGACCTCTGATCTACATGGAAACAGCCTCTATGAAACCAGCCCATGCTGATTTTGGTGGCGAAACAATAATTCTCTAAATCACTACTGGAGGTCAGGAGTAATGCTGTATAAAATAGAATGGGTTTTGGACCTCAGTGGGTCAAAATTGTAATGTAAATGCCACACGACCATAAAGGGTAAATCAGGATAGTTCCATTTTATACTTACACCTGTCGAATTTCTGTTGAAATGCTTCCTACCTCTTTTAGTGGATTTGATGACAAATCAAGACTATTCAATGAGGTGTTGCTAAGAAAACTGAAGTCTTCTTTTTTCAACTCAGTGATTTGGTTGCTACCCAACATGAGCTCATGGAGTTTCTCCAACTGTTGCTCCAATCCTAAATTGGCTGACTTCAAAGAATTATGAGATAGGTCCAAAATATTCAAGTTCTGGAGAGATGCAAGAAAAATAAAGTATAAAATTATTTTTTATTTTTATTTTATATAATACACGCAAAAATTTTGAAATATTTCATTAGAGTATAATTCATTAGAAATTTGTTGCAATACTACACTTAAAATAAATTTATAATAGAGAAATGGCAGCTTTCAAGCTCCTGCTGGAAGAATTATTCAGTATCTTTCTCACCAGTAACTTTCATGGTATTCATGGTATTAACCTGCTAAAGTACCTACTGAAAACTAAAGGATTACTTTAGCTCAAGTTCCTGAATTCACTGAAGGCCCTCCTGCCTCAGATAAAATGATAAATGCAGAAGCCTACAGCTGGCTGCAGTTACCACAACTGCAGAATTAAATATAACATTCCACCATTTTTCAGTGTGGTACACCCCCTGTAAATGGACATGAGGAGGGTGAAGTTCCCAGCATGGAGGCTGGCGGCACTCAGCTGTATGTAGTTGTGTCAGCAGTCCTACAATGCAAGCAGGTACACCTCATGTAACTGAACTGAGTTTAGCAGAAAAGTTCAGACTACTCAAAACCACATGCACGCTCATTAGAACACTGAGTGACAATTAGTACCCGCATATTGTCTTTACTTCCTTTTTTCCTTAGGCTCTTCCTTTTGCATGATTCCTTGCCTGGTGCAAAGACAGTGCAATAATCCCTGCCTGTGGTGGTCCTCCAATCTCTGCTACAGACAAGAATATTTAACCGCATGTAAACAACCAGGGAAAATGAAGGCACAATAAAAACCTTTTTACTCTTTCTCAGTTCTTGAAATCCTGACAGGCACTACATTCAGCCTAAGCACTGGCCTTCCTGGTTTGAATAATTACACCTCAACCTTGAGAATTTAGGCTTCCAGCTACCCAGGCAACTCAGATTCCACACCATCCACTTTGCTGTTGTTCTCATCATCTGCTGCTGCTATTCTCTCAGCACATATCCTGCACAGAGAGGTGCCTCAAAAGGATGCAATAAGAAAAAAGGAATGGAGAGCATTGACTCACAAAGATGACTGAGACTCCAACGTGCTGTAAACAGAAGCCACAAAGCCTCTTCTTCAGAAAAAGATCAGTGGAAGTTTATATGTTGGGTATTTTGAGATACAAAGGCAGTAGTTCTGTACACACACTGGAAAATATAGTAAATTCCCCATTTATATTTTATTTACATGAAAAGGTGCACTTCTAAATCTTACCTCCAGGGTTTTGAAAGGATCATTATTTATATTTAGTCTGTTGTATCCTAGATTGAGCTCAGTCAGGTTGGTGCAGGAAGTAAAGACTCTGTCAGGGAGCTTAGACAATTCATTGTGTTGTAACTTCAGAATCTGCAACAAAGGCACATTTTGGCACAACTCTGGTTGCAGTTTAGAGATGCTGTTGTAGCCTGCATTCAAGTAAACCAGCTGGCTGTACTTTGTCAGATTTGCAGGACCTAGCTGTTTTAGCTGATTATGAGAGATGTCCAAACTCGTTATATTGTTTGGAAGATCAGAGGGAATTTGAGTCAGCTTTAGGTGGCTGCAGTCAGCTGTTTCATTTTGGATATGACATTGCTTTCCAACTGATGCACATGGCCAGAAGACAAACATCAGTCTGACATATAAGCTGCTCCACCAAAGAATGGCGTTTCGCATCATTCTATCTGCAAAGGCAAAATGAACACTGCAAATTACAATCATTTTGACACAACTTGCATTTTAAACTGAAGGCTAAGCAAGCAAGGCTTAAAAAATATGTCATTTCACACTGAGCAAACACTAGGTGTTTCTAACCCATAGAGTAGCATTCATTTCTGCAGAAGAGTTATGTTTAATAATCTCTCTAAATAAAAACTTTTATTTAAAAGCAATAATATTGTCTTACATAAAAATAGGTATGTTCAAAAAGCTGCCAACTTTATCTACTATCAGTGAAAATTTCCAATCACTTTCTCTTTTCTGATTAATGTTGCATTGCTTTAACATGCATAAAATACAATGTGTGACAAATTCTGCACAAGCCTCTCAATGTTAGCCAGAGCTCTGAGCTTAACTACACGTAAAATATTTATAGTTATATGCAGTAAACATACTTAATATACCACTTATTTCTTTTACTGTTCTTGACAGTTATTTTACAAGTCAATTACACAAAATTCTGTCTTTCCATCTTATAGAGAAAGAAGGAATACCAGGCTATAAGACATGTACGAGACAGTAAGAGCACACAAAATAAATCAGTACAAACCTAATCAGAGAAAGAAATGGAGAAGAGCCAAGGTGTAGAGAAGACACTGCCCATAGGTTCAATATATTTATCCAAATACTTTCAGGAAAACTTACACATTTAAGAACTTATATACTCCACCCTATATCTTTTGGTCATTTACATCAACATTGAAACTCTAATTTTCAGTGGCTCTACCTGTTTGGTCACTAAATTTTTAATGAATCTTGGGCTTTTTCATAGTTGGTTCATTGTCCATTTAGTATTCATTAGATTTAAATTCACCTGGTGATCTCGTAACGAGACTACTGCACAAGGAAGAAAATTAATTCCATATAAATTCTGACTAGAAGGGAGCTGTAAGAGCTCGGAAGGGTTTGACTAGTCTTCTGAGTCATAGAGCTTGTCTAATTAAATGGCATTTCTGCTAATCAAAAGAAGAGTCCTCTGTGTTTTCCATATTATTCTCTACAGAATTAATCTTTAGTAGAGGGAGAACATATTTTGTGAGTGCTTGCCAGAATGGTTTTTCATGCTTTAGCAGACAACAGTAAGCTTAGGTTTCCTGTCTTCAATTTTTTCTTTTTTAAAAAATAGAAAGCTTATAATTTCAACTCTGAAGCTTTAAGTGTCTCCACAATCTTGATACACACCTATCTGTATGGCCTTCTGCCAACAAACTTGGAACCTACCTACCAACCTCATTTTACCAGTGAGTTCAGTCTCAGCAGGATGGGCTCCCAGGCAGAGAAGGCCATTAGTTCCCCAGTACAGAACAGGCTATAGATGGGAATAAACCTTCCTAGACTTAACAAGAAGCTAGAAGAGCTCCTCAGAAGACTAATTCACAGGAATTATGAGGTTTCTTACTCCTACATGTCCCATTTTCCTTTGCTAGGAACCTGTGTTTAATTAATATGATCGAGCCTTGAGCACATTAGAGTATTGCACATTAGCAAACAATGAAACAAGAAATTAGAAAATAAATTAAACCAATACATGTGTATAGAAAAAAAAGAAAAATTCTTCATAATTGATGTTTTCTAGAGACAGATTTCCACTAGCATAACAAAACACTCTAAGGAATTGACACTGTAACCTGCAGCCAAGCAGGA
Source organism: Monarcha castaneiventris obscurior (assembly GCA_026261815.1). Taxonomy (NCBI): domain Eukaryota; kingdom Metazoa; phylum Chordata; class Aves; order Passeriformes; family Monarchidae; genus Monarcha; species Monarcha castaneiventris. Next base: position 30,320,164 of record JAMPIT010000433.1, read on the forward strand.
GCTGAGCAGGTCTGACCCCAGCCAAGTTTGACTCCATAGCTGACCTGCCTTTTCAGAGGGGACACATTAGGACTGCTCCAGTGACAAAAACTCACATTATAGTGGCCAGAGGGTAACCACATGACTGCCTTTGTGGGCGCAACCTGGCCATCTAAGGAGAAATGGGGATATAAGCAAGGGATAGAGGGACCTAAAACACTGCAAAGGCACACACAAAGGACTACAAAAGATGGTTTAAAATAAACCGTAATGAAAAAACAATTCCCTGCTGGGTACTGCATGTCAGGCTGACCCACATCCAGCAGCTCACATAGCTGGGTTCTCCACTCATCTGCCACTGGTTAATGGGGAAGAGGAGGGGACAGCAAACTCTCAGTCCCGTAGACAGCCTGGCTTGCTACAGCTGCTGCCAAACACAACATCCGTGTCCCTGTAGCTGAGGAAAATGAAAGACCACTTGTCCTACCTCTTTCCTCTGCACCCCAACTGCTGGAAACACTAAGGAAAACAAAAGGGAAGCTTGTCTGTGACAGAAGTTTGCATCCTGGTCTGCATCATTCTCAGGGTTTGTTTTAGGGTGATCAGAGAGCTGCTGGGTTCTGCAGCAATTGTTGCCAGCTCATCTTTAAGTTTGAAAGGCAGAAGAAATGTACTGCACAATCACAAAACGGGTTCTTTAGCTGACTTCCAGCAAGGCCCAATGGCCTGCCTTTTCCTGGTTTTTTCATTGCAAGAAATCTGGAATCAGCTTTCAGTGTTCTAGCTTTGGCTGGGGATCCAGTAAAGAAAGCATACACCCATTATCAAACTTCAGGGACCGCGTTTCAGACAGGCAAAAGAGAGAACTACAGATTTAACATTATGAGCAAGAACTTATAAAACTGGCACTGACTTGGCTAACTTGCAAGTTAAGAGAAATCCAGGATCAAGGATATCACCCAAACTCCCGAGCAGCACTTTGCCTTTGCACCTCGATATTCACATTTATTACTATGAAGTGAAGAATTTTACCGACTCACCTCTGCAGGCTTTATCCCCTTCTGTCTGGAAGCATCTGCTCTAGTTCCTCAGCACACTAAAACCATGAGGAAACACTTTCCCCAGAGCCAGAAGTAAAACCGAAAGCGTGTCCGGGCGCGGCGTCGGCAGCGGGCGAGCGGGGGGGGCCGCTCCGGCAGCCGGCGGGATGAGCATTCCCGAGCCGCGGCAGCCGCCGCTCCCCCTCCGCCCCGAACCGCCCTCACATGAAAGGTTTCGGAGGTGCTGTGGTGGACATAGCTCCTAACCTCAGAGCTGGGCTGCTGCTTGTGGCTGCTGACCGCAGAGAAACCGATTTATGCGCACAGATGTGCACAAGTGAGCGCATCTGACGATCCTGTTTAAAACTCAGTTACTATTTATTCCTGGCTGTTTCCAGTGTCTCTGAAAATCCTCAAGGGCATATCCTGAAAGCAGATATCCTGACCAACAGATTACTGACATAGGAATATTAAAGTAGAAACACAGCACTGATGTTTCCTACACAGCCATGTACAGTATTCCTTTTAAAAGGGAATTTGATTATGTGAGAGAGAAGTACATTCCATTTCTAAGAGAGAAGATAAAATATTTTGTATTTTAAAAAATCACACCAACAAATTGTTTTTAAAGTCCAAGTTAAAGTTTCAGGTTCAGCTTTCAGGTGTTTGTTAACTTCATACTGTTTGTGAATTTGTGTGTCCTTGCTTTCCCAAGGACCTGACCATCAGTTTCCTGGAGGGGACTTTCTCACTACCAGCTTCTGGACATGAAAAGAAGTGCTATTGCTTCTACTACATTGGCGTTCATAAATATTCTGCAGAACTCATCCAGCTATACTTAGGACACACCAACACTTGAGGTCACCTTACATTTTTAGGTAGTTGCATGGTCCCCTTTTAAGTGAAGAGCAGGTAGCTGCAGAAAAGAATAAACTTGACTTTAATTCTTTGTTGGAAGTGTTTGAAATTATAACCGACAGCAATGTGTTAACTGCCTGCTCATCAGGAGCTCTGGAGAGGGAGGGAGCTTGTGGTGGTTTCTACTCTTTATCACATTAAATCTGGCACTACCAACAGATTTGCTGTGGAGGAGGCTGGCTGGGAGATAAGCTGGCAACAATGAGGCTGGGACCCTTACTACCTACTTCTGTTCTCTGAATCCTTTCAGCAATCGCTGAATATAAATTCATTTTTATTCTTGGAGTTGGGACGCAAACTGATACCAGAACCAAGTTTCTTTGGAGCTGAAAGGCTCTAAAGAATGTCATTCCCATTTCATGGGTAAACCTTGATCCTCCCTTTCCTCTTGCTGTGGGAAGAGTAAATTTCTGTTCCATGCTGTCCTGTGTGCTTGTGTCAGGATAAGGTCATTTGATCAGAAGCACAGCCACCTGAAGTCACATAAAGTTAATCTGAAGAGGATTTTTGCTTTGTGTATTGTAATTCTGCTGCTTTAGAACATAGAAGATCACATTGATGGTAAGAAACATAATAATTAACAACCTTTTCAGATCACTATTCCAGCATAGCAATACTGCCAGGTATTTTATCTCTCCCTACACCCTACTCATACTAGACATAAAATGTACTCTTTGATGTCACCTCACAATTTATTGCTTCTCAAACCTCTCTTCCCTATACACATAGGAGACTATTAAGGAAGTTACAGTTGTCCCAAGCACAATGGAGGAAAACCATCTAATGCTGATGAAGCTGTTAATTTTTTCAGTAAGGCCTTTTCAACACTCTAGCCCTACAAAAATATCAGTGGCTCAGCACATGGATGTTCAAAAGCTCTACTCTTTTGGAGCTCTTGCACTGGGGGTAAGTACATTTATTTTAGTACAGAAAATTTCAAATCAATGAACTTCTTGTAAACATTTTGCAGTGGGGTTTACAAGAGCCAGCAGATAGTACTGTGCAAGTCACACTCTGGGGCATACAGAACAAGGGCAGATTCAGCAAGTATGGTTGGTAGTTCTGAGGCAGACAGCAAAGTGGATATATTGTGCTTATTTCAGTGGTGTGCAATCTCATCAGGTTCCCAGGTTGCCACAACTCCACTGCATAGCTTACTTTACCCTATACTTATGTTTTCAAGTGCTGGATAGAACAAGACAGCAAATAATGGAGGGCATAGTCAAGCAATCCACATGTCCAGAGAATAATTTAGAAAAAAACAGCACTAAAATTGGGCAAGGCTCTTGCATTGTGTTCAAGGTAAGCTTAAATGAGGTGCTTCTGAATAGTGACAAAACACAGTCAGGCAAAATACTGAAGATGTAACCATTTCACTTACATGTTTAAGAGCAGAGGAACCAGCAGCTGCACAGACCCAGCTTATGCTTGTCTGGGCCATAAATACAGAAGGGTGGGGATGTATGTGCAGGGTCTCACGGAACACTCCCAGAGCTAACATGCTGTCAAAACAGCCTAGGAGAAAAGGAAGTCTACAGATCTTACCTGATCTTCAGATAAAAAACGTGTTTTAGCTTAGCACGTGGCTAATGCAACTTCAGTGTTTTTGTAAACTGCAAATCATGCTGCAAGCATCAGGGGGAAGACCCAAAATGAGGGAACACATGGACATTTCCAGTGACTGTCAGCCACTCAAAAGGTGAAAGCATCATATATTGTGGTTGGATTCAGGCATCCTATGCAACAATGGACAGGTTCATGGAAACAGAATTTAGAGACATCTGGAAGTGAGCCCAGCTACCAGGAGAAAAAAAACAGGAAAGGGCAGACCTGAACAGTCTTGACGGGGGACTTCTTGCAACAGCAAGGCAGCTAGAAGGGAGGACAGTGTGGCAGACAGATTTAGCTTGGATCTGCCTCCCAAGACAAGAATAGATGCTTCTTCTCTTGTGATTGCATTAATTTGGCTAAGTTAACTGTACTGTTGAAGTATCTAGCCGGTCACATGACTTTGGGGTGCAATAGTTCCTCTAAGGCTGCTCAGTCAATACTGCTAATTTACACATTGCAAAAAATAAATTACATTAGCTTTTTGTTGACACAAAAGTGGAAAAGAGTATGTGAGGATTCACATACTGAATAAGTTTATTAGCATTCTCCCAAACCTCAAAGACAGAAAAATTTGTTCCATGCATTTCTTTTTTAAATTCCTTTTGTGGAATAAAAAAAAAAAGTTTGTGAATAAAATCTGAGTACATGACCTGGGCAGGTAGTTGAGAACTCCACCCATTGTTTGGGATTTAAGCTGTTTAGTAGCCAACCAAAAGCAGTGGCTCTGACTAAAGTGTTTGTGACCTGGAAGCAACATTCAAACTGCCAGAGAACATGCACAGATTAAAGTAAAGCATTGACTCATCAGCTTTGACACTGTGGTGTACACTTCTCTGATGTGTTGCACTGACTGTAAAGATCAACTGCAACTGCAGAATAGGTCACATTACCTGAGCAGAACAGGTATCTGAAATATTCTGGCCTGTAAAATCATTCACAAAACCTCGTTTCACTACAGTTAGGTTGCTTTGCCTAGCCTAGCCAGGAGGCAAATTAGAGAACTGAGAATTCAGCTCTAGGATGGATTCCTGTTCAAATACCACCTCTTCTCTTTTTATTAGGACAGTTACAAAAGCAGCCTTTGCAACCACTTGCTCTTCATTTTCTACTGCTCCAGCAAGGATGTGTCAATACTAGCACACATATTATGTCAAGGCCTTTACTTTTCATCCAGGGAATTCTAATCCCAAAGAGAGAACCCTGGAGCCAGACAAAGGAGAAGTCAGTAACTTTTAAGTTAACCTTTTTAGACAGGGTTGGAGAAGGTCAAAACATTTCTCTTCATTATGTCACCATTCTATAAAAAAGGTCTCTCAATGTTTTATGTTTGCAGCACTGGATTCATGTATATGTAACTACTGCGCTTAAATGTTTTAGCCTTTTTTCATAAGGAAGTAGTAAAGAAGATAGAATTTGGGACTTAGATATTCTTGTGTTGTGGAAATATTTTTGTACCACCAAGAACTCTCACCAAAAGGTGATAGCTTTCCTAAAATCTTGTTCTTACCCAGATTTCTCTATTAAGCGTGCATATTAAACATTGATTTGCAATAGTTTCTATTTAACAGCACCTCCCCACAGTATTTAATTGTCTGGTTTCAGAATTCCTTCCTTTTTTATTGTTCCCCATTTTCTGGCAGGTTGTCATGCATGTTTTCACAGTATATTTCCAACACAAAATCTATATCCCACTGCAGGTCATATAGAGTGGCTTCCATGCCAAGTAGTTTCACTGTGAGTAGAGGAAATTTTAGTAATAAAGTAGAAATGCCATCATTTGATTTATACTCACACTTGCAATACAAATAGCAAACATTCGGACAAGCCTACCACTTTTAGAAATATTTTCCCACTATACTTTGAAGGCAATGTAATCTCTGGCTTCTGAAAGTAAGCAGTATTTAAAAGAGCCAAGGCTGCATTTTAGCTTTCCATTTACTAAAATCTCTATCCAGTTACATCCAGTATATTTTTGCACTGATTTTTTTCCTGAGGAGTCAGTGTGGCCTCAAAGCCCCAAATGCTCAGATTCCCTTTGAGCTCACAGAAGGTAAGATGCACAGAAGTAAATAACTGTGCAAACACAGCCAGATTGTCCACACTTTTCAGTTCCTCACCTCCAAGAATTATTTGGCTGTGCTGACAGCTGACTTCAAATCCAAAATTGCTTCTTTACAATAGCCCAAGTAAATGTCTTGTCCACAACTATTTTCTAATGTGTCTTGTGAAAATATGGAAACAGTAGCACTAAGTTATTCTTTAGACATTTTTTTTCTCATTAAAATAAATATATTTTAAACCCTATCAGATTTCAGTGTTATGAAAGGAGACACTATCAGCTGCCAGGTATTAAAAAGTCTCTAAGGTGTATCACAGCAGCCACATACACAAGTTGCTGCATCTAACTTCACTTACAAGGTAGCAAGCAAATCATGAGCATGCTCTTAAATGCAGTGAATATTGATTGTGAGCCTTCCGCAAATATCACTGTTTACATGGACTTCACACAGATGATCCTTCTTCTGTGTATTTCACCTAACTGTGTCAGATTTTTGGCAATGCTTTGTTTTATTGTGAAGAATATTCGCACATTGGTCTCAATGGGATTTTTTTTTTTTGTCTTAGATTAACTACTAAAATCAACATAATACAATTTTAGTTCTAGTTTTGAGGTTGCTGAGCAGGTTAGCCAAAGAAATTGTAACAGTCCTTAGAAAACCAGATATTTTCTAGTATCTGAACAACCACTTGGACAAAGTTGTTGAAGAAGAAATACCAAATAATTTCAATTTCCTCATTAAATTTTGACATGTTAGATTTTATTTTACTGGTGGTAAATGTGACATATAATCTTAAATGTGACAAATATAATGCAAAAATTATGAACTCGGTAAAAGTATAGGCTGAAGCAACATGATTCAATGTTCTTAAAACAAAACTTGTGTTCTACAGGTATTTAAAATTAATACTTTTCATTCTGAAGCCAAGAGAACACAACAGCTATTTGAATCCAATCAACAGCTTTTTTAAGTCCATTGTTAACAGTGCCATTGTAGCCCACTCTCTGCAAGACAGAGAGAGTTAGAAAATCATTCACAAACAAGAAAAAAATGTTTAATCATAATTTCTAGCAAAAATATCAGACTTTAACTATAATCTTCTTAGATTGAAATACGAGGACTGAATCCCAACACCTGTGTGTTAGATTACTACCAAATTCATCTGCAGACCTTAATCATCTATTGTTTTTCTAAGACTAAGAAAGTGGAAACTTTTATCTATAAATAAATCATGGAACTATATCTTTCAATTCCTTTTCCTAGCCATAAAAAAGGCACAAAAAATAGAGAAGTATGTCTTATTGTAACTGGCTAAAAAAAATACTGGGTTTAACAGTTGATACACATTTACAACTTCATTTAATTAGTAAGTAAAATTTTATGTAAGTAGTGGAAATATTACTATTTTGGACAGCAATTTATCTATTAAAATTTTTGAAATTCCAGGAAGTATTTTAAAAGCAAATTGTAAAGCACTGGGCCTGATTCAATGTCTTGAAACTAGAGACTCTTACAATTTCTTTTCTGTATTGCACAAAATGCATTCCTTAAGGTCAGTTTCTTCTTGCCTACAGCTTATTGCTTTGAGCATACAAAATAAATTTGGAAACATTTGTTTGTAAATACAAATAGGCATTTGCATATAAATATGTTCCCATGCATGGTAATAGCTGTGCTGCTCTCCATTAGCCATCCTGATAAGAGGATTTAATTACCTAATGCACCAATAACTTGGCTGTAATTTCTACCCAGTGTGGAATTTAATGGAATAACAGCATAACATTCAGACTAATTTGCATTAGGGAAAGTAAAACTGCAGAACAACGTTAAGGAAGTGTGAGTCACCACTCTGTTCAGCACAACTAAAACAGCATGTCTCTAACATTGGAAACAGGTTATCTGTTGGGTTTCTATTTTCTAAAGTATCAGGGGGTACTTGAAGATAATATAAATGGACAGAAAAGGCAGAAAGAATCCTGCAGTGTGTTGTGCATCTGTGCAGACAACAGAAAATGAGATACAGATTTTATACACTCAAAATATGGGTCCTTGCTGTAGTAATTAGACCACCCCAGGCACACAGAAATGTAAGAAGCATAAGGACCAGGGATCAGAACAGAGCATATAGAAAAATTCCATCTAAGACTGGCATCTTGCTCCACAGCAGGTTACATTGGGTGAATTCTGACCTAATTTACCAGAAGTATGGATTTATCATTCACTGCTAGTAACACAGGAAATATGCAAGATGACCTGTCATCACATTGAAGGTCATCACAGAGACTGCTTAAATCTGTATAATGAGTTTTTAATATCCATTGAAACCTTGTCTTATGCAACTAATTGCTGATCATTGTTAATTAAAAAAAGATACTGAGAGCTAGAAAGATTCAGCAAGAGATGATTTTATATTCTGCAGAAAATCCTGCCAAGCAACACAGCCAAATAAAACCTGTAAGTGACAGTCCATGTCACTGGGATCTGCTTCCTGCTTTTACAGACAGTCTAGATCAGGAGGATCTGCAAGACATCTGCACAGGCCATTGTCACAGACCATGAAACACTACCCACAATGCAAGGAACCCCAAACCTGCAGTACAAATTCAAAAGCAAAGAGAATATTGCACAGGAAAATTGCAGGAGTGAGAACATACATTGACATAAATAGTAGCAACCTGCAATAAGAAAATTTATTATAGGCCTGTCTATAATATGTACAGGGCAAAGAATTATTAGAAAAATTGTCACATGAAGCAAGACATTGCCTCCTGTCAATTGATAGCTTGTTTATGGTTTACAGATATTATTGCTCAACAATAAAGAGATTAAGGTATTACTTTTTCAGGAAACAAAAGGTATTTTTAACAGGAGAATGTGAGATTTTAGAATCCCTGTATTCTATTTCTCCAAAAAGTAAAATGCAAGCATTTAACATGTTAATCTATTGGTTGTAAACATGTCATTCGCATTATGCAGTTGAAAACTGTCTTTTCAAGAAAATTTTGGGCTTCTTGTCATTTGATCAATAGAAAACAAGTGAAAACTAGCAGTCTGATATTTTTCTGGATGTGAGGATTGCCTGGAAAAAAATCCCTATCCCCTGATTTAGTTTAGTATTTTTTGTTAAGGTTTCAATTCTATCTTCTGCATTTTGGATGATGAAAGCCAGGCTACTCATTTGGAAGTTGCTTAAGGAGAAAGCAAGTGTAAAGAGACAGACAGCAACAGGAAATTATTAGAAGAGCTTTAAAAGTTCTGTGAAAAACTGTTACATTAATGTTATAGCATTGCAGTCTGTAGAAGCAATATGACAGTGAAAAAGGAAAAGGGGGAACTTGCAAAACAGTGCTTTCTGGACTGTCTAGAAGCTTCTGAAGCAGTAGTTTCTGCATGTGTCTCGCAGGCTGAAAGTTTTCAGAAAAATTTGATGGGTTTCACCAGCTCGCAGCTCATTGCCCTGACATCACTACTGGAGATGAGGAAAGTAAACCCAGAACATGTATTTAGCCAAAACACCATACCTGTGTTCTAGCTTCCTTGGGGCCCTTTCCTTTGGAATACTGCCTTTTTTGACTGCTTCAACCTTAGTGCAATTTCTTTACAATGTTTGGCTCCCATGTTTTTACTGTTTCTGATCATGTATACATGTGAAAATAGGATTTGCACACAAAGATCATTGGCAGTTTAAATTTACAACATAGGCTGACCTTCTGAAGGTCATGTATTAGGCAGTAGGAGGTTCTTACATTTCTGCCCTAATGCTACGCAACTGAATAAACAAAACCCATCAGGAATTTCTTGCTAATTGTCCGAAGATTAAATCTACAATTATAATTCTGCCATCGCATGCACCTGTCTAGTTAATAGTGCCAACCTCTTGGACATCCTGGAATTTAGGTGAGAAATGAAGTCTCAGTGTATCTAAGTAACCTACTTCAGTTCAGCATTCATGGCTGTGTCAAGCATAAAGTATAATCCATAATGGGGAAATAAAGTATAGAGGCTGTGTTGCCTTTAGTAACCTCACATTAATTTTTCATTGTAATTACACCACATATGTTAAGTGTTGTATTATGTTCTTCATGCCAGACTGCTCCTGACCGCGCTGGGAAACACTTCACAAAATCAGGTTCATCTATCTACATAAATATGACCATAAATCAAATTAATTTCTCTTCAATTGAAGTTCAGAATCTTTAATCTGTATACCTAATATCTGTACCTGCAATGGAAATAAAAGCATGTGTATATAGCATCAGCCAGAGTGTCTCAAAACAGTTATTTGTATCCTCCAAACTACATAACTGAAGTTTCTCTAACTTCTAAGAATCTACTTTGGAAGTGATATCCCTTAATGTATTTTATAAAAAGGCAGGGGATACTATGCATCTCTTCTGATTTGAATTCCTTGTGTTAACAGTATTGGAAAAAAAGAAATAAACCCAAACAAACCAAAATCTTAAATTAAAGCATTGAAACAAAAAATTATCTTTTCATTTGGAGAAACCATAGGAGGCAGTAGAGACAGCAGATTTGATCCCAGATAGGCCAAATACGTAAGTATTCATACAAATACTGAATAGATTTCTTGAAATTCCTGAGACCTGAAACTATTAGTCACTGCTTTATTATGGCTAATAATTGAAATAAAAACAGATAGATGCAAAAATAATGGATCCATAATACTTTTTAAATGCTTTTGCACTGCATTATTTAGCAACTGACCTCGTAATGGAACGATGAAATTTTTTTTTTTTAGGTATTTTAATTATTAGAAAGTTAGGAGAAATGCATTGAATCACCTTTTCTGTGTAAGAGAGTAAAATAATTTCAAAAGCATAGAGCTGCAATTGGTGCTACTGGCACTATTCCACCCCGCCCCTCCCAAAGAAAGCTATTTATAACAGGAAATGTCACATTTTATTATTTTGAAAAGGCAGCATAGACGTATCTGGTTAGCAGTTGCGCTTACTCTTGAAGGTGTCGAATTTGTTGGGGTTTAGTACTCTCAAAGAGCACCACTAGATGTCAGCAGTAGCTCTCTGCAAAATGCAAACGAACCTGTTGGTTTCTATTTAGAAAACGGTACAAACCCTTAAGGTAGCTCACGAAGTCCAAAGTTTCTTATGGAAAATGTGTAACTTAAAGACTCATCCTGGAGCTGGTTCAGAATCAGGGCGACACGTCTGGCACGACTCAATTTGTTGAACTAAATTTAGAATTACAAGAAATTCCATAATCTTATCCTTAATAACTGAATATTTAGTTATTCACCGAGAATGAATAATTTTATTCAGTTGCAAAAAAAAAAATAAAAAGGCAGGACCACAGCCTACAGAATCTGGTATATGTGTTGCAATCCCCATAAGCTGCTTGCTGCTGCTACTGAATTTACCAGAATTTTATCCAAATAACATAAGGACTAACATATGGACAGAACTGCACTTTAACAGTTTTATAACAGATTACATCCTGTAAAATTCAGAGGCGCGTCATTGTGACAGTGCTGAGATACCTAAAATACATGGCTTATTATTCCTAAGATAAAAGCCTTAACCTTCCCCGAGTCTATGACAAACTAGTCATATGATTTTCTGCTGGTGGATTAATTACAGTTATGAAAAAACAAACAAAAAACAAACAAACAACAACAACGACAAAGCATCAAACCAGAAAGCTGCAAGCACTTGGGAGGTTTTATTTTTGGCAATAAAGCACCTGAGAATTTCTCTCCTGATTCAGCTAAGTGTCTCTTCTATCTGCTCACTTTATTTATTGTCATGAGGATATATGCCTTACTAAATTGCCTTTAACCTGTTTTTCCTTTCTGAATTTTTGTGCTAATTTGTAGAAGCAAGCAGATCTGAACAGCAAATGTGAAAATTCACAATGCAGGAACACTTGGTATTGGAACTTTTTGGACTTTTGCACTGTTCATCAAAGCCAGCTATGAAATGTAATCATACATGGTAATGATAAGTTGTTTTGAACTGGTAGCATAGGCAGTAGAACATTTTTGTACTTCAATTTCAATAGAGGTTACTGTATCTAAGAAGACATGAATTGAAGGCGAAAGTGATGAATAATTTTGATTTAATACTTTTGCTCCAAACAATCTCAGTAGGAAGTCATGTTATTAGTTTTGTTGCAGATAAGGGTAAGAGTGTTGCAAATAGTATGCAGATCATAAGAAATTCTATCCTTTGATGTTCCCCTACAGTTTAAGCCTGGGCTGGCTATTTTACTGCCTTTTTATCATTTTCTCTATCCTGTAGGTGGAGATGAAATTTGTTTTTCATTTTTAGAGAAAATGTGGGCAGCTGCAGATAGAACGTACTGCATATTATCAGCTGTATTTGTGCTTGCAGTCAGGAATGAACAGCCTAGAATTGAACTGGTTTTCCAAATCAGTTCTTTCCATGAGATTTTTCCCACCTGTGTTGAAAGTGGGCTGACCATGAAATCTGAGGCCTTAACAGCTTCCTTAAGCAGATGATTGTATTGTTTTTTTCTCCATCATCTCTTGTTCCATTGAAATGACTGTTACAGACAGTTGGTATTGTGTGAATTAACTCCTTTAGCACAGAGAGTATCTGAATTTACAGAGTGCCTGACAGCCTCAAATTCTGGCCATTACCAAAGTGTTAGTGCTGGTTGAAAGATTAAAATTTGAAATATCAAAAAAAATCTGCAAAAGATCCACAGTGCAAGCTCTACAGTCCTTGCAAGCTCTGTAGTCCAGGAACACTTCAGGGCATGCAACAGCACTGAGCTGTCTTACCCCAGTCACAATGGCTGGACATACCTTAGCACCCAGCAAAACTGTTTGAGTCAAATGGTGCTTGCTTGAGCTATACTGGTTAACCTCCAAATCATTTCTGCTACCAAGGCCATTACAGTAGATACTCAGGAAACAATATGTAAGAGACAGCAAATCCTTCAGATTGCCAATAAAATCACTTCTGTCAAGAAGCAAGACGGTTCACAGTACAGTTCTGTAACTTGTCTGCTTTGTAGACAAGTTCAGAGGTGAACTGCAAAAAAAAAAAAAATTAAAAATTATGGAGTGAGAAGAAATAGTTACAAACTTAAAAATAAGGGGGTTCAAATCTTATTTTAATTGTCTACTAAGTTACCTGGATAAATTTTTGCTACAAACAGTTATTAGGAGAAAAAAAAAAAAAAGGATTAAATTCACAGAATCCAAGGTCTTAAAGCTGACATGAGTGCTATGCCTTGAAATAATGTCTTTTCAATAGGTAATATGTACTTTAAGTTAAACAAGTACTAAAAGGAACCTGGTGCAGAGCAGCACATCTCGCCAGTATTGCCAACTGCAACCATGACACACACATAATTTATATTCTCAGAAAAACTCAGCTTGGCTTGAAATTGACCTTACGTCAGGAGTAAAACTTTGGGCTAGGAAAGCCTTATCTTGCATGTTAGTCCAATTAAGTTGACAACTGGAAGCTCTTACATAAATATGGCAGCTAATAAATAGCCTTCCCTCCAAACAAGCTGAGATTGTTTTGTTTTGTTTTGTTTTGTTTTGTTTTTTAAAGAATTATTCTTAAAATTATAGCTTTAAACACAAAGCAGTGAGACAAGCAAGAAAGCTGTGGATCATGAACACCAAATATACAGAAAATGTTTGTATGTTCCTTCTATGCTTTAAAAATGCTCATGTGTTTTTAAGTCATCTCATGCCTCCTGTTACAGAGATACTTGTTTGTACATTCTCAGAGCAAGTATTCAAAAGCAATTTCTCTCCATCTGAAGCTATGCCCCTCACAATATTGACAAGGTCAGTGAGGTCCACAGGAAGTCATTTGCTGAGTAAGTGCTAGTCATGCAATTTACAGCTGCTTGGATGAGCTGTTTTAATTTACAGCACAGTTTTTCAAGTTGTCGATCTGCTTTAAAGAAATATGCCTGAATTATTCCCATCAATGTTGTTGTATTCTCTCCACAAGTGAGAATGTTATCTAGATTTTTAATGCCAGATATAAGTAGGACTATGGTTTTATGTATACCAGGAACTAGAATAGGAAGTAGTGCCCACTTCTTTTTTACAGCCACTTTTCATTCCTGTCACATGTAATATGAGATAAAGGAATAAAATATGAGAGCTCTGGAAGCAGTTCAGGAACATAATTGAAGGAGTGATTAATGCTGTTACATAGACAGGATCTCCTTAATCATTTAGATACAGAATAGATCGTGACTCTTCAAAAATACTTATAGCAGACATTAGAACACTGTTCTCTGCCAGTTACCCTGCTTCGTTTCACAGAAGTTTTGCATCAACAACTTGAAAAGTTGAAAAGGGTGAGTGGGAGGGAAGGTCAAAGGATATCAAAAAAAATTATTAGTTCTCTTAAGCAAATAAAACATTGTGTGCATAAATACATTCCTGAACAGTGCCTGGAAACACATCACAGAAGGGTTCTCTAATAAAGTAATCATATTATTCATTAACATTTAAAAACTATTCCAGCACACTGCTCTGTGGTATGTTCTCAGCCTGCTTTGCTGCAGTGAAGAAAAAGGTCCAGGGTTCATAGGGGAGGGCTTGTAAGCAGCTCACAAACAACGTGCTTGAAATTCCTTCCTTTTGTAGCAGGAGTGCAAAACTACAGTTGAATAATCAAGCTATTGAACTAGGATTTATGCCAAAAAGACTAATTTGTAAGCTGTGTCCAAAGTGTCTGGGTTTGAAGTGATTTGCATATTTCTTCCTCTGTTATTCTAGGAATGCTATGGGAAACTTGCTACCCCAGGTCTCAGCAGTAGGTTTCTCATGCATACCTTTCCAAACTTGCCTTTGGAAACATGAAAGCAATGAGTGTGACAAGCATCAATGTTATATTTGTGTAGCTTATGAATACAGGTATTCATGAAACAGGACTCTAACTTGAAATTTCTTACAATGTACAATAAGATTCTGTTTATCTAGGTCACATTAAAAACCAATCTTAATGATTTATGCAAAGGCATAAGGGTTGTGATAACATAAATAATGAAAGTCTGCCAAATGTTTATGTGCCAAGATAAAAGGCAAACTTATAGCTGTGAAATAGGAAATAGTGATGACACTGCACCGAATACTGGGCAGCCCTGGGCATTCCCCAGCACAAACTTATTATTCGTACTCTTCTACAAAGCCTGGTCTTGTAACTGGAACTGAGCAAAATCAGAATTTGACTGTGATAGTTCAGTATTCACATTATCTTCCTTATTTCACTGCATAATAAATTCACTAATTTAGTCATGGGAAGTCATTAAGCTAGCAACTTAAATCACTCATCCCTATGAAGTTACTTTCAAATGCTACTTTAAAGAATGGACAAAAATTATGGCAGAAGTGTTCACTTAGCTCCAGTCAAATGATATTGAATGGGAAAGCTAATGCACTGCAGTGGATATTCAGTTTCAGTAAAAGAAACAAGCAAACAAGCTAGGCACTAAAGGTACAGTTGGGTATAAGCCTTTTTTATTTACTTCAGCCTATACACACAGATGTATCTTCTTGCAGGGTTTGACATTTTACGGGGATGTTTTGCTTTTCACGTACTTTACTTCTTGTATGAGCTATTATTTTTGTATCTCCTGCACAGACTGAAGCAGAATCCTTTGGAAAGAGAGTGGAAGATAGGCTCCTGAGCTGGAGGGCAAGTGAGCATGCCTGAAGGAAAGAAGGTCCAGGACACTGCAGAGTGCATCGAAGTGCTGCCTCACCGCACTGACCTGCCGAGCACCAGGGGCAGGGAACATTTCTAGTGCTGGCAAGTGTGGTGGGGAATGCATTCAGTCATCCCTGGCAAGTCCCTGAGATGCTAAAAGATAACCTGTCACTGCCTCTTTTCACTACCAACCTTGTTGTGCTGTGAAGAAACCTTCTACAACCAAAGTCCATTAAGGGGGTGAAGATACAGACCCTTAAATTCAAAGCACAGCAACTTTAAGTTAGTCCTCTGAAAAATCATCTTAATAAAACTTATGCTGTAGAACAGCCTCATGCTCTTTACTTTTAACTTAAATATAGCCCATTGACCGGTTAAAAATGCAGAAGCTTTTTCCTCTACACCTAAACTGCTGCTTGAACATCTCAATTTTCTTAGTAGCATTGTTCTTTTTTACTTTAGAATGTCTCAAAAGATGCTTTCACAGAGGCTTGATACCACGTTTAGCTTCAGAAGATAGGGCAATATAACAATTAAATTCTTTGCAGCTTGTACAGTATTTTACGAATTTTTACTGCAATTTTTATTGATCAGCAAGTTTTTCCACAGCTTAGCTGCTTAACCATGCTTTTGTCAATCTGTAATGCATTGAAAAGAATTTAGGGCCCTAAGATAAGAACAGTCATCTTGTTTCTTGATAGCAATGAAGCTACGTTAAGTCTTCCCCAGCTACTCAAGATCTCTGTGCAAATCTGTCATTGCAACAAATACATATGTTGTGGCAAATGCAACCTGCTTAACTAGCTGGCTTTTTAAGCTCTTTAACTTTCATTTTGATGCTTCAAATGCTCTTGCAAAGACATACAGCAAAGACGGCTTTCACTTATCACTATAGTACTACTCTGGATTGAGCATTAGTAAAAGAGAAAATATCTTTATAGATGCACGTACACACATGGCCAGCAAGAATAGGAGAACCATGCCATTACAACTAATAATTCAGACTGGAAGCATAGCCTAAGTTCATGGCCAACAGCTGCATGAAAATACAAAACAGTCACAAGAAGCTGATTTTAGATATCCTAAACAGGACATTTGGGGTTTTTTGGACCGAATTTTAAGGGTGGTTTTGGTTAAACATAACCTTTGCAGAAGCCAAAAGCCCATCATGTGGTTTGGAATGAAGTATTCAAAGATCAGTGCTTGAATGGATTTTGGCAGGGTCAAGGCAAGGTTCCAACAGTACATACCACCAGTGCCACCCACTTGCAGCACTGCACAAATATTTTCAGAAAATAAAATCTGGAAGAGGCACTTTGTACAAAACTACCAGCCCTCACTTGCAAACTGCATTTTCTAGGAAGTAATAGGGAAACACACGGTGGAATTAGGATAAAGTGACTGTCTATATAAACTCATTTCACGTCTGTACTTACCCACAAGTTTTGATTTAAGGCTGCAGTATTTAGAGTTGGCAAGGTCATTATTTGTTTTTCTGATTCCCATAGTTCTGCCCAAATCCAAACCATTTTGCTATTGAAGCTTTATGTAATCTCTAAAAAAAAAGAAAAAGTCTTTCAGTAGAAATACTTTTCAAGGCTAATCCTGATAATCCAAGGGATGTGCAAAAAACCTTCACCTGAGGAGGAATAACCCTGAGTACCCAAGTACACAGGGGTGCAAATAAATGGAAAGTGGCATGGCAGGAGAAAACCTGGAGATCTTCATGGAAAACAAGTTGAACCCACCTGTGCAGCAAAACATGCCAACATCTTGAGTTGCATTAGCCAGCAGGCTGAGGGAGGTGGTTCTCTCCCTATGCTCAGCACTGCTGAGACCACTGTGTACAATCTGGGCTCTCTGGGTACAAGACAGACGTACAGATACCAGAGCAAGGGCAAGTAAAATAAATTAAAGGATTGCAATGTTTTTCATATGACAGTTTGAAGGTACTAGGAATGTTCAGCCTGGAGAAGTATCTGATGGGAGCATGTAGATTCTGTACCAGACTC
Source organism: Monarcha castaneiventris obscurior (assembly GCA_026261815.1). NCBI lineage: Eukaryota > Metazoa > Chordata > Aves > Passeriformes > Monarchidae > Monarcha > Monarcha castaneiventris. The sequence continues at coordinate 30,337,470 of JAMPIT010000433.1, forward strand.
TTCTCAGTAGTAGCCAGAGAAAGGATGAGGCATGGATACAAACTGAAATACTGGAAATTATTTAAACAAAAAAGTTTTTGCTTAAGGTGATGAAACACTGGAACAGGTTTCAGAGGTTATAAAGTCTCCATCCTTGGAGATATTTAAGACCGGACTAGACATGGCTAATATCAAGCTGCTCTAGGTGACCTTCCTTTGCATAGAGGTTTGACTAAATAGTCTTCAGAGGTCCTTCCTCGATATTCAACTCTGACTTCACATGATCCATTTCAAAGAGACCAGGCCAACCTAGTTTCCTTTTAATGCATTTTCACTGGGTCAAATCTGAGTCTGGTTAAAGAAAAGCACCAAATGTTCTACTTACAATGAAAGCAAATTTCAGGATCCCCTTTACTTTCTATGTGATACAGGAAAATATTTGCTGACAATATTGTTAGAAAGCCATGAGCCTTAACAGAGATCTTTACACAGTGCTGATGGGAAACTGAAACAGCCAAGGCCAGTGCATTTATTTATACATTTAAGCATTATTAAGCATGCATTTAAACACAGATAGTGTAGACTGTGCACTACTGCAGCAGACTAAAATGAATTGCTGCAGAGAGATAGTTACCTCGGTATATTCAAATTTGGATTTTAAATGTAGTTGGTCTTATTCCAGCAGGAACAGGGTATTGTGATTCATTTGAAATCAGGGGGTAACATCTGCTCCAACAGAGTCTGGAATTTTTGCTGTAACCCATTTGTATTGCACTGGTAGCCTAGGGTGGAGAAATAAATACCCCCTTCAATGTCTGGCAGTAGGTAAGAATTAGAAATGTTATCTAAAGCGTGGTATTTTCAGCTCTGCAGACCTCTATATGAACTAGAAGAGGGAGTAAGTTATATAGTGCTTCAATTTAACTAGCCAAAGCTGTTAATACTGTTAATGTCCTGAAATGAGGGCTGCTGTTGACAGTTCTCCCTGTCGGAAGTGCTGGGTCCAAGATTACTTTGCCTAGAACGGCTTCTGATCAGCTCTGAGTAAAAATGCCAAGACTCGTTAACATTCTTTGTCTTATAGTGTTCATCATGTAGAGGTCTTCAAAGTCACCAATAAAGAAATTAAGTTAATTATTTAAGAACATACAAATTAACATCAGTAAAAGAAAATATCTACTGCCATTTTCTTGCTGTAAATACCTGTGCACTAGATAAAGGTGAGGGAGCAAGAAGGTTTCCTCCACTGTCATTTATCTCATCATTTTAGCTTTCAACTAAAATACAGGAAAAATGATATTATATAGTATGTAGTAAACCCGTAGAATTAGTATACGTACATCAATATTATAGCATTAGAAGACTCTTGGATTTTTATTTCTTAAATATAGGTGAAAATAAAAAAATAAAAAAAATTTAGGTAACAAATATATTCAAATAAATTATGAGTGACATTTGATTTTGACACTCTTCCAAATATACTTATTATATATCCCAAATGATGCACATATGGGAAAAATAAGATCATGTAATGGAATAAAATTCTGTATATTGGCAAAGCCAAAAAAAATTACTGAAGTTTAAATGCCTGATTTTTCAATAGAAGGAAACATATTGACTATAAAGTTTTCTTTACATCCAAATGCATTTATTCCTTCTAAAGAAACTAATAATGTCACTCTTCATAGGCAACCATAATATGGTGTCTTCTTTATCGACAGCAAATTTTTAACTCTGACCATTTTACCACACAGCACTAAGCAGCCAACACATGCATAAGAAATCTAATACTTGTTTTCAGTCCTAGAGCTGGACATCTTCTGTTCCATCTCTTCTGAGCTGATATTAGCTATTGACTCTTCATGCTGGACTGGGGAATATATGTACAGGAAATAGAGCTTCTCTCAGGATTCTAGTGCCCTTGAACTTTATGGATGCTCTGGTAAATGAAGAACATAATTTCAAGTGACTGGTAGTCCTGGCCAGGCTGACAGTACTTACTGAGCAGAGCAAAATTTAAACAATTTCATTTATTCAGCAGCATTTATTGAAGCCTGTTGCAAGCAGTACTATACAGCCACTCAAGAGAAAACTTTGCAAGACTTCTTTTCAACAAAACCTGATTGTGGGATGGTAACAGCTCTCTACCCAGTACCTTATTGTATTGTAAAGGCTCAACACGGCCCTGTTGGAATCAATGGGGGTTATACCCATTTGCATCAGCAAAGGATCTGGCTGCAACTATTTAGTGATCAACAGCAGCTCAAGTATATTCTAAAGAACTTGTTTGTTTTGCATTCTCCTGACTTTGAAAACCGTTCAGTTCATGTATAAAAACTTGCACTGTTCTGGAACATGGATCTATTTGCAAGAGGTGACTCATGCTTTTGCTGAGGACAGAATTAAAAGTAAAACAAACTGAACTTAAGTTAGAAAGGAAATAAATACACTGGCAGACAGAACTAAAAGGCTCACTGATGTCACGCTATTAAGTCCCTGAAAATTACTCTATCATTCTGCTGCCTGAGCCTAGGATTCTTTCCTTTCATTTTAATCTCACTTTCTGGACATTATCCAGCTTACTTGATTCACCTCTCAACTTGTAGCCTCTGTCAATCTTTAGAAAAATAAGCCCTTTGGATTTTTTTTCCTTTCTTCTTGTTGCCAAGGATTCTGTTTAAAAAGCATGCTTGCTTGACTTTCAGGAATTTGCACCAATATAGAATAGCGATGAGTTACAGCATGTTCAAGAAATGCACACACTTCCAAGCACAGAAAGAGCTGATGACCAACAAGGAAGCTATGGTGTTATGGTGTGTATATTGCACCACTTCCTTTCTATCAGCAAGAAGATTTATAAATATTTAGTTGTATTTGTCTGAAACTAAACAACCAAGGTCCTAATAAGCCTGGCAAACATTTCAGTATGTGTTATCAAGTAAAATATTACAAGCCAGGTGGATATGAAAAGTATGTCTGGAAAGTTAACAAATTCCTGCTTAAAAACAATACAGCAAAGGATTTCAGTAGAAGTAATTTTTCATTCTAATCCTCACAGTAATTGGGCATGCTTTCAAACATTAACTTTCAAGGACATGTCTATGTACTTTGTATTCCAAAATTTCTCACTAAGCTCAAGCATAAATCAGAATTTCAGTCTTTTGGGGAAAGGAGGTCTAAAGCAGAAGAGATGGACAGAGAAGCAGCCTTCCTTCAATTTTTTGCATCACCTAGGACAGCAACCTGTGCCTTCCACAGAGTGGGATTATCCTATGCACCTCACTTGGCTAGGGTTTGTCCCCATGTCTTCTCCTGGAACTATCTTTCCCTGCACAAATTACTAAATATTTCCAGCAGAAATTATTGATCCTGAACATCCCATATCCCTGGACACAGCTTGAAATCAGATTAATATCCTCATCAGCCATTATTTTATTTCTGACTGAAGTTCTGTCAGACTTTGTATCTTGACAGTCAAAGACTCCCTGAAGAATAAAATTTTTTTGAAAAAATTCTTTCAATTTTTTTTTTTTTTAAGTTTGCATTTTCTGCTGGAAATTCTCACTAAACACACCACCTGTTTCATATTTTAAATATTCGCTTTCGTGCCATGAGGAAAAATGCTGCTACAAGGTATCAGATGAAGTGTGTTTTTCAATGCACCATTTCTCCAGCCGCTCCAATATGTGAACAACATCATCCAGTGTAAATTTCACTAACACCCCTTGGTTTTGGTGCTCCCTGCTGCCTGGCCTTTGGCCTCTAAATATGTCCAAGAACATATGCTCGGTGCATGGACATAGGTGAAAGGCAGTAGCAGCTTCCTTGGCCTTAAAGCTTCTTCTCATCTTCATTAATGCAACTTCCCTTTCTCTGGCATCTGTCTTTTTATAATCCTGATTAAGAATAATGCTTCAAGTTTATGGTGCAATTCAGACACTGACAGCCAAATGGATTTCTGTTGTGTTAAAAGCAGAATAAAAATCTGGTTCAGAATAACACTCTAGTCTAAATAGAAAGTCTTTTATGTTAGTTATCCCACTGTCAGATGTGTATAAATTCCCCACACTCTCCCCACCTCAAGAGTCCTGTGTAGGTACTTTCCCTTATTGTGAACACAAATTTAATGCAATAAAAGGGAACTCACCTTCCTGCTAAATTTTGCCAGTTATGAAGATTAGAATAATATACCTCAGTTTGTCTCCCATCATGTCACAAACTGCTAGGTATGTACAGTAGGCAGAACACTTTTCAGAAGAGATATGCTTACTGCACAGATTGCAAAAATCTTTACTACTCCAATTTGCTCTTTGGCAGGGAGAGAAGGTCAAGACTCTGACAAATAAGTAGCTACCATCAGAATATGGATTTGGCCTGTGGCTCATTCCTTTTCCAGGCCAAGAATTTCTTGGATGGTCAAAAGCAGGGTGCAAGCCAGGTGAATTGCCTTGGCAGCCTGGGATATGGCCCATAGACTATTACATCACTATATTTATCTAAGTGTAAAGTCATGCAGGGAGTACAAGCAAACACCTGGGCAAAGATAAAGCCTGCTAAAAGCTAACAAGATCTTTCCCTTTTTGCTGTACTCAGGGCTTTCATACTTTTCCATGTTCCAAACTATATAAAATATTCCAGATTTTAGTGCTGCTTGTTATGAAAAATTTTTCTTTCCATTACTCTTAAGGAATTTCAATTTTTCCTGCTAAAATAGAATCTACTAAATTAAGTGTTGTGCAGGGAAAAAAAAACCAAAAACACTTTCCCATCAAAATGCATGAACATGCATTTACTTCATTGTTGTATTTCACCTGCTACTTCTATCCTTGAAGACAAATACATTTCATTCAGAATTTCATTCAGGCTGCTTGATGTCAGATAAAATCTTGCCCAGGAAGGGTTTCATGGAAACAGATTGCTCACGCATAAAAATGTACATTACAGGGTATCTCAGCCTACCAGAATTTTACTTGCTCTGAGTTTCAGGGTACTAAGCTCCATCCAGAAGTGAGTCCTATGAACTGTTTTATTTTATGGGTGGCAGAGTGGTTCAGCTCCACACTTCAGGTGAGCAGGTGCCTGCATTGGCTTGCTGACTGGGGTTAAACCACAGCATTTGGCTTTAAAAACAAGATATAACACATTGAAAAAATCAAAACAACTTTGAAGCAACCCATTGTGAACAACACTTAATCTTGTTTTGCTCTGTGCCAACAATCACTCTGGAAAATATTTTGAGGATAATAAGCCCAGCTGTGAATTAGACAATAATTTTGGATGCTGTTCTTAAATTATATTGTGAGTTATGAGGACATGTTTCACAGAATTGAAGGAAGTCAAATATGGAAGTCCCACTAGGTTTTCTATAGAAAGAAAATGAAGCTGATAAATTGAATCAAGATGGACAAATGCAAAAATTATAATATAACTATTTGCAAAAAAGAACTAAGTGTCCTCTTACTCTTTAGTGGGACATTTTCAAGACACCATTTAAGATTAATCCATCATCAACAGAAAAGTTTTGTTCAGAGAAGTGCTTATAGAAAAGTCATCTTTGTCTTTCGCAGTGAGAAGGTCAACTATCTTCAAAGATGTGGCCACCAGTCACTACTGTTTTTAGTTTAAAAATCTCTGAACCTTGTTGCCAAGCACCATTTTTAGATACACCTCAGCAAACACAGCAGTCCAACAGTTTAGCAAACATTATGATGTCAGTTTTAGAGTCTTTCAAAAGCAATGTACAACTAAATGAATCCTGGTAAAGAGGAGGGACAACAACATAAAGGTAAAATTGGCGTATACATTATGAACATTTTCCTCCTGGTGTACTCTTACTATCTCTGCTATTACTGCTCACATTAGATTGCAGGTACTAGCAGAGGCAAGAGAAGTAATCTGGAGATCTAGCCAGAGTCCATAGCTTTCTAGACATGCAACTAAACACATTCTAGAGATTTGATCTGTGATTATAACACATCACTGAATCTTTCCTTTCTGTTATGAAATTTATACCAAAATATTATTCAATTGTAATGTAAATATTGTTAATCAAGCCAAACAATTGTAATTATGAACACCAAATTTTGTCTCTTCCTTGGTGTTTCTATTGGCTCCTGTAATCTTGTACATTATGATAGGTCAGGCTAGCAAAAACATTGTTACAGTGCTATACAAAGTGTCATTGCACTTTATAAAAGTCACTAATTGTGGTATGAAAAGGTCAAGCTGAAAGTGATACATTTGAGGGCAATCATCCTTTTTATCCAGCTGTTACTCAAAGATTAAGCAGGACAGAACACACTAGACCCTTCAGTTAAAACAGAAGATTAACCAACTCAGAAAGAATTATTTTAAACTTATTTGGTATCAGCTTAAAATTCTTAAACTTATTCTGTGTCAACAAAACCAAAACAGCTACAGAGCAAGACAAGAGAGAGCCTACTTTCTTACAGAAAAAAAAAAGTTAAAATGGTAGCAAAACAAAAGTAAGAAAATTTTCTGCTTTGAGATGGGAAGACACCCTTGAAAGATAGCACAAATTTCTAAATTGCCTTAAACTTATTTAAAAGGTGCCCTCTGTAAAAGCTCCCATATTTTTGTCCTGGGCCAGGAAGGAAGGGTATTTGTTACAAACCACTGATTGCTATAGGAAGGCATCTGGGTGTCTCAAGCACTACACAATTACCTCACTTCTGAACTGTTCACTGAGACAGGATGGCTGATGGCAGCAATATCTCCTTTTCATAAGCTCTGGTTTGCTATGGTTCCAGCTGAGTCATTCATAGACTGCTGTCTTCCTAACAGGCAAGAGTAGACCTCCAAGGCTGGCTTACAGCTTTCTACCTCCCCCTGTGAAACCCTTAAAAGTATAATGTAGACAACAGATTGTTCATTCGGCTCCTGTTCAGATAAAAAACTCTGGATGAGGAAAGCAATCTGTTCCAATAAAAAAAAAGTCTGTGTTAAACAAAACCATTGCAACTCTTCCTACTGACTGCTGTATCACCAACTGTGTCTGCAGCCACTGAAGTTGCCTGAGTAGACGTGAGCGTAGGTGAACTCACAAGCCTACTGTATGAGCAGGATTGCCATAGCAATCACAGCTCCCAGAAGCACTGCCTTGAGGCACTTAAAGATAAACCTCGTTTTGGTGGAACAAAAATTTAGTAGTACATGCCAAGATCACAGCAGTACAGAGTGCACCACACCAGGCAGAATCAAGCTCAACACCTCACAGGGCACTTCTCTATTTCATTAAATTGGGTCAGGATCTGCAATTCAGAATCTAGACCTACAAACATATCATAGCTGAGTAACAGCCCAGCAGAGAGAAGTCCTCAAAATAATGCTGTTAAGACAAGAACACTGAAACTTTAAAATCAGTGATTGCTACAGGTGACAGATCCATCGTTACCTGTTGCTGCAGCCAAGCAACAACAACTTAATTATCTCTAAGAGCATTCTAAACAGCAATAAAAAATAAATTAATGTAGAACAATATTATCTTTTAACGGCTATAACAGCACACACAGCATCTCTCACAACCAATAAATCCATACAGTTATGAATTGCAACATTCAGCATGAAGGGTCTTTATAATAATTCCTCCAGTTCTATTGCTCTTGGTAGGTTTTCAGAAGGATGAACCTATAACCTACATCTCAAGTAAACATTATTTAGGTGTTAGAGTACCATATTCAGTGTCAGATTTTCCTCCTTCTCTTCATTTCAGCTTTTGCCCACCACCTCTTTCGTCTACAGCAAACAAAAAAATTTGGACATTATCAGTCACCTTTGCCCTGTCTCTGAATACTGCAAGTATAACAGCATGCTTGGAGCAGCCAGCAGTATTTGGAATGAAAGTAGTTTCATACCAATCAAGTTAAACTATAACCCATACTAACCTCAGTCCAAATTCTAAAAAGACCACCAGCATTAGACAGAAAAACGTCAGGGATTCCTAACCTGGGAACTACAGCCAGCTGTAACACACAAGCAGAGCATTCCAGGCATCACAAGTACTTGCAGCTTCAGAGAATCAGCTTGCAAAAGCCTAACTGTACTGCTTTATCCTCCATCTGGATTGTGGCATTAAGACAACAGCAAACAAAAATCCCTGCTGAACTGAAGTAACTGGAAACAGGTAGGTGCTGAGAAGGGATATGAGCTGGCTGGGCATTGTGTAGCTTGTGCCTCTGCTAGACAGTAATAAAAGTAGAGAAGGATGGGAAAGAGAAATGACAAATTAAAGTGTAATAGTCTCAAAAACCTGTTCTAAAGCAGGGAGTCAGAAGAGAAAAGTCAGAGTAGAAGCTGAAATCTGAGTTGGGCTACAGCAGTTTTCTGTGAACTTGTTTCAAAGTGGGTCTCAAGTCTTTCCAGAGAAAGGTGGTCAGTTTAAGCATTTAGAAGGCAGCTAAGAAAAGTAGCACTGAAGTCCATAGAAGGTAAGATAATACATGATTTTAACTTTTTCTAAGGTTGTTTTTTGCTTTGCTTCTCCCTGTAAATAAACCTAAAATGTGGGAAAGAGAGGTGGGTAGTTAACTAAGAAGGTCATGCACAGAAGCTCAAGTCATCCCTCCTGCAGCTTGTCATTGTTGCAGGCATCTGCCACTCACAGGAAAGCGACGCCGACCACCCATCCACGCTTGCTGGAATGGCCTTTTCTCAAGATGAAACTCCCTCTAACATAAATCACTGCACTCACCACGCTGTTGCTGCCTACAAGGCCCACACAGCAAATGGAAGTTGCACAAAAGCAATGGCCACTCCAGGACAAGGCTTTCTCCTTATCCCACAGAACATGCCTTTTGCATAGCTACAAGCCTGCCCTAACAGGTTTCACTGTGCTCATAACCACCACAGCAAGCTTTTGCCCACCCTATCTTGCCTCACAATCCCATCACCCCTAGACAAGGCTCCTCCCAGTACATCCCCAGCCCTTTCTTGAGAGCTTCTGTCCCACTTAGTGGTGGCTACTGCTTTCCAAATAACCACTTTTCACAAGACCAGAAGCCCACTCCAAACACGAGGCACTCCGCTCATGGGTAAGGCTCCCCCCATATAACAGGTCCTCTCTTGGAAGACAAGCCCACCAAAACACGAGGAGCTTAGCCCATGAATAGCATCAGCGTGCTCTCCTGCCACCCCCACCACCCTCACACCATATGGAAGCTGCACACATGCATGTGCAAGTCTTTCAAAAGGCTGTTCTTCCCCCAAAAACTCACTTCTCACAAGACCACATGCTTGCCTCAATTCCTTAGCCTATGGACCCATGCTGCCAGAGCATGTTTCACCCTGCCACCTTCAAAGGCATCTGCTCCTTCTGGACAAATCCATTCGTCTGTTCCCAGCCATCCCCCCTGCCCCTGATCCCTTTTCCAGAGACTGCAAGCCCACCCGAAAGCTTATTCAAGGCACTTTGTTGATAAACACCATCTGGTGTGCACCCTTCCTGTGGAAGGCATATACTGCTCTGCACTTTTCCTGTGGAAAACTTTCCTGGCATTATCCAGTGAGTACTTTCTCCACAAGCCCACAAATCTACTTCAGAGGTGACCCTCAGCCTCTGAAGACTACTGCAGCCACATTCCCACTGGTCCCACAGCAAGTGGAAACCTCTCACAAGCATGTGTCACTCTGGGACAAGGCTGCACTGCTCACTGGCAGCTGACTTCCCACAAGAGTGCAAGCCTGCCCAAAAGCTATCCCCTCACTTTAAGAATACCACCGTAGAATCATTCCACCTTTGACACCCACACGAGCATCTGCCAATCCTTAAGAAGGATCCTGCCCACCCCCACAGGACATACCCACCACTTCTGCACAAGGCTTTCTTTCTCCATTTCATATTCTTATTTCTCTAACTCCACAGTTTACTTCAATTGTGAACGCAATTTTGAGCAACATAGAATTGTTGTTTCTATGTGTGCAGCTGCAAAATAACTGTAATTACAACAAGCATGAGAAGTGACACAAATGTTTGTTCTTGACTTTTCTTGGGGTGTTAATGATTAATTCTTGATGTTTCACACTTCCCCCTTAAAAAAAAACTTAATACAGGCCTGATAACTAGAGTGGAATGAGTAGCTCTTTGATGACTATTACTAGGTATGATAGTAGTTATAAAAAACAATCAAGTAAAGGCTTGGTTTGAAGAGTATTTTAGCTTAATTCCTAGAAAGGTTCCACTCTGCTTTGTTTTATATCCTTTTTTCTCTTGTCAACCTTTTGACAGTTTCTTTAGCAGTAACATGCCAAAACTGAAGAATTGGCCTCTTTTAGCAAGTAATTATTTTCTATCTTTTATAATTTTTTAAAAAGTTTTAATCTAGTAGTTATATGAGGGGCTCAGCTTGTGTGACACTTAAATACGGAGACAGCATACAGATATTATTTGAGATAAAGAGTCACACTAATTTCTATAATCTCACTGTATCCTTTACTTTCTGCAAAAAGAGAATTGAGCTTTCAGTATCTTTAAGGGACAGTTGAACACCTTAAATCCTAGAAAAACTGAATTTCTCAGTGAGAACTTAGTGAGTGTTGCTATAGTGTTAAAATAAAACACCTGTTATAGTTTACCATAAAGCTGAGCATTTAACTTGGCAATATTTGTTCCTTGTGGAAATGAGGCCAACTGTGCTGTAATATCTACCCAATAGCACACAAGCTTTGGAGAACCTATAGCTATGAAATCTTGTTTTCGAACCACAAAAGCTCTGGACCCTGAGGGTGAATTGTAGGCATGATTAAAATCTTCTTCTTCCTAGAAGTTAACTCTGTGGCGTGAATGAGGCAGGCTTGTTTCTTTCCAGTTCCTTCCTGTTTCAAGATTTTTCAAATTATGTGGATGTGTGATTTTTACCTTGTTTCTTTTTACCACACCTTCCTAATTACATTGCTGATGAGATTGAATAGAGTCTTATTTTTTCTTAAAAGGCGAAAAGTTTTATGAATGAAATTTAAATGTATACCATAATAAGTTTTTAATCTGCTGGCCCTGGTAGATTGCCACCTACCTAACTTTCATATAGTTTATTTAAGTCACTCACTGAGAAATTATTTTTGTGAGTTTTCATTTCAGTACTGAATGGAATTAGTGGTAGAAGCCTCGAGTTGGGCTGAGAACATGGTGGAGATGTTTTTTCCATAAAAATACCAGCAAAACAAACAAGTGTTTTATGCTCACTATTGAGGAGAAGAACAGCTTCAGATCTCTTCTAGTCTTTTTCCAAGACTTTTATTGCTTTCATAATATTGGATTAAGGAAAGACGAGTCAACTAAAAAAACACAAATTGTATGCTTACCAAAATATAGTAATTCAAATACAAAAACCGTGTTGCACAGAACAAGACTAGGGTTCACACTAATAAAAGCTTAGAATAGACAAAACCAATGTAATATGTCAAGAAATAGTCAAAGTCAGAATAAGAACTACAGTTACCTTCACCCTGGATAAAGCATCTGTAGATGGAGTTTTGTTTGGCTAATATGACCTAGCTGTATTTTCTATGGAAAATGTGCTTTAAAAACTATCTGATTATTGCTGGTAGAGCGACTTTTGATGCCTGTGGCTCCTGAGCTTTTGAGAGAAGTGAGAGAAAACTAGCAGAACACTTTGCTGTGGCAAGTTAGTGAAAATTCGAACTTTGCTTGACTCATAAATTAGGGTACAAATTAGCAACACAATTGATCTCAGTGCAATCCCTCTGCCTAGTGCTGCTGGGCAAGGCACAAGAATTAGAGTGTAAACCATTTATTATGAAGCAGCTGAATCCTTGTGGAGTGGAATATGAGCTGGAGTTATTTGCACAGTTTTATTGGCACAAAGCTAGAGGGGAGTTTGCTTTTCATGGCAACTGTATCAACTTTGGCAAAGGAACAGAACTTGAATTTCTTTAGAATCTTACATCTTTAATATTTTCATTTTTGAGGAAACAGTGAACTGTTTCAGTGAAGATTTTGAAGTGTAATGTACATGTAAAAATATCAAGCCAACCAAATACCAACTAGATGCCAAAATGAATGGTAGTTACAACTGCATTTACTACAAGAAATGCAAAAGTGACCTTTCGAAAACCAACTGATAAGTGAAAAGACTCTGTAATAGCACTCAGAGTAGGTATTTTCAGGTATTTCTGTATGTGAGTGGCTTAATTGAGGATTCTCTAACTCTTCACTGAGACTACTGTCTCAGTCATAGCTGCCTGCTTTGTGCTTTTTGGGGGTATAATCTTGGAGTTACATTGTCTGGGTACAATCAAGTGAGGGTTGGAGGCAACAAGATTTAAAACTACAATGGTAAAATAATTTCCCATTAGATGTGGTAGGAGAAAAAGTTACTTTTAAGTCTTGGGGTCTGCCATAGCATCTGGTGACAGGTAAAGACGAAACACAGTTTGCAGTCCTGGTCGCCTCAGGTAGTCCACTTCTGTTTAAAAATATAACTAAATACTAGAAATAATTACATCTTATATACTGCTTTCATTTATCCCTTTTGAACATCACCTGTCTCCTAAGAGCTTCCAACTTAGGACATTGCTGAAAAGAGAAGAGATAGAAAAATGCATCTTCTCTTAAGTCAGGAAATACAGCTCTGGGTGAAGGAAATGCCAAGTGTCTACTCTAGTATAAATGGTATTTCAACACAACTGGCCACAAACTGCAACTGATTTGCTGCCAGTTTATTCTTAACTGGGGCAAAGTGCCTGGTCTTCCTGCAGTTGCCCATTCTGCTGTTACATTCCTTATTAAGTCTGGGAAATATTTATCTAGATTGACCCAAGCTTCTTAGTGATAAGGGAAAACTGATGTATCAGAAGCAAGGCTGGGAGGAGAGGAACTGTCAGGTCTGGTGCTTCTGCCAGGTCAGTTGTGAATGGAGAGGTAAAGATGCTTCTGTTTTACTATTTGCACAGTTTTAGTATTGTGTAACTTTCTGTTCAGACTCTTTCCTCCTTTTCCTCTCCGAGGCAACAAGTTTGCAAGTGCTTCCAAGGCTCTGTCAGGTTTGAAGTAGGCAGTGAAGACTGTTGTTTCTGCCCTAGACAGCTGCTTGCCTTCTGCCTTACAGTACTCAGCTGTGACTAATAGTAAGTGGAGGGATATAATGAACAACTGGAAGCTTTCACAATAATGTTATTCAAAGTAGAGTGTGCCATTGTCAATATCAACTCAAACATATTCAATGCTATCATAATAACCTAGCAGCCTTCCAAATTGCCTGGTAGACTCTGAAAGCCCTCTTTATTGAGACTTTGTAAAACCCTAGCATATTACATTAAATAAATGGATGTTCTGCTCTTGAGCTTTTCTAATGGAGATTAAAATCTTTGTCAGTTTTGCTTTCTACCAAGCCTTGCATAGGCCCATATGTTGTATTTGAATGTGCTAAAGAATCTCGCTGAGAATGGAGAAAATGTCAATCCCCTGAGGATCCGAGCACCTCTTAGGTTTTTTCTTTAATCTCATAGTTGTACTTTTTATTCATTCTTTGAAGCAGCTGCTGTTTTTTCTGACATTTATCATTCCAACACTTGGGATACTAACACAGCCTTCTGGTCAAGGCTATGCATTCCAGCAGTGTTGAAATCTGGCTGCTAGTACATCATGTACTTTGAGGTTGGGTCCTGTGGATAATGTACAGAAGTACTGTCTTTAGCAGCAGGGTGCTAGTTCCACTGGCTGTTTACGTCTTTGAATTGTAGGAGCTATGAAAATAAGTGAGAATTGTTTAGAAGTGCTTGCCATTTAAGCACTACACCACTCAGTATTTGGTAGCCTAAGGGTACAAGAGATCAAATTTATTTGTGGATATGAGCTTGCAATTGATGGCTACAGAAGAGAAAGGAGGCAACAAATTCTCCATTACAAATGAGCTGCAGATAGATCTGTCTGTGCTTTCTTGAAGCCCAACTGCCTCTGTCCCTCCTAGTTCTGGGAGTGCCCCAGATCTGCAGACAGGGCTCGTTCTATGCAGAATTGAGCCTGCTATAGGACTAATGCCTTGGATAACAGCAGCATGTCAGTGTCACTAGCTTTTAGCCTGTTAACACACTAACTGGAGTTTTTCAAGTATCCTTCAAGTAGCACGTAACATTTTTCAAGGGAAAAATAAGATAGACCTCACAAAAATAGTGGAATATTGACTCTGTTGAATATTTGTAACCTTCACTTGATCAGTGATTGTTTCAACTCAGCAACCTGCTAACTTATGGTAAATCTTGCTTTCACTGAAAGCAATTGGTTTTTTTAGCAGTCAGAGGTTCTAGAATCATACGACACTTGACAGTCTTGCTTTCTATCTTAAAAAAGAATTTCTAGTTCATGAAAACATAAACCAAAGTGCACTGTAAAGGTGGTGCAAAGACTGGGGTTATTGCACGCTCATTATTAACTTGGTCTATTTGGCAAAGGGAAGTAGTTAATCTTTGTTTTTAATGCTGAGCTTTTTATTTAATAGTGCAAGAAAATTAAATTGTGGCACATGGGCTTTTTTTGTTCCTGTAATGCTTTTCTTGTGACTTGAGACATGTCTCCTGTGCTCTTACAGGGTCTGGTATGATTACAGCCTGGTCTTCACTTCTTCATGCTGTCCTCCAAAATATTGCTTAAAAAAAAAAATAAAGCCTCTTTACATGAAGCCTTTTAGATTGATTTTCTCAATGCACCTTTAAGAAAAGTTACTGTTCTTGTTTAAGGGAACTTCATGAGGAAGACTGGTATAACTTGCCAGAAGTCACTTAGAAGTCAGCTATTTACAGATATATATCTGTCATGCCTTAAGAGTAACTGTGCCAAAACTTCTACCATATATGAAACTGCTTGAAAAACACCTTTAAGTAGAATAGTGAAAAATAGCAGTGTACTGGGATTAATATACATGTTCTTTCCATATTAAGGTTTATTGGAGGGCTTTTATAGCTAAAGCTCTTCATTTGTCTTGATGCTTGATCTCTGTAATGAAACTAATTAGTCTAAATTTTCTTCTGGTTCTATAGATGCTGATGTTTTCTGAGTTATGCATTTTAATTTCACCTAATGTACTTGCCTTGTAATTATGTGTTTTATCACTGGTAAAGATTCCAGTTCATATTCTCCACTGCAACTTTCTCTACTGAATAGAAATGAAAGTGTATATGTGATCCACCAAACACAGATTTAGAATGCTAATTCTAATCCCCCTTTCCTTCTGAGTGCTGATTGAATTTAGTCTTAGTGAATTATACTGCTGTTAAATTTCAGTTCAGTTACTTTAAATCCTGGTGGATGGTAAGAATGTGCCCAGATATTGTCAGCACCCTGCAGCTGAGCAAATGTAGCCAAACATTTCAATAGGTGATGGTTGACCTAGGGCAGCTCTATTATACATAAATGCACAGGAAATCTTCAATTATGTAGCTCTCTTTAAATAGTTGAATGTAACTTGTAGCTGAATAAAATGCTTTGTTTAATCTTATGAAGGCCATGAAGTAGACAAGTTGATTACTGGTCACTTTACATTTACCGGTGCAGCAAAAGTAGTAAAGATGTTGAAATTATTAGCAAATTGTATATTAAAAATAGGTGTTGGGTCATTTACTTTCAAAAACAGAGACATTGAAAGATTTCAAAAATCCTCAGTCACACTTTAAAAATTTAAAGTTTACGGGGACAGAACTTTAGATATTAGGTGCTCCAGCTGGATTAAACTATCCATGTACCTTTCACCTTTGTGTTGGAAATGCTTGAAAATAATTTCCAAACTGGTTGCAAAATGGGATTTACTTCAGTATAGGCATCTAAATTCAGAGAAGTGATTCTGGGAGCCAGAGCTGTTACTCAATCTTCAGTTAACCTTGGGAGCTGGGATTTGTTAGTCTGGGGATTGTAAAGTGGAGGGGGGGAGGGTTGAGAAGGAATATTATGCTCCTTTCATACATACTGAGATAGCATTGTAGCTTTGACAAGTCTCAGCATATTAACACCTATTCATACCAAAACCCAAACAGGATTCATAAATTCTTTTTCTGCCTGGAAGCTTGTTCTGGCATCTCCTCAGAAAGCATGTTTAACACTACTTCCTGGCTGGGTTTCTAACCAGGTTGTCACCTTCCATGGGGAAGGTGCATAAGGATGCCTTTACAGGATGGCCTGTATAAGATAAAATATTCTTATAAATTATAAATAAAAAATTCTTATAAAATAAGAATTTACCTCCTGCGTGTGAGTTGAGGTTTTTCTCCCTCTGATGTGAGTAGGCTCCTAACCATGTTTCTCACTTCATTTGTGTATAACTAGAAGGCTTTAAGCTAGTTTTTCTGCTTGTTGAAAACTCTTTACTGAGCTGAAAAATGTCTCACAGGAAGAAAACATGGTATTGGTACAGGAGTGGAAGCTTGAGGTGAGGTTCCCACTCCACTTGTGTGCGCCAAACAGTGAGGTGTCACGGACATTTTTATCATAGCTATGGTAGCAAGAACAAGCCCTTAAAAGTCATGTTAATAACTGTTGCGTGTATGAAGATGAGATTGATAACTTAAATTTGTTTTACACACTTTGCACAGGTGACAATAACAATGTGGTGTGAGCTTTGAAGGGCTTGGGTGTTTTCGGATTTTGTTTAAAAGAGCATCTGAGAAGTCTGTACCACAATATTTGAGGGTTTTAGTAGTAGAATTCTCATTCTCCCAAAATAGATACAATATGCTGATTTTTAATATGCTGATATATTATGCTCATTGGTGAGCATTCACTATGTCCTGCAACATCAGGAGAATAATCATCTTTATCATTAAAAGATCTGTATGAAAGCCTTTCAATATCAGCAAACATCCTGTTTTTTCCTCTCAAAAACTGAGACTAGTAGTCACATATTATGTGCATGTCATTGGTTACATTGTGTTGGTAATTTCATTTAGCCTTGTAAAATCAAAAATAGATACAAGATACAAGAATCCTATTCTTGTTTAAGTGATGCAATTCATAATACCCTTCTAAGATGGATTAGGTAACCTTATTTAACTCTATCCTTTAGAGGTCTCTAATAACGTTAACATATCTGTCATTCCCATCTGTTTTAATTTAAGGCTGATTATGGCAACATGCTTTAAAACTGCAAACCACCTGACCATTCAATATTGTTTTAAGCAGATACAGCTTACAGTATTTTCAGAATATAAACACAAAGCTTGCTATTGTGAAGCAATTAATTTTATTAGGCTTGTCCTTGTTTAGTCTACATTTAGTCTGTGTAAGCTTGGAAAGCTATTAACCGTTTTTGAGAAGCTTTTCTTGGTTTGGAATTTCCCCTCCCCCAAGCGAGCTCTGCTAACCTGCTACTGTTCCTGTAAGTGTCAGTTTTCTGAATGTGTCTCCTGGGAAATAAATGATCCCTGCTGAAGGTTAAGGTGTGAGTAGTGAGCTCAGCAGCCATCCTGTCAGATGGGCAAGGAGGTAAAGGTTTGATGCTTCCTAACAAGTAACACCTTTGATTATGCTTCTTCAGTGTGCATGAATGCAACACATATGTTGTAAATGCCTTATGGGGCAGTAAAGGCTGCCATGCAGGTCAGAGAAGAAAGGTCAACACTGGAAGGGTACAGGCATATTCTGTATTATAATCCTGCACATTATCTGTCAAGCAGAGTGCAACCCTCTTTTGCTGGAGTGTTCTCATTTCAAGGTATTCATATTTTCATCATAATTGAATGTTTCCTTCAAAATAGAATTATTGGGACTGCTATACTATTGATGGATTAGGTTAAATCATGTATTTCAATAAAGTTTACATTACAAAAGTGCTATCATTTTTTTAATGTGGCTAAATTGCATGTATTGGTAATTGACGTCCATTGACTATTTTATATCTTGAAATTTGAAATAAGCTGGGAAAAGATGGTTAATTACAGAAGTCCTTTGCTGCTTCTATAACTTGGTTTTGTGTATTGCTGTGAAACAAGCAACATTAAATAAGTAATCAGAATTGAAAAGAAACTGCTGCTGGGGTGACAAAGCATACGTTATTGATGATCTACATGAGCATATTTAAAGAATGGTGAAAGAGACTGGAACCCAGAGACTAATAACTGAGTCAGACCATGATTATGCAGTGGATTACAGTAATGGAAATGGAAGTTTGGTGGGAGTAGACTGCTTGAAATATGCTCAATGGTAACACTGAGTTACATGAGGGCTATCATAGTATTGCTGTTAAGAGTTATAATAAACAAGCAGGTATTAGGATGTTGAATATATTTGTTTGTTTCAAGACAATTTAAAAGACAATTCAATAGGCTGAAGCTAAAGATCTAGGGAAATTTAATTGACCAGAAGCTCTACAGGTTTGGGTTTTTTTCTTCCAGTGAATGTCATCTTTTATCTTCTGTCTTTATCATCCCTCTGTCAGCACAGATAAGTGTAGTGTATTTGAATAACTATGGTACTTCTAAACTGAGGATGGCATTTCTTGTTCTGGTAGTTCTGTTGTTGCAGTACTGGAGAGTAGCAACAATTGTATTGAAGTAGGAGTTTATAAATAAAATGTGACACGTGGTTAGTTATGTCGAGTCAGTCCACATGTGCCACGTGTGCAGTGTGTGTAAGTGTAATACAGAAACAGATGACACGTTCTGAAATTATTGGGACAAATCAGAGTTCTGATCTTTGCTAACTTGCTAGGATTGCATCTTCAAAGCTCATTTAGGTTTATATCCTGATATGATATGCAGGAACAAATTGGTTAACTGCTTGTGTCTGTAATTTTCTCAACTTGAACTATTCTATATTCTCACCAAAGCACTGGCATGTCTGAAGTTCAGTGGATACAGGTTATACCTTGTGTTACTGGTCAAACATCTTATATGTGAAAAGCTCACCAATCATTATGATAGATTTTTAGTTCTGGATGCTATACTTTCTTTTAAAGGCTTCCAAATGAACCAAAGTATACTCCCTAATACAGCTATACAGTCTACACATAATGTGTTCTCAGCTGAGCTGCTAAACACAGACAATTTTATTTATCTCCTAATCAGTACTGATCAAACATTTTTGTTACCATGCTTTACTTTTGATGCCTATCCATTCCCTCATGTTTAGATACTTTGTGCTTTGCACATATTTTGATCTGTAGATTCTCTACAGAAAAAAAAAAAGAACTAGTCATTATAATAATTAAAAGGTATGAAGAGTTAGATATAGACAGGACTTCAAATAGCTTATATCTAAAAATTAGACTATCTAGATAGTGCAACCTGGATGTTCAATTCCTTTCCCTCAGATATCTTTAAGTGGGGGAAAAAAAAAAAAGGTCTCAGTGTTTTTCCAGCTGTTTTGGAGCACTTTTGAGTATTTCTGTTTCACATACATGTATATATATGACTATATATAAATATATATATATATAAAAATATATATATATATAAATATATATATATTTTCAGATAACAGGAGAACTGAGTAAGTTCTTAGCACTTTTTTTGTGCGAAGTTAAAAATGTCATCAATTATTTACACTTCATAAAAGCAGTGCTTGGAGGGAAATTTCTTGGGGTTAAGTAACTTTGAACTGCATCTTTATGTGAAAGAAAAGAATTAACTTTAAATAAATTTAAGCTTTTTTTTTAATGTTCAACTTTTTTTAAGGACCCTATGCCTTTGGCACTGCAAAAGGGAAAACCTGATCTTAAATAAACATTAGGAAAAGGTTTGCATGAGCCTGAAAACTGATTTCCTGGAGTGAATGGGGTAGGGGTGAAGATGAGTTCTTTAAAAGAAAAAATGGGAGAAAATCTGCAAAAGCACCAGTCAGTACCACTTAGAAAAGTTGATGCACTTAATTTTTTTAATTGTATTTATCTTCGAATGTTTTTTCTTTGCAAGGGACAAGGTTCATAGGAAGTTAGTTCCATAAAATTTGCAAAGACTAGTGGACTAGAGGTGAGCTTAGGCACTAAGTTTTACTAGTTTTATGGAGGAGACTCCACAGTAAGTGATTGTTTCACAGCCATCTTACAAATGCCTTTCTAGATACAGCTTCTTCAGTTCATAGGCTGTTTCAGTGTGATAACTGGGCACAAATAGAGACTCCTTTTCCTATAGATCTACAAGAAGATGGAGAACCATAATACTGCAGTCATGTGACACTGGTAGTGCCATAAATCAGCCTCTCTTGCTGGGAGAGGCCCTTTAAATCCTCTAGAGTCCTTGCAAGGAGCTTGATAGACGGATGACGCAAACTTGTAGTAATTGCTTCTTCAGATAGTTGTTCATTTTAGCGTTATCAGCTATTAGTGTAGAAAAGACATAGCAGAGCAGAACATGGCAAGAGAAGGCGAGAAAATGGCTGCTTATCAAAATTCCAGAGTCTTTTTATAGGTAAATTATCCAATAAAAAATTGAAATGACAGATATTTTTACTTTTCATCCAATGCTCAGTAAATCACTCCGACACGCAGGCCGGAACTGCGGCATTTTTCATCCAATCATCCTAAACTACCTCTGCTGCAGAATATGGAGGACTAGAAGAAGAAAGATGGAGGTTTAAAACTACGAAGTCTCTTCCATCTTGGAACTTTTACTATTTATCTATTTACTACATTAACAAACCTAAAATTTCTAGATTCTTCACCCTGTGACATCCTTACATCATATTCTATCACCTAGTTCACATCTGTGTAGATTTTAATTCCTCCCAGATTGTAGGGAGTTTTCTCCATGGATAAAGGTCGAAAACCACGCTGTCCAGGGGAGTTTTTCTCTTCAAAACAGGCAGAGAAATATTCCCTGCACTCTGGATTCCCACATCATGGAGTGAGAGACAGGAGGCATGAGAATATCTTTATTAAAGCCTTATTAAGAGATTCTATTAGAAAAGAAAGTCAAGGCAGCTGGTTTTATTTCATCTGCAAATACTAAGGCCAACAATGTTTATTTATAGCTCTAGTTAATATCAATGCAAATTTAAGGTCCCTCTATTAATGGCACATAAAAAAAAATTTATGGAGTAACTTCAGGTGTTTCCATTAACTAATAATGTAGTTAGACAAGATGGATCTGTAAAATATGGAATGCTCTGTTATCAACACTGCACTTAGGGTGGAAATACTTCACAGAATCATGGTGGAGCTATCCTGGATTGAGTGAACTAAGACGGTACATCTACCACAAAAAAACATGCAATTTGTGTTCTTGAGGGAGATTTGTCGATATAAATAATAAAAGGTAAAATTCAGACTTTAGAGCATATCACACACTAAGTAATCATAGTTCTGTAAAGTGAGACTTTTAAAATTTCCATATGTTTTCTTACTTGTGTAGATCTTCAAACTTATTATCACTTCTATCTTGATAAAAGCACATCTAAACTGATGTATCAGGGATTAAAATCAGTTTATCATGTCAATTACTTAAAATTAACAAACTAGAATCCCATTTAAAAGAAATACTAGCAAGTCCTTGTGTAATCAAATAAAAAATAGCTAATTAAGAATTACCAGATAGTTATTTTGTTCTCTTAATATTTATTGGATTTTATCTGTTTGAGTAGGCAGCTATTGCATAGACCATTTCCATTAAATGCCTTCTTTGAAAATATACCGTCTTTGAGTAATTTAACTATTACTAGTTAGGAGGGGAAGGTCAATCTTTAGACAGAGCAGTGCAGGAGAAATTGACATAATCATCAATGCCTCAGGGCTATCACAGAAATGCACTGCCTCAGTTTAACTAAAGACAGATTTTTATAAAATTTACATTTTAATTTCTTGCGCTTGCTAGACTTAAGAACTGGCAGTGTTTTTTATAGACATATAGGCATTTTGTGTGTACTTATTTGGATATTGAACACATGTTCTCTTTCTGTAGAAATGTGTTTGCTTGCAAGCCTGACGGGTATGGCACACAAGATATGCCAAGCTGGTTTTATATAAAGGTAGTGCTTGCAACTGTGCTATAACAGCTTGAAAAATGGGCCCTATATTTCTCAGCAACAGACATGGGGAAGCAGAGGTTTGAAGCCCTTGCCAGAAAGTCTGTGAAACACACCAAAAATTCATAAAACTACTTGAATAATATTTATATAGACTTAGAGTTCTACTGCTTCAGGGAGTCCTTTCATAAAATCCTGTTTGCATTTGGCACTAGTGACTCTGTCATGCTGTAGGTATCAAAAGATCATTTAAATATCAAGGAATTAATCTGCAAGATTAGTGTATGGAATAACTAGTAGGAATAATATAGAAATATTATTATCACTATCCACTGTACAGATGAAAATTTAGATGCATCATGAAAATTTAGATGTAATAATCTGAAATCTAGAAAAGCAAAACTACTTTAGTATTCCATGCAATTGCTGTGTTCTACTTGAGGTAAAATTATGAGGAATCTTGCCAGTATTGGTCAGAAAATTATCTGTGTCTGGGGATTTTAAAAGATTTTCTCAATTATTGGATCACTTTGCTCAGTTGGAGTGGTTAGGTAAAGGTATATTTGGAAGGAGCAGTGAATGAATGGTGTTCTTGATGAATGGTGTAGCAGTGCTTTTAATTTTCCCAAGTGAAAATTGATGAGTTTATTCTGAGCTATAAGTGATGTGGGGAATGACTCAAGTGTGAAATGAGGTGTTGCCATAACCTGGTGAAAAAAACCTGCTGTTTATACTAGATTTCAGTGATTGAGGGGGGAGGGCTTGGGGGGGAGAAGGTGTGTAGTCCTTCTATATACACCTCAATGCTCTGCAACAAGAAAACTCTTGCCAATCTCCCCTAAAATGAGGAAATGTCATTTGAGTTAGCTTGCTTTATTAGCTCACGCTCTTGAAACAACTGAAATGTTTTACTGAAGTAGCCACAATCCTTGCAGTATTGCAAAGGTAAAACAGACTGAATCGATACCATATAATTAAAATAAATTTTATAGTTCATTTGCTGTACAGTAAATATAATCACATCCTGTCAAATTAATGGAAAATGCTTTTCTGAAGTATTCTAATAACCAGATTTTTTTATTCTTTATTTTATATTTCCCCAGAAGATATTGATTATTTTTCATTTCTCCAAAAGATACTTTTTCCTTATGCTATGTTCAAAAATACAGAAATCATCTGTGTCTGAAGACTAGAACCTACCAGTTGCTGTGAAGTACAGGCTGACAAAATAAAGTAACAACGTCGTGTCTTCTCAGCCATATTGTTACATATAACAGCATCAGAGTAATGAAATATGGTATCCATAAACATGGAGATCAAAAATATACATTTTATTCAGAGTGCCATAGCCACATGCACTCTGTGCAATGGAATTTTAAGTTCTTGCCCTTTCCTAATGTCAGCATGGCTTTTGGTGTAGAGTGTTTTTGCACTTGCAGATCTTGTTTGGCGCACTCAGGATAATGCTTGCTTGTCTTCAGTGAAGAATTTGGCCAAGATGCTAGAGCAGAACATAAAGGAAGTAGAATATACTATGTATGTGTACAATGATTTAACTAGAATTTGCTAGCTTTGCTTAGAAAATGCAGTCAAAAACAAATTAATATGGATGTAATGCTCAGTTTTTCTGATGGAAGAAGAACTGCATGTTAGCCAGTTACCCTAAATTACCTACTCAAAGATCCTGTGAGGTCACATTAGATGACAGATTTGATTAGAATTATGTTGTAGAAGAACAGAGAACTCAGTTCTACCTCCTCCACAGAATTTTGGACCTAAAACCATTTAGGATTAAAATTATACAGTGGCCTTTGTTACTTAGAACTAAACACCCTAGTCTTTGCTCTAATGCCATTATATTTAGGGCACTGTGTTTGGTCTTAATTCACAGAGTATAAAGGAGAATTTGAGCCCTTAGAACTAAAATTAGAAAACACCTTGAGCTGGAACCTGGAACTATTAGTAAAGTGTTTCCTAGGATGATAGGAGGCTATCTTGACCCATGAATGAAGGTGTGCCCCAAAAAGCTGGTTTACAATTGTGAGAACTCAACAGGGAGGAACCTCTTCTGAAGGCCTAATAGAAATGGCTTTATCTACAATAAATGACTTTTGCATGCTGCAAATGAATTGATGTAAACACACCCTTAATGTCCTGTAAAACTAATTAAAATTATTGACCAGAAATGCAGAAATATATGAATGGCTGAAGCTTAAGGGTATCAGTGATTAGAAATGCAAAAAATATCCATTAGTGTGTACCTACTGGGTTGTAATGCTTAGTATTTTAAACAGTTCTCAGTAGCTCAGTTTTCCTTTAAAAAAAATTCTTTTAGAACTTAGGCTTTAACACAGCTGTTGCTCTGAGATTTTTTTGAACAGCCAAAAATTTTACACTTGCCATTTTAAATTAGGGTAGTTGTAAATACTTTAATTTTCTATGGTATTTCACCTTAGAAGACTCAACAGAAATAATATTTTGCAGTTTCCTATTAAATAAGAACGATCATATTGGAAAGCTGAGGCTGAAAAGAATTTGCTGCTTTCAATTCATTGTGAATTGGTGGATTCAGATTACTTTAAGTAGCTATGTAATATGTTGCAAAGGTGGAGAGCTAATGAATACACAGATTCCAGGACAGAAGACACTGTGTGCTGAAGTAAACTGATATTCTTGAGCTTCTATTAAACTATTCCCCTGAACAGACCTGAGCTAACATCAAAAATTGTGGGAACTGGCTTGCACTCAGGATTCTGTTTTGGTCTATTCATATTTTGTGAAAAGGGCTGGATGGGGAGTAACTCTTTTTTATGCAGTGTAATGGTTTACCCAGAAGGGACGAAAACATGAATAAAGATTTTTTGAATTGAGATGATTGAATGAAAATACAGATGCTCTTGAGACTGATGGTCGTAAGCTTCTTCTAGCCTTATGTTAGCATTCAGATGCACTCAGAGAACTTAGCTTCACACAAGCTAACACAGAAATAGAAGCATTTAAACAGAATTTATGCAGCATTTTTGCTAGACCAATGAGTCTTATTGACATCATTACACTGTGTCCAGTCCCTCAATATTTGACCTCTGAGAACCAGTTTATTATGCTTTGGGTATTTCTAATGATATTTTTCTGCATGGCCCTTTTTAATGTAGCATTCTTAAGACAAGACACGAAATTATTTCAATCCTGAGAATAATTCACTTACAGTAAGGCAAATATCCTGTATCAGCAACAGTGTGGCCAACAGAACTACGAAAGGGATCTTCAATGATACTGTATTCCAATTGTACTGACCTTTTTCGTGTATAACTACATGTAGAAATACAGTTGTTATTGGAACCTGCAGAATTTTTCAGAGAGGTGTCCCATAGGTGAAGAGTTGTAACACAGTAGTATCTCTTTAAGCATGGTCTCTGTGCAGGGGGCTTGATAGAAACACCATATCAGTTACATATCAAAGTCATAGAAACTATTCCAAACACTACATAGCTTGGCCTAACTACTAGGCTATTCATGGAGCTGGATGAGCAAGATACTTTTCATGGAAATAACTACTTTTCAGGATTTGGGTTATAATATTAGACGGTATATAATAGCTCTTCCGTGTATAAAAGTGTATAAATATCTAGTGTCTAATCCTCGCCTGCTGAAGTTGTACACAGAAACCTTGGTTATACACAATAACTTCAGCATGTATTACAGGCATCCAAACAGGCAAGCCAGGAGTTCTGTATGTCACTCCAGGATTAGGGTAAGTCAGAAGCACTGCAGAAATAGTCATATCAATATCACTTCTGTTTGAGCAACATATTCCTGAGCTGTACAAAAAGATGTGTGTGCATAGTTTTTAGTCAGCCTATTTAATCTGAAATAGCATCAGGTACGCAATTGTGGAGTTGCTTTAGACAGAAGTCTGCCTGAAAAGCAGGAAGGGTTTAAAGATTCAGTTCAGGCTGAACAGCACAGTGAAATGTAGTTTATGCAGAGCACTGTATGTGCCATCTGGGCTGCTAAACTTGCTCTGTAATGCATGGACTGAGATGAACTGGCAATGCCATCATTATACAAGAGTAGTGTGAATTGGACTGGATGAGAAGGTACTTCGCATGTGACACTGAGCCCATGAAAGACTCTCTGCACCTGCTGCTCTAGCCACTCTCCAAGTCTGCAGAACCTAGCCCCCTTCCTGGAACCTAAATGTCTGCACTCCTGAGAAAATCCTGTCTGCCTCATGTGCTTCTTAAAAGGAAAGAACTTGCAGATGCCTGTAGGTAGCCTGCCCAACTGTGGTACTTGCCTTTGCTGTTATTTGAAAGAACTTGGTAGTCTTCAAAATGAATCAGTTTGCTAAAGTCTGACATTTATATCTTCGACAGAACGCAGGGAAACTGCAGAAGATGCTTAGTATGCCCATCTGTTTCAGGAGCATGGCAGGCTTCAAGACAGTTTCACCTTAATATGCTGCTTAGGATGTGTATTGGAGAGTTAATATCAAGTATCCCTTTCTCAAATAGGAGTATCTCTGAGAAGACAGGTGAGCAACTTTGGAGATACTAATTTTGAGTCATCTGCTGCTTTTCTTTAAGATCCGATATTAATCAGATCAAACCCAACTATCTTCCTCCTATTTAGAGTGGGAAATAATTTGAGGTTTTACTTGCTGATGACTACTAGAAGTAGTCATTGTAACTGACTAGTAGTCTTTAAATTTGGAGCATGAGCAACTTCCAAATACTTTAGGAAGTGAGCCATTTTCTAATGAAAAGAAAGCTTTATAAATGATGTTTCAAAACCTAATTGTATGAATTCTGTAAAATTATTTAAACCAACAGGTAAAATTACATGTGTGTAAAAACAAAGGGTATAATGCTGAGTCTGCTGTCTCAAGCAGACCTTTGTTTACTTGTGATGGATTTGTTTTGATGAGTCAGATTTCTCTACAAGGGAGAAATCTTCAGAATTGTCTTTGGATAGGGAAATTAAGGCATTGCATTTTGCTTTCACTCTATCAACATCACTATTTAGAACTTACACTCTAGCCATAAAGGTGCTTGTGTCAGGAACTTTTTATTAGAATTAGGATATCACTGTAGGAATGCTGTATTTACCATGAGATTTATTGGTGCAAGTCATGTCCTAGGAGTGTCAACTATTTTGTAATTTCATATGTAATACACCTGGCAAGTCTGTTCAGTAGCTTTTTCTTAGCTTAACTCCAGCAATATTACTTAGCTGCACATTGCAGCAGCCACAATGTTTCCAGGATTTTGAATAACATCACTGTACTGATTTAAGTGCAGTACCACACCTCAGTACCAAGATACAGCACACCTTAATTTCTTCTATAATTAAGTCTTACCTAAGCTTTAATGTTCAAAACAGAAGCGGCATCTCTAGAGTTTTTATCTTCAGAGCACAAAGGAATGGAACATATGTTGATATAAGAATTTATAGAATTTCAACATCAGATGTGTCACCAAGAAAGCTGTGATTTACAAGTTAGATAGCCTACACAAAAATACTCTTCCTGTTTTTATACTTTTCTATTTCAAGGACACGTGTACCTTCATAATTACATGCAAAAGATTAATCTAGTGGAAGCTAATTCAGAATTCTTCAGCACTAATTAGGGGGAATAGGCTTTAAAGAAACCTGGGATCAATGGTGTCATGAGACTTGCTTCCCCTGGATGCGCTCTCCCAAATGGGTACTTGATTGTGATGAAGATCCTGAAAATGCCCTAATTGAAAAGTGTATCTGTTAAAGACAGAGTGAGTTTTAATGCTATTAGTAACTTATTTCAGCGTCAGGATTGTGTCAGCTGCTGACACTGGTGGTAATGAAAATACAGCAGAATCTATGAAAACAAATAGAGACAGTGGCAGCCACCTGCATGGCCTTCCCCGTCTCAGTAAATTTTCATGCAGTGATTTCAATATAAGCTAATTCCCTAGTGAAAAGTGGGCAACTTCTCATTTTAACACAAATTGGCAGGGAAATGGTTGAAAGTCTCTTCCCCAGTTCAAATGTTTCCTAATTAGTTGAAATGTTCTCCTTTTTCTAGTGTGAACAAGTCCTTGAGCACAAAAGTCTGGGGAGTTGAGAACATGGAACTGTTGAGAAAGAGATGGAAGGGGTCCACATTTCTATTTATTTTATTTATTTTCTTCATAACTTGCACTTTTTCAACAAATTTATGATTTCTTTTCTATCTTACGTATCAGGTAGCAAACTGGGATCCATAAATATTTGTAAAATAAAATGACTCATCAATAGCACATTATTTCAGATATTAACTAACTGATAATTATAACTAAGCAGGTGTCCTTCTCCTGAATCTTCAATTTTATCAGCAAACTCAATCTCATGTTTTCTGATGGTTTTTAATCCTTTCATTACTGTGTTCTATCTTTGCTATCTGTCTTCTGTGACCTTGTTTATCCTTGGATGAACTGAATGTTTATGACCCAGTCTTGCTTAACAGGGAACATGCCTTTTATGTCTGTCAGTTTTCTTTGACCTCATCTTAGTAATGCCTGAAAGATTTTTCTGCAGTATTTTTGCACAACTCTCATAAAGCAGCTTCAATTGGTTCTGCTACTGCTAACTCATGTGTAGCTTTTTGTGCCTGCATCAGAGAAAAGTCTGTCCTGCCTCTAATGTGACCTACCTTTCCTAAAATGAAGCCTCTCTGCTTATTATCTCATTCTCCTAAGCTTGATTGAGACCTGTTTCTACTTGAATAAAGTAGTTTTAGTATTTCCAGTTCAAAACAAAGGGCTAAATTCACATTGTCCTCAAAAAGGACAGTATTTAATTTTATATTTTAAATACTCTATATAAGAGAAAACAAAGCTCTTCTTTCCCAGAAGAGCAATGAAATGTATTGGTACTTGCAAAACAGAATAACAAGAAGCCCTGAAGAATGATAAACTAGAAGCCCTAAAAACTAAGCTCCCAAGTTACTGGGTTCTATGGTTCTATAACCAGCTATGTTAGGAGCTTAAATGTTCATCTGGAGCTTCTTCTTCCAGATATGAGGAATGCAATCTCTCACAGTGGCTGGAGTGACTGGAAATCTGCATTCCACAGGTAGATTTCTTTGATCTGAGAAAGCTCATCAAAATCAAGATATGACTGTCAAATATTGAAGCATCTATTTTTTTGAGTAAGAAACTATGTTGGAAGACTTTGGGCCACTCTATTTTCATAAAACCTTTTATAAACAGTTATTTGAAGGGATCCTTGGATGCCAGTGTGTTGTATTTATGTACTGATGCTCGTATTTCTGGGAGTTTACATGTTCCTTCATGTAGTACTTACTCTGGAAAGCTTAGTCCTGAGTTGGATAACTGCTGGACAAGTGCCAGTTTCTCATCTTTGTAAATTACTTCACCTCTAGCATAACAGTGGACTTTAAAAAAGTGTTTTTCTCATGTTCTTTTTATTGTACATCTCCTGCCATGACCCTTAACTTTTTTGAATTTGTCCAGAACTTAATTTCATGTTGATAATCATGTCAAATTTTTAATGTAACTCCATTTGCTTCTTTGCAAAAAAACCAGCTTCTGACTCTCTGCTGTAATTCTGACTACTTATTCAAATGAGTTTCATTGCAGCACAGCTGGATGCATCTGAAATTACAATTCAGTTGTACATTTTAAAAAAACAGTATTTCCCCTGTGTTGCTCTAGAAACAGAGGTATGTTAATCATAAGGTCTTGATGGCTTTATAAGTGAAATGAAGTCTCACTATAAGAAGGTATTTCTGCCTGCATTATGCTATGATTTCATTTATTATTCTTGAATAGAAATGTAATATACGGTTATATTCTACATTATGAAAGTTACCTAACACTACAGAGTTCATAAAAGGCAGGTTTGATGGTCAAAAAGGTCTAAACCAAAGCAATTGCTGGAACAGCTAGTCCACTTTATTATGTTTTGGTTGGTTGGTTGGTTTTTAGTCACAACCACAACCACCATCACCACCAAGTGATCATTATATTTACTGGTGTAGGTAATCTTCTGAGACACTTAACTAAAACTCTTGCATTGATGGAAATTTATAGCATCTTTGAAAATGCTTTTATGAAACCTTGGATTTATTTTCTTTTTTCATTATTGAAAATTAAGTATTTGCAATTGGAAAAGTTTTGACACAGATTTCTAGATCTGTTACTGCAGAATTGTAATCCAGAGTAGAAATGGTGGAAGCTTTCAATAGCTGTGGGTTTAGGGCACAATTACTTTAACCTAAAGTATGAAGCTGAAAAGACAAATTTCCAGCTTCAGCTGTATTGTTTGCTTCCTTCATATGCCCTAAACTTGGCAGCTGTTCGTATAATCAGTGGGTCAAAGTATGTTCTTGGCTATGTTGACCCAGCTGTGTACTGTTACAGCTTGTGTGGAAATTGGAAGGAAGAAAATAATCCTATCAAATAGATTATGGAAACAGTTCATTTCAAGCAAGATGACTAAATTGCAAATGCATGCTTCTTTGCAAGGTAGACCACAGTTCTCAGTGTGGGTATAAGAACAGCCCTTAAAAAATGGAAAACTGCTACTGAGGGGCATACCAGTCCTCTATTACTAACACTGACAATTGCCTGAATTTTTCTTCTGAGAAATTAGCTGTTTGTGAGGCATATGGTAAGTGGTTTTATTTCCAGTATACTTGAGGAATTGTTTTGCTTAATGACTGAAAAAAAGTTTTTCTCACTTAGGAGTAGTGATTTGGTTAATGAAAATAACTCCTAACTAAAAACATGTCAAGGAAGCAGTTACACCAATCTAGGCCTGTTCACCAAGTATTGCTATCTGGATTTGGTACAAAGAGCTTTTGGGAGTCTGGGAGCAAGAAAGCACCACTAAGGCTAGTAAGAAAAATTGCCATGTAGAATGCTGACTGATTGACCAGACTGACAATTTGATGCATTTGCCCTTCCTGCATTTGAACACTACACCAAGTGAGGACAGATCCATAAAACAGCTCTGTGACATGCTTGTAGGCTTACTTCATATTCTAATTCAATAGTGATGAAGCCTTTCTGTAGCACCTCTAAGTAACTTTACAGTGTTCTCGTGTTTTTATTCTCATGCAGTAAAGTCTGAAAGTCGTAGGTCTGAATTAAAAACCCAAGAAAGTGTGTCCTGAGAGGAATCTTAATCATAATAACTCGTTTGTAGGAGTGAAAGTAATCTATCAAGAGTTCCTTGCTTTGTATTTTCTACAGCTATAAAAAAACCAATGGATCACAGAGATATTTAACAGCAAAAGAGAACTACAAAATGTACATTGTCTCTACCCAGCAGCACCATGTGTGCTGCCATTCTTTCTCTGCCTTTACCTTTCCCATTTCTGGATGGGATAAATACCCAAATCACTATGGTGTAGGTTGGTCTGGTGCAGAGTGAGGTGTAGGAAAAGCACCCTGCAATCTTCAGTAGCTAGAGAGTTTTTTACAAAATACTGTCTGTTTTGGTGGGATTTTTTTAGTCCAGAAGGTAAACGTAGAATATAATCACAGAATGGCTGGCATTGAAAGGGGTATCTGGAGATATTCTAGTCCAACTTTTCTGCTGTCAGAGCACATACAGGTAAGGCAAGTTGCCCAGGACTGTGTTAAGATGGGTTTCAAATATCCATGACTAAAGTCTCCAAGATCTTCCTTGGAAGCTTGTGCCATCACCTGATTATTTTAAGAATGAAGTGTGGAGTTTTTGTCTTATGTTTAAACTGAATTTCCTGTGTTTCAGTTCATGCCCTTTGTCTCTTGTCTTACTCCTTGACACCACTGAGAAGAGTCTGGCTCAGTGTTTCCTTTCACCCCACTGGGGACATAAACACATAAGATCCCAAACATGAATCTTATCTCCAGGCTGAGCAGTCCCAGCTCACTCTCATGTGAAAGGTGCTTCAGTTCCTTAATCATTTTCCTGGCCCTTTACAAGTCTTCTTCTAGTAAATGAGAAGCCCAGAACTGGACCCAGGGCTTCGGATGTGGCCTGACCAGTACTGAGGGGAAGGTTCACCGCCCTTAGCTTATTGACGGTGCCCTTTCTGCTGCAGTCAAGGATACTGTTGACCTGATTTGCAAAGATGACGTGCTGTTTTGTGTTCATCATGTTCTCCACAAGGATCACAAGGTGGTTCTCTGCAGAGCTGCTTTCCAGCTGGTCAGCTCCCAGAGTGCACAAGTGCAAGTCCTCCTCAGGACGTGAGGACTCCTTCCCTTTGAACTCTCTTAGCTGCTTCTTGGCCCATTTCTCTAGTGTGTTGAGGTCCCTCTGAGTGGCAGTGCAACCAGTTAGCAATATTGGCCACTTTCCCAGATTTGCACTGCAGGCAAAGAAGCTGAAGGTGCCCTGTTTGCATTGTCCATGCTGTCAGTGAGGACTGGCCATAGGGTGCACCCCTGGTGACATGCTGTGATCATGCTGCTGATCATAATTCTTTGAGCCTGGCAGTTCAGCAAGTTTTCTAGTCTATTTCATTGACCACTTGCCTAGTCTGCATTTCATTAGTGTGAGGATTTTATAGAATACTGAAAGAATTTGTCACGTCAAGAGAGCAACTGCTGTTCTCCCCTCAACCACTGAACCAGTGGGTCACTATCAGTTTGCTAAGCATGATTTTCCCTTCATAAATCAGTAATGAATATTTTTAATCACATTTTCCTTAATATGTTTGGAAAATAGAGAAGCTAAAATGCTTTGAATAAAGTTTGAAGATGGGAACCCTTCAAGGAATCTGATCCCTATGGTCTTTTTTAAAAGATACTGTCAACCCTATTGATGTCTAAACTATTTTAATCTGGGTTGTGTGAGTAGTGTGAAGTGATCCTGATATATTTAGGCTGCAGAAAATCCAGGGCAGAAAAAATGTTGATGCAACTCTTGATATTGAACTGATGCTTGCTGGATTTTATAGGTACATGAGGAGGAATCTACCTTTACTCTAGAATAATGCGAAATATTGCAATTCCTGTCAAAGACAGCTGGAGTTCTGTTTCTGGTGGACACTGATCTCAGTAAGGAATTGTATTTTGGTGTCTAGCAGTCATAATTCAAATCTCCTATGTTTTCCCTTTCTGTAAACGGGAGAATTTTTTAGGTTATATTGATATCAGTAATGAAACCAGCCAGTTCTATTTGCTACATACTTTGAAATATAATTTTGCTCGGACTGATGCAGGTTTGTCACAGACATACTAATCCTGTAAAAGGATTATTTGCTATAGAGGCCTTCCACTTTTGCTGTAAAAAATAAAGGAAGGCAGAAACTACTTATCTTTTTTTTCCTTCCAGTGTGATATCTTATCTTCCAGTGCAATTTGTAATGATATAGGTGTTCTTGTAATGACATACATTGTGTTAGCTGTGTTTTCCTTCAAAGGAAGTTAGGAAGAAATGTTAAGTAAGCTTTTGCTTAAACAGATATATTTTTGCTAAACCATATGGGAAAGAAAGAAAATAAGAAATGGCTGGCAAATGACATTAAGGGCTGAAAATCAACATCACAAACCAGTAATTTGCAAGACATATTTACCTTAAAACATTTAAAAATCACAAGCATTGGGGTATCAGCTCTACAAACAGAGGAAATTTCTTTGTATAATCTGTTGATTTTACCATCCACTTACCTGCTAGCCTATCTTGAGACTCCTTGAAGACATAGTTAAGCTGTTTGTGAGGAAGATTGTCAAATATGGGAATTTTACAGCCATTTGGTCACACATATATACCTTCCCTTTCCAGAACTTGAACTCCCTATCTGTATCTGTGAGTGGCACCAGATGACCTCCAGCAGTACCTTCCAGCCAGAATTTTACTGGGCTTTTTTTGGTAGTTCTTTCATTGCTGCATTGAGGGATACAAAAATGCTGGTGAAAAAATCCACTAACACTTCCCTTGCAGGGAAAGCTTAGCAGGGCATGCAAATAACTAGACAGCCATGCAAAGTACCAGAACAGTACTTTCAGCTGGTTATTATTGAGTAATTTGGGAAGGCTGTAAGAAGAGCAAGGATGTTAAAACAGATAATGTAGTAAATGTTGGGTTAGACTGGCAGATAAGGACCTATGTCCAGTGTGCAAAATGTTGAGGAATGTGTCTTATGACATAGTTCAGTGGGGTTTCTATTAGGTTGTCCTAGAGCACTAGGTTAAAAGTTGCTGCCCTTCAAGCAAAACTTTCATAAACAGTAGTCCTGCAGAAAAAAATACAGAATACTTCAGTCTTGTCTTTTTGATACTAAAGACTTCTGCTGCACTTCAGTTAGTTGTTTGTCCTGGGGGTTTTATGTGTGAGGTGGAAGACAGTGCACTACTTCAGGCTCGTAAAATATCACCCTTTTGTAAAGACATAAGGAGTTCTGGTCACTCTCCAGTGAGTTGAGTTTTGTTTATTTGAATATATGTTAAAAACAGTAAAACATATAGGACTTGTACCGAAGATAAACCCTTTGCAGAATGGGAAATCTACCTTAGTCAAGTTAGAAAACTTGGAAAATTCCCAGCAGTAATTTCATTTAAGTTTTTAATTTTAGTCCTTCCCATTTTTGCCTGTTGTACGTTGACTTTTGCAATGCAAACAAATGAACTTCTACGTATAAGGAAAAGTCTAATGATGTATATCTAGGCACCACTGCTCATTCTACTATTTGTCCAACAACTGTTTTTTTAGCAAGAATATAGAGCAAAGCACTCAACATTCTACTTTACTTACAAGAAATTGTTAAAAGGAAGTGACTATTAATGCAAATGATATAATTGAGGAAATACAAATTGTCCTCGTTTCAAAAAAAGACTCTCACAGAGATTTTATTCAAGCAGGTATTCAATTTTTTTTACTTGTAAATATTGCATCAAATCTGTCACTATATACATATGGGCTGAAAACCATTACATCACATTCCCACAGTGTGGTTCTAGTTTTTCTAGTTTTGTTTAAGGTGGTTGTAGTGTTTTTAATTGGAAAAGACAGTTTTACTGAGCTCAAGTACTTCTGAGAAATATGGATGCACTAGGTGCAAAGGGATGGCTCTTGCCTTATCATCAAAACATTCAGGGGACAAGATGAATTTACCAAGAAATTGCCACCACTGTGCATGTAGCTCAGCGTTGTAGGTCTCAGTTTAAGTGTAGGTCTAAGTGGGTCCATTCTACCACCCTGATATGGCAATACATATGTGTAGACTTTTTGAGAACAGTGTCATAACAATAAATTATGTGTGCTTGAGGTGCATTCCAAAAGCCATTCTGTAAAAACAGTACTTGAATTTTAAAGCTCATGATACGCAATTAAAAAAAATTAAGATTACCCCTAGAAAACTTGTAGCAGCTGGGTTTCCCTGAAATGTGCTCTCAAGGCTTATTATTCAAAAGATGAGCAACTTTAGATAATTCACTTTTTACTTTATGCAAAGTACACTCATGTTTCTGAGTAGACTTTGCCTTGGTGGTTTATTAAAGAACTAGTAATATTAGCAAATTCTGACAATTGGTGCTTAACAGTATAAATGTGTTTTCTTTTGTACCACAATGCTATGGTCACTTAAAGTGCAATATAAAATTCTAGAGCTCAGCACTCCGAACATGCAGTAAGTAACTTAAAGTTCATTATGAGCAGCATTATAAAGAAATGGATATTTCTTTCAACAAGAATGGCTTCATAGCATCATCTGAAATTACTATTCCACAGCTACAAAATCTGCTAGTTTTCTGCAATATTACCTTCTGCAGGGAGATATTTCAGCTACTCTGGAGTTGGAACCTTTCAGCTAACTCTGTTCTGTCATAATTATTCAGGTCAGACTAACATGTTCCCTTTGCCCAACTAGGAATTAGTACTGAAGATTTAGATAACCTTTTGTGGCTGATGAAAAATCTAAGTGAAGGAAATCTGAAGCTGTAGACCCTGCCCTGGAAGGGCAGGGCAGGAGGGTTTACTAGCTGAAGATTTAGCTAGAAGTCAAGTGGACTGAGGAAAGTGGCTGGAAGATGAAATAGTGAAATGCTATTATATTTTCCTGCAGCCTTCAAGCTGAGGACCTCTGGCTGATTAATAAACACTGACATCATTCCAAACAGGGAAAAATTCTTTTAAAAGGACATTTTATGGAGAGAAATTTTGGATGTTGTTGCTGTCTTGATCCAAAATATCTCCCCTTTCACTGAGATTTGTAATTAAAGCTTTGAGGGGTGGGACGGTACTGGTTGGGTTAATATGTATGATGAAGTATAACTGGTTAATATAACAAAGAGAAAAGGAGATTATGTGCATCAATAACTGGAAAATGTACTGGAATGTTGAATGTAGATTAAAGTATTCTTACATTAATTTCTCATAAGTTGTTGTATTAAGCATGACTCTTGTCCTTTTTGTCATCCCACATGCTTGACTACCCTGAATTTCAATTAGCTAGTTGCATTACAAGCTTTAACTTCATAGTTTGTCCCAGTTTTCTTTCTAAAGAACTAATTCTGTGTGTTTACTAAACTTTGCAAAGTTACACTTTGTTTTTTATCATAAGTCAAACATCTCTGCTTCTGGCACTGCGTAACTCTTTTATTCCAGCCTGAATGGTCTCTGTACTCTCTCCTCCCATTTATTTAAATAAATGGGAGAGCTTTCTTTTCATCTGTGGTTTCTACACTACTATAATATTCCCTTTGGCTTTTTTAATTAACTTCAGAAGGCTAAACTTTTATCTACCAGTTCTTTGGCTATCACTTTTTTTTTGTATTTGTCCTAAAATCTCTGGGAAAGCAGTATGAAAGCTGCACTACTGGTATTTGAGTAAAATATTTGCTCACTGTCCTTTTTTCTAGCATTGATTTGAGTTCTATAAATTTTACAGTTCATGTCAACAGTTATTTAAAGCTAGAATAAGTAGTCAGCATGGAAGCTTCAGTTGCTGATGACTTCTGTAAGGGTGAAGGCTTTTTAAACTTTCTTTCATGTAAAATTTTATCTATGGCTTCTGAAAATCTGAATTACTCTCCAAGAAGAGCCGGTAACACTTACAGTGCATATACAGTTGTAATAGTCTCCAACTATGGCATGCCTATGCCTTGCATCATATGTATGCCTATAGCTGAACAAAATTATGAGAGTTCACATAGCAGAATAGTAGAATAATTCATAACATCAAAAATACAGTCTAGTTTCTGAAAAACTAAGGAGGTGGACTTTGATCTGCAGCTATTTTAAGTGTGTGAACACATGGGCTGAGATATTCTTATCTAATCATACTGGAGGTGATTTTCCAAGGGCAGTCACAAACCTTTTCACATAGTTCTTAGCTAGAATGGACAGATTCTAGAAAAGATAGAGTTTAAGGGTAGTAACAAAACTCTTTTGTCTCAAATGTGGGGATGATAGTACCCTAGACCAGAGGTCACATTCTGTACAGAGAATTACTGTTTCTTGATAAGGCTGATTCTTGTTAATGGCTCAGCTCTTAAAATAATCCTGTAAAACAATGGGAACCAGAGCACTGCTGCAAAATTGATTTGGATGTACTCTGCCGAGTATAGCAAATATACTGCAAAGGTAACCAAAAGTCCTAGCAGAAGGCTCACATTCATTAATCCAGTCCTTTCTGTTAAAAAGACCTTTAAAAATAAAATAATCTAAACCCACAAAGATACAAATATGAAAAACACTGATCTCTTTATCCAACTTACAGTTGTAAAATACCAACTTTTGTAGCTTCTCCATAAGTACCAAGAAGGGCAGAGTTTTCTTAATATAGCACTGAACTTTTTGACAGATTTAATTAAACCAAGAGGGTATAGCAGACTGATTCTCAATAGTCCACTTTAATGTAGACTGAAGTTTTGTGATGGAAAGACAAACACTCAGGCCTTGATAGAGAAATCTACATATGTGTAGTATTTGACCAGCTCAGATCCCTGTACTTATGATGCTGACAGGAAAGTAGGAAGTACTGACATCACTCTGTTCAGACAATCATTTTTATGGATTCAGTTGGACACTGGAGAGAGCCTGTTTTTATTTAGGGTAATATGAATTTTAGCGTTAGAACAGAAAGGTTTATACAGTTGGATGAACTAGAAATTTTTGTGGTAAGAGAGTTTAGAAACTGTTGTGTGAGACCAGCTTCAAACTTTAGAACAAAATTTTACTAAATTCAAGCATTAACAAAAGAGTATGTTTTTGCCTGTAATGATGATGCAACTACTGTATGCACCAAACTGGTCTTTAAGCACATCTTATGCTAGCTGCAAGTATACAACATCTGAGAATTGATGAGCTATGTTCTTAGAGCCGGTGGTAGTCGTCCTTGATGCTCTAAATCAAGGAGGTCAAGCTGATCAGGCATTAATTCTGAGAGAATTCAGAAATAGAATGTATTTCTTTTTCTCCTCTTCATTCTTAGTTTTATACTTCTTGCCATCCTGTAAAAAAGGAAGATATCGCCTGCTCTGTGTCTCGTTTATGGATTTTTTTCAGTGATTTTTCTTAAATATTTGGCAGGATATCCCACTTCTTTAAAATCTTGTGTACTTATCTTGTTCTGTATCTTGGAATTTTAACTCTAATGCCTCCAAAATGCAACTACATTGGTGATCGGGACAAGGGGATCAGGTGCACCCTCAGTTTGCAGACAACACTAAGCTGTGAGGGAATGTCGATCTGCTGGAAGGTATGAAGGTTCTGCAGAGGAATCTGGACAGGTTGGATCAATGGGCTGAGGCCAGTGGCATGAGGTTGAGTAAGGCCAAGTGCCAGGTGCTGCATTTGGGTCACAACAACCCCCTGCAGCACTACAGGCTGGGGGCAGAGTGGCTGGAAAGTGGCATATCAGAGCCAGGACCTGAAGGTGCTGGTTGACAGCAGCTGAACATGAGCTAGCAGTATGCCCAGGTAGCCAAGAAGGCGAATGGCATCCTGGCTTGTGTCAAAAATACTGCGGCCAGAAGGACCAGGGCAGTGATTGTCCCTCCGTACTTGGCACTGGTGAGGCCACACCTCAAGTCCTGTGTCCAGTTCTGGGCCCCTCACTACAAGAAAGACATTGAGGTGCTGGAGTGACTCCAGGGGAATGAAGCTGATGAAGAATGTAGAGAGTGAGTCACATGAGCAGGGGGCAAGGGAGATGGGGGTGTTTAGCCTGCAGAAAAGAAGGAGACCTTGTTGCTCACTACAGCTACCTGAAAGGAGGTTGTAGCCTGGTGGAGGTCAGCCTCTGCTCCCAGACAATGAGCAACAAGAGGACATGGCCTCCAGCTGCACCTTGGGAGCCTCAGATTAGACAACAGGAAGAACTTCTTCACAAAAAGGGTTGTAAAGCAATGGACCATCCAGGAAGATGCTGGAGTCACCTTCCCTGGAAGTGTTCAAGAAACAACTGGATGTGGCACTTAGTGCTATGGCCTAGTCGACAAGGTGGTGATTGTTCAAAGGTTGGATTCGATGATCTTGGAGATCTATTCCAACCTAAACGGTTCTATGATTCTATATATAATTTTATTTGCCCTTTTGGTGGTCATATTGCCTGTAATTACATAAAGTGGTTTTGTTTGGCTGCATTGTATTTTACAAGGTATTTGTGTGCTGTTTGCTATGGTTTCTGTAAAATTAACAGTAACTTGCCTGAAACACAAATATTAAATATATCCCAATTGCATGTATTTACAGACATCACAGCCCTGTGCTTTTAGTTATGCAGGGAGAAACAGAAAACCTTCTGTATATTGAAAGTAAGAATTCAATTAATTTGAATGTCACCCTGATAGTACTCAAGAGAAGAGCACTTCCCTTATAAAATGACGGTGAATTCAATGATGTTTTGATGCAGTCAAATCCCAACCTCAGATGAAGAGAAAAAATTGTAAAAGCCATTAAAATAATATTCACTTGACAGGTTGACTAGAAAGTGGATCAGGGCTTTTGATGAATAATTGATGAATAATGACCAGAACATGAACTCCCTGGATAATGTTGTGGTTAAAATCTTCATCTCCTTCTAAGTTCTGATAACAGCAGATGGGTTTACTTCTGTGTGCTGCAAAGACCATGGAATGCTGTGCTTACATTTTCTGAAAGAACTGAAGTGTGAAGAGGCAACTAACATGCTTCAAAAACAAAGATTTCCCTCCAAGAGGGTTTTTAAGTCCACTGCTAAACTGGGCAATAAGATAAAGCTCTGTCTTATTCAGAGCCTATATATAATATCTAGGCTCAGGGAATTTGTACATATATATGGGCTCTGAACCTATATACATACCAAAATTATATGAAAATACCTGATAGTTGCCTCATCAAAAATGCAGATATCAAATTGTCTATCATGAGGAAAGTGTTAATTCATGTTTAAATGTCTTTACTAGTAGCTGTGGACAACTTGCTTATGGAGAAGCTGCTGGCAAGAGGAAATTTAAACTCAAGACCAAAATATGATTGTTTTATTTAAACATATACAAGCTCTTGTCATAGCAACAATTCCTATTTTACATCATGTATATAATGAGATAATGCAAAAATTCAGTGAATTGAAGGTTAAATTCCCATTTTAAAATATTTTGGCAGCAAGCGCCTCTGCTTCCTTCCTTCTGACATAGAATTGTAAGTGAAACAGTCAGCAAAACTGTGGGATGTCTTAATCCTTCCTTTGCAGTTAATAAAAGTGTAACCTTAGTGTCAGATATAATGAAACTTGAAGGTGGCTATAATTTGCAAAATTATGCTTCCAATTACTTTTTTTTACAATTGATAACTAAAAGAAACAAACTCATGGCTTCTTATGCAAGTATTCTCTAATGGATTTTATTAGAAAAAACAGGCACAAATATGCATGTATTTGACTGCTTTTCTATACTACTCTGCATGTACCAACTACTGGATATAATGTGCTATATAATTGAGAGAGTTTATATAAAGATTCAACAATCCTTAAGATATCTTCCACATGGGCAGATCAGAAAAGAAAATTATATTTTTATTGTGCATTATATTTTAAATATTAAAATAAAAAAATTTATGCAGTGATAGTTGTTTCATGAGACTTTTGTAAATGCCTTGATATCTCCATCCTGCTTCTCCTAGCACGTAACAGTTTAGAATTGTGGTCCTGTGATACTAAAATCCATGACCTTAGAACTCTCTTGACAGCTTGTAATGGACAAGGTCAGCTAAATTTTGCCTGTTTTATCAGCCAGTTAGACATACTTGATGCAATCTTTCAAACCTGATCTTGAGGTTGTTTCCTGTTCTTTACACTATTATGGAATCCAGTAAATGTGCACAAACATTTTCTTTGTTTTATCAATACTGTCATTTCAGAAATCCCACCAATGTTACAGCCATTTTTCAAATTTTCTTACAACTTTTCTAGTTCAGTGTCTGTTCAAGAATACTGAATATGTAAGCCTGTGTCCTGAAGGATGTAAATCAAGGTTTTTCTTGAAGCCATGATTTCTCTAATGAGGCACTGTTTTTTCTACACTGCTACAAAGAATCACTTGCCAAAACCCTTGGACACAGACAAAGCAATTCTTCATTTCTAGGATAAACTGGATTTCCATTAAGGCAAATTTTGTCTTCTCTATACAGATCAATATGATTACCTACACAAGGAGAATAGCTTTTCTAGGTCAGATTTTTACTCAACAGAGCCAACAATAGAAGCATTTACTGTGTCCTTGTTCTATCTAGGCCTGAGGAAAGGCAGCCTTTCCTTAGTTTTTGACACAAACGAGGTGCATCAGGAGGGTGAGCAAAACAAGACAGATCTTGAAAGCCAAGCAGACAGTACGACTTAATTCTTTCTAAGCACATACTGAAGTCAATTCTACAG
This sequence comes from Monarcha castaneiventris obscurior, assembly GCA_026261815.1. Taxonomy (NCBI): domain Eukaryota; kingdom Metazoa; phylum Chordata; class Aves; order Passeriformes; family Monarchidae; genus Monarcha; species Monarcha castaneiventris. The sequence continues at coordinate 30,379,193 of JAMPIT010000433.1, forward strand.
CATGTGCTAAAATAGATACTTATCAGCCAAAGAATCCTGCAGTTTTCTTCAATGAGGAAGAGCTACCCAAGGGAAAACACTGAAGGCAGGACCATACTTGATTCCCTGCACTTCCAAGCAGGGAAATATTCCATGTTTGTAACTTAGGTTTTTCTGATAGTGGTCATTTCACTAATTTTAATTAGAACAATAAAACTTTTCCTTCTGGTATAGCAGCATGATAAAATATCAGGAAAGTAGTGCCAAGCAGATGCTGTCTGTGTTGTCTCCAGTTTCTAAAGGCAGTTATGGAATTTATGCAACAAATTTAAAAATGTAATACTAATATGTATTTTTGACAATGTGTTCGATATATCATGTTAGCGCTTCTAAAAGACATTGCATGTGTCTTGCAGAAGGCACAAGTCATTTATTTTGTATAAAAACAACAAGCATGTTCTTAGTACTTGATAATCTGAATAAACAAAAAATTAAATAATCTTTAAGGATTCATGCTATAGAAAAGCTGGCAAGAGTATTATGTTCAAACAAATTCTTTTAGAGCAAGAGGATAGAAAGAAATAATTTGAATTTATCTTCTGTACAGCAAAGGTGCTCGGCACAACAACTGCACTCTTTAAGTCATTCCTAATTTTACAAAGTACAATTTTAAACGTATTTATATGTTAACAAACGCAGTTGGGTGTAGATATCTCTAAGATGGCCCTGCTGCTATACTTAGGAAGTGCTTTCTCCTGGAAATATAATCTAGGTTTCTCATTTTTGCCACTGAGTAATCACGCATAATTACTTTAACTCCCAACTGTTTTTCTTGCCTAGTCTGTCCTTAAAAGAATAGCATTTCTCAGTTCCCAAAAGATGACGTGTAACAGCTTACATGCAAATAGTAATTCCTGTGTGGATTCTGAGGTTTCTGTAACAGCTAGGAAGGAAATACTGATGTGTGAAAAACGGAGTGACATAAGTATTCTCGTGCCTTCCAGGTTTTTTCTGTCATCACTTTTTTCTCTTGGGCTGGCATCTCCTAATGTATGAGGCCTGATTATATTGCTTGGTTGTGACAACTCTAAAAGTATAAAAACTAAATCTGGTTTAATCGTGATAATTTTCTAAAACTTTTAAAGAAAATAGAAGTATACCACATGCCATCTATATTCCTGTTCCTAATGAGACAAAATCAATTCTTCAGGACTTACCAGAAATGGATTTTTCTGTACTTGTCATCTGAACAAATATAGTTATAGACTGAAGAATTCAACAGTACTATGTGTGTTCCTCCTAGGAAAGCTCTGCTTCTAGTTCATGAAGCCTAAATGCTTTAGCAAGGATGTAACAGGCTTTAAAAATGTAATTATCAAATGTTGTTTCTCTTTGAGTGTGGTTGAAATGGCTCCCCAGTGAGGCAGCTACTTCTATTGCTCATATTCCTGCAGAGATTGCACACAGGCTCTTGCACACACTTGCACACTCAAGTGAGAACACTGACTGCACATACATTACAATCCATAGCCTGGGAGTAGGCAGGTGCTTGCTCAAACTCAGTACTTCCCCTGAGGTGGTGCTTTATGGTTATTTGTCTGAAGTAGCAACTTTATTTCCACAGTTCAGAGAACTCAGAGAATCTTTATTGCTACTGTTCATGCTGATTAGTGTAGCTAATTGAAATTTGTGTTAGTGACGAGGTTATTTAAATTTAAAAAAATCCTGTCCTCAGTTCATTAATCAGTTATGTCAATTTAATGTTTTCTGTTAGCAACTCAAAAGCCCCAAAGCTTCTGTAGCAAATACTTGTAGTTGAATAGCACTTTTGTAGAAAGCAGTTTTTTTCATTTCTGTACTTTGTGGTGAATATTAAAATGAGACCTAGAAAATCCAACAAAATCCTAAGGAACAAGTCACTTGTAAAACTGAGTTTTGAACACCTCCGCTAAAGTTATTGGAAGTATAATTAATTCCAAGGTTATATTTCCTTTTTGCTGTATTTTGTTTTAATTGAAAGGAACTGTATAGTAAAAGATACCAGATATGTACTGGAGCCTTTTAACTGCTTTAAGGTTTGCTGATTCTCTGTGGAAAACTGACAGTTGTTTGGTCTTAAGTGAATCTGCTCATTCCCTCTGATACATAGATCACAGACTGGAATGAACTTTGTGCTGCTTCTCGTAGGACTCCTTAGAGAACACCTATTTCCAGGTTGGCTGAAACTCTGCAGTGTACTTACCATAGAAACTGAATTTATGTACAATTTTATGTTATTAAGCCATTGAGTGAAACCATCTAGTTATCCTGTGTCTTGTATTTCAGCTCAATATAGTATTTTTCATGAACTTGTGATGAATACCAAATTGTGCTCCTAAGGAATATCAGACACGTAGTATGAGCTGAAAGATGTCTTGCAGGATCAGTGAGATACGCCTTTTAATCTCTGGCCTACCCAAGTAAAACTTACTGAGAATGAATCTGCTGAACTTAGGTTGAGGCCATGCTAGTACCAAGGCACTTCTTGCATAGCTTGGATCGTGTGGTTTGCAGTATGCAATCTAAACATATCTCCTCTACTGACTGAGGACCAGGGGCAAATGGTAGCAACAAAGAACATCAGGATTTTTCTCAAGGGTATGGTTGTGTTTATAATGGTGATGGATTGACAGTTGGACTAGATAATTTTAAAGGTTTCTTCCAACCTTAATTCAGTGATTCTGTGTGATATGTTTGGTGCCAGACTATCCTGTTTTAAGCTGCCTTATTTGGACTGCACATTTTATAAGATGTGTGAACAGCAAGCTGATTCTAGAATATTAAGAGCCTTTTGAAATTTCCTAACCTTTGCTTGAATCTAGGAGATCAGGAGGGGAAAAAAGCAAGAAAAAAATCTGAAGTTCAAAATCTTTTTACCGTTTAGTCAAATTCTAAAGTTCTGTGGAAGCTCAACGTAGTGAAAACACACTATCCAAGCTCCGTTAGGAAAAAACCAAAAACTTCCCATATCTGGTTTCTAGAATTCAGACATTCTCTTGTTTTACCTTCTGCTTTTTCTTCCTAAATTGGGTTAAGACATTCAGACCAAATCTTCTGTTGAGATGAGCAGTTTATTCTATCATGGCAGTGCAGGAAGGGTGTAAATGATGAAAGTGCTCCAAGTGCCCTAATCCCACACTCAGGGGTCACTTATCATGGAGACTCTACTAATAATGTGGATTCCTGGCGAGTAGTAATTGACATTTTATCAGTTTCCAGTAGCATTTGAGCATACCATATGCTCAAATATGTATGAATAAAAGAATATTTTCACATTTTAAACACTTATTAAGATTGTGCTCAGAAGTTACAAGACCTAATTAACTGTTCATCTCTGAAATGGAATATATTCCTATAATGAAGAATCCTCTACTGAGTAAATTCCTATGGTTTTTGTAATTATACTGGGTATCCATTAGCCTAAACGTGATCTTGACTGAGATTATTCAAATGTGCTGAACACTTCGCTATCTGCACCTAAAACACGGTCAGTACAGCTTTATCTGTCTTCACTGGTGACATTTATCAACAACTCTCTGGTTTTGTTGTCTAATTTCTGTTTTGTGCATTGTCACAATTCATAAACTACTTTCCGTTAATCCAAGTGAAGATTGCAGAAAAGATCTAGCTAGAAAGTGCTCTCCAAACATGTAATACAAATACTACTTTGCTATTCTAAACTACTTGGAATGCCTTCCTCTTGAACAATGAAGTGGGCTGGGGCACTATTGCTTGTATTGCACCTCAAAGTATCCTGCTATCTCATGTTCATTTACATTTTTTAAATTGTGAGGGTCAAAAATGCTTGTTTGAATATCAAGCTTCACCGAAGACATGTGGTCAAAAATTTTTAAATAATTCTTTTAGTACTTCAGGCTCAGAATTAGAAAAAAAAAAAAGTTAAAGGCAGTGCTTCAACATCAGGTGACCCTTAAAGTTTTTTTGTGTGGTTTTTTTGGTGTGGGGTTTTTTTGTTTGTTTGTTTTTTCCTTCGGCACATCCTATTTGCAATGCTAGGAACGTTATTTAAAAAAAAAAGAAAAACCACAAACAAAAACAAAACCAAAAATTTTTAACACGCTTGGGCAGATTAATCATAAAGTATTTGAAGCTTGACTTGTGACACAAAACAAAGTTAATGACAACTGGTTAATGCTAAGGTTTCTGGTTTAATAGAAAGAGGAGAGAATCATCTTCTGAAACTTCCCCTGAATCTGATCTATATTTGATCTTAACATAATTTCATTCTGTGAGAGAGGCCTACCTTTGGTTTTCTTTCGAATGTAAATAAAAAAAGAAGTGTAAAGATTGTTGGCTTTACAGAACAGTCTTAGCTATGTAATGCTCTACTGAGTGGCTATACAAAAGGAAAATCCGTCTGTGGAATATTAAAGGCAGTCTTATGTTTCCTAGATTACTTCTGTGCATCATGTGCTTGCTTTGTCAACTAAGATAAACACCTGTAAATCACAAAAGTTTGCAACACATGCAGTAAATTTAGGTTTTATCTTGGTTTATTATCAGTTTGGTTAAACTGCCTGTCTTCTGCCACATCTCAAAACAGTTGTCTTGAAATACTTAACACTAAATAATGGGGCAGTGGTGCTCATCCTTTGGAAGTTTGGGACTTCTCCTTGAGTGTTTAGTAGGTCTAGTTTGTTTCTTTTATTTCTGCATAGAAGATAGGTATTGAACTTCAGTATTTACTAGTTTCTTAAAGGAAATGTTGAATTTTTTTACTGTCAATAGCACATAGTCCCTCTGCTTTTTGTCAGGCCTTGTCTGACCTGTCACTGGCCCGGACAATAAGGCAGCCCACTGGACCTGTTGATGTTGAGGGAATACCAGTCATTCGGGGTTTTCCAGGGCAGTGGGCATTCCATAAAACTTGATCAGTACAATACAAGCCAAAGTAAATTTGATGTGTTTTCTGTCAAAACTTCAGTGGCCCAACTTGATGAATTACAGGATTGCAACAAAACTGGCATTTAAAAAGGCTTAGGGAGACTCTCTAGTCCAATCCACTCTGCTCAAAGCTGGATAAGCTGCAGCAGGTTTCTCAGAACCATGTCCAGACAGGTTTTGAGCATGTCCAAGACTGGAGATTCCACAACCTCCCTGGGCAACTTCCTCCAGTGTTCAATCACAGTAAAGTTTTAAAATGGAATTTCTTGTTTCAATTTGTGCTTTTTGCTTTGTTTTTCTTTCATGGGATGCCACTAAGACAACGGGTAGGAACACTGCAACCATATACTTAGCGAGGTTAGACTTGTTATTTTTCAAAACCATGCCTGTTACATTTATGTATTTTATGGTCACTTACAGAATAAATGCTTCCAGTGCAGTGCTTTCTGTCTTGTAGACTCAGCTGATCATTTTATATCAGAGACACAGGCTTCATCTTTATGATGTAATACCTCAAATCTGGTAACAAATTTGAGTTTTTATGAGAGCAGTGCCTGTGCTGTAATGCAGACTAACTTTTTCATCCACTGTCATAATGAAGACCATTACTACCTTTTCTAGTGCAGACTCTAGGATGTAGATACCTTTGTATGTCATCAATCTCAGTTCTCATGGTATGGTCCTGATTTGTGAGTTCTTTACAGTTTGCAAGATTGCAATGGTCATGTCCAAATAGCTAAGGGTACAATACATTTTGAGATTGCACACTGTTCAAAAATGACAGCCAAAACCTAAAAGCAAACAGAAAAGTTGTATCACTGCAGGGAACCTCAGGGATGGACCTAGTAGATCATAAAATGGATGTGTTGGTGTATTCATGTATTTTGTCCCTGCAATTTACCTTGCTCTTTTGGTGCAAGTGAATGCTGTATACCATAGCCAATGTAAAAAGAATTAGGATTTAGTATGCCAAAACAACAAAGTATTCTTACTTTTTGAGAAATACAGTCCACTGCATCTTCTGTTATTAAAACTAGCACTGCTCAATTTCTCACGTTATCACTGAGGCAACTGCACACAGAAATACACCCAGAGCATTTCAGATAAGGGTGGTGTTTTAGCGATTGGGAGATGTGGAGTTGCTGCCATGCCACTGACTACCTACTGTGAAGCCTGGCATGCATTTGGCTTCATCCTTCGAGCTGCTTCTGTAAAAGCTGTGCTTCTAAGAATGGTTGGAATGAGCTGCTCAGCCAGGAACACTGATTTGCCCAGCATAGTGATATACTCCCAAGAAAAGCTCCTTTTGTGTTTAAGGGATGCAGATTAACACAGATAAGAATTTATGGTAAGCCATCTAATACCGGTTGTCAGTTACTTACTTACACATTTATTACATGAAAATGCAACACACTTTGAATAGTCAAAAGAACAGTGGAAAGTAGCTGCCATGTCAAAAAGCTGGATATAATTATGGACCTTTAGGATTTACACATTTAAATTTCAGTCCTACAAAGTTGATGTATCTTTCTCTATATGTGCTCTGCTCCCTCAATTCATATTAACTTCACTACTATAAAGGATATTTATCTTACCTCAAATATCCAAATAGCCTGGCTCTCCTCAAGACAAAATAGGTACTCTCTGTGTTCATATATGTGATTGCTTGAGCATAAGCAAACAGATTTTAGTGCATTTTAATTTTTTTATTTCAGTGCTCTGAAATTTCTGTATTCTTTTAAAAATGCGTTTTGAATTGTATAATGTCATTGTGCAGTAGTGATTACCAAAAGCCTTCAGGATTGCTTAATTTCCATGTGCATCGCTCAGCAGTGGAAGCTTGCTGAGGCTGAAGCTTGTTAGTAAGTGTAAATGTTTGTTAATGAGATTAACTTACAAATAGCAGCTATGGTTTACTAGAAAATGCTTCTTAAAGCATTGCTTCTTAAATAAAGCTCTTAAAATATTAGCATGAGTGGAGGATGACCACAAGGATCCATCTGGAATGAGGAAACTGCCAAACATCTGCTGTCAGTATTCTGGTTTATGATGCTAAGCTGCAGACAAGGACTCTTGGCCATGATTTATGATAATCGCTGGCTAGAGCTACCTGTCAGAAATTATGCCTTCAGTAATCCAATTACATGACTGAAGATAAGAATCCATGGTCAGGGCAGTTTCCAGCTTAGAAAAGGCTCTTTCAATTTTTATGGCTTTTGCTGATAAAAATTTTTCATGAAACACCATAAGTGAACAGCTTTGTGATGGATTGTACCAGTGTGGTTGTATCTGTAATCATAACACTGGGAATCTTCTAGTAAGACCTCAAGTCAGTAGAAGATGGAGGTCTCTTCTCATGGGAGGGGACATTTTGTTGCTTCATTACTTTGTGCTGGAAAGACAGAACTCTGGAGGAGAGTTCAGCGAGTACAGTGCATACAAAAGAAATGCTACATATTAATGTTGCCTGGTAACCTATTTGCTGTGCTAGAAATCATAGCAGTAAAAGCTTTGTGGCATCTTAGTTTTCTGACCCTTAACAGATGCTGTACTACCTGAAAAAAAAATATTATTCAAATTCTCAGTAATTTCATACAGCTAGAAGTGTTTGTCTTCTATTAAGGTTTGGGACCTCTCCTCTTGAGAGGGGCAGGGAAAAAAGAAAATTAGTTAATTGCTTTAAAGAGAATAATTAAATTCAGATCTGAAGTTTAATATTTCCATCTTATTCTGAGTGTGCAAGCTGTCCCAAAAATGAAGAATTTATCCTTTATGCGGCAGGTGAGAGAAGAGAATACAAATCTAAATTCACTCACTGTTTTAAAGTGATTAATTAATCTGATTTTGTGGTGTTTCAGTAAATGTCATCATTTTTTTATTAATACATTCAGAATAATCTTTTCAGAGAGTATAATGTATCCATACACTATTTTTTTACAACAAATACTTAATAGGCAATTGTTACACAGATTAAATACTCTCCCCATTTACACTTCTTGTTGAGCTATGAGTGTTGTGAGGGAGTGAATTTTTTTCTGCATCTTAAATCAATTGATTAATTTGACTTCAGTAATACCTAGACCAACCTCATGACTTAAAATTGTACCTCTCATTACATACAGTTGAAAAAAAAAAAAGTAAATGCATTGGCTAAAGGCAGTGATTTTGCACTGGGACCTGGGATGGTGTCAGATGCAGGATGTTTTCTATGATCATGTGAATCTTTGCGACCATAATTCAAATCTCATTATAAAATGAGACCTACCCTTTTCTAAAAGAAATATACTGTTAAAATTTGGTGGAAGTCATCAAAAAAAAAAATGAAACCCTACAAAGTTACTTTTACAAGCACTTTAATAACTCCTACCCTGGAGGAGTAGGCTGGATACCCAGTGAATGTTTTTCATTGTATTAACAATCCAGTTACTTTTAATTAAAAGTATAACCGTTTCAACTGTGTATGTCATGATATTTAAGAAAATTAAATTATCTATTTGGAAAAAGACAAACTTCTTTCTAAGTTTATTTTAGGACTACATCAGCTTTCAGTTATGCCACAGCTTTTTATAGCTTGACCAGTGCTAATGATCTCATTCTCTTAACCTGATAATAATAATAATGGAATACCTTGATTAACTTGAATGGCAGCTCATATTTGATATGGTGGTTAAAATTAACCACACTGCAAGAAGTTGCCACCCTGTGCTTTGTCTTACCTTATACATCAAATGACTAGAATAAGATGATCTGATAAAAAACAAAAACAAAAAAATTAATCGGAGAGTGTTATAATAGGTCTGTGTATAATTTCTTTAGAAAGAAATCTGCCCTCTTTGTTTTCAGAACACTTAAAAATAAGTGAGACCAATCCAGTACAGACAACGTGGCCAAAAATACCATCAGCATTTTCACATCTCTCCACAGACCATATATAGTGCAGGCAAGAGAAGCATTGCTGCTTTCAAGGATATCAGAACTCCCCTGAGAGGGAGAAGACTGGACAAATTTTTCTGTAAAGGCAAATTTTAAAATGGGTACACTGAGAAGTGGATAACTCCTTTAAAGCAGATAAATAGCTTCAGCGTTCTTAGAGGTCCTTTCTCTTTGGCTGCCTTTAGCTTAGTTTGGCATAGATGGGGAAAGGTTAGTGTGCTCTTACCAGTTCTTCAGGTCGACTGCTTGCTCTGACGTCTGTTTGCTCCTGTTTCATGCCCCAACCCAACCAAAACAAACAGGCAAGACTTGTCAGATTGGTAAGATACCTGCTTATGTTTCTGTATTTGCTGCAAGCTTTGAAATGTCGGAAATGTAAGTGTGTGAATATAAATTTATACAGTTAAATAGACAAGACACTATGAGAAGATATTATTATGGCTAAGCTTCTTTTTAAAATGCCTTTCTGCATCTAAGTTTACTTTTTACCATCAGTTCACTGCAGGATGATGTCATTAAGAAGTGCAGACTCTTGAATAGCTTCTAGTAACTAGCAGAAGGAATCTTAACTGCATCATCAGCTATTTAACTACAGTCTAAGTATCCTTATAGTGATATGTAAATCAGCATGAAATTATGAAAGACAAATATGATGGTAGCTTTTTGGAGTATCTGGAAAACTTGCAGGAAAATGTAAAAGGAGACACTGATTTCTCTTGATGAAAGGGGAAATTTGTGAGATCTTAATGATAAATGTGAGTTAATACAATTCCGAAGTGTGTGAAACTTGAGGCTACTAAAACTAGTGCAAGACTTACAGAAATTCAGAATAGGTTCTTTTGAGTTCAGCGCATTAAACACTGACTTCTCATCATACAGTTTTCTATACACTGAGCTAGCTACTTACACAGTTAGGGCTCCTACCTACCACTTAACCAAATGTTAGTGCTAATTCTGGCATGTCCTGTAGGTGGAAGCCCTACCAGTAGAAGAGGCTGAGTTGTTTTTCTGTTCTCTTCTGAAGTATGCTCTTGGCAAGCCAGTCTTTCAACAGACTATATATAAATTAAGCTGATGAGTCTCAGAAATGCGCATATCACTCTGTTTATAGACATTCAATGAATGCTAATTCATTGACAGAGTGTGAAAGTGTAACGTTACAGCTAAAAAGACTAGGAGTCAGCTCATTCGTTTGGTATGTACAGTATGTGATTATATAACTTCCTGAACTGGTGACATCACTGATGACCAATCAAAAAAACTATACTTCTGACTATGATTTCTATTTGTAATATTCCAAATATCAAAGATGAGACTAAATATTTGGCTTGGCATTTTTATGGTAGAGTTATAAACAAAAATTGCTTTGATGTTTTTAAATATGTCTGATTCAGGCAACTAAAAGCGCTGTAAGGTTTTGAAAGTAAGCTCTGACTGCACTGGGCTTTCAGGAGGAAAAGGTAGGAAACTGTTTTAAAAAGTAGCTATTCCCTAGAATATGAGTGCTTGAAAGCAGTGACATGTTTAACTCAGCTGATGCAATGGGGACATACTACTCAGGATGTGGCCAGTAATGAATGGATGTTTTTCATACGTAGCTAGTGTTCTAAAATAATATCAGTGTGGGTCAAGCTACAGCAAGAGATAACAAAATTAATTATTCAGTTAAGTTAGCCCTTCAGAAGTTTGGAATTTTACTTTAGACTCCAGGTTCCTTGAAAAGTCCTTATGTTTATCTAGATTTAATGCTACTGTCATTTAAACACTAGAGATTTGCATTTGTTCAGACCACAGTAACAGATTTAGAGTTCCTTAGAAAGAAGGCATGCAGTATCACTCAAATTTTATTTCCTCATTGTCGAATTCCTGTTGTAGTCCTAAAGACAAGAAACTAGTTCTGAATATTTTCCAGCTTTCAGTGGAAATGTTGGAAGGGCAGCTAGGTGCTGTGTTCCCACAAGTTTTTGGCTCTTAGCAGTGTTCTCAAAATGTATACATTACTGCAGTGTAAATCTTCAATTTCACAAAGCAGGTCACTGAGGTTCTGCTGGTGGTACCAAGGGCACAGTCGTGTTACTGGTAGAATATGGAAGAGAAGAGAAGAGATGGGATGGCTGTATCCACACTGCATACATTTTTTGCAGGGTCTGAGGCTGGCTGTTCCTCTTCAGGAAACAAGGAGCAAAGAGCTCATTTTAGGAAATACAGTGACTTCCCTGGCCTTCCTATGAGTGCATCCAAGTGAAAAGATGTATCTCTTTCCAACATAATTTATCTTATTGTTCGGTGTGAGATCTTTCTCCTGTCATTTATCTGTCATAAGGGAGAGGATATGGCTAATCCATAGACACCAAACCATTTTGATGTGGCTTTATCCATAACAATTTCTGTGCTTCAGGGTAGTCATGAAAGCTTCCTGATAATTCACTGTGGTGCAACTGTCTAGAGCATCTCCTGGCAAAGGCAGTTAACTCTCTTGTAAACTTGTTTTCAAATACTGCACAAGAGAGAAGTGCAAGTTCTCAGTTTTTTGAAAATTGTCTTGCATCAGTATGGAACAGCAGGCCAAGTTTTATTTGGAGCCCGGGAATACACATACACCCACACAGTACTCCCCTGAAAGGTGTTAACTGTGCAGAATTAGAATAACTGCTCAGTTCAGAGTTATTATCAGTAATTCAATTGTAGCTGCTAATTGCAACTTACAGTTTTTATCAAGAGCTACGAAAGTTCACACAGCTACTCTTGTTGAACAGAGTTCACACTTACTCTAGGAACACAAATCCTGATACCTTATGAAAATATCTAGATCTTGTTATTTATTGTTAATACTTTCATCAGATATGACTATCAGTGTAAATTCTGTGTCTATTGCTTTACCCGCTCCTGCTACTAGGTCTGATTAATAAAGGTATATAAAATGTAAAGGCAAATATAAAACATGTGAGAAGAATCCTGAAAATCATGACCTGTTCCACATTTTTTTTTTTCACATGTTACCTTATTGTGACGCACATATGTTCACCTCTTCATTTACCAAGTGTAGGTACTTTGGAAAATAAATATATGTGAAGTAGCAAAAGAGTTTACTGTTTAAAATTTAATTATGTGATTTCTGAATGCTCTACTGAGGTTTCTTGGCACTTTTTAAAAAAATAATTTTATTACTATTCAGGAAATCGAATTAGTAGAACTCAAGGAATTTAATTTTTTACAAAGGCAAAAAGAAACCAAAACAAAAAGAGCCCAAACCAAGCCAGTCTGATTCTTTAACAAGGTGTACCCTTTAAACATTTTGCTGCTTAAAGTTTTTACTATAGTAGGAAAACTTAGTTAAGTTAAGGACCTGATGACGATGCACAGCTTTGGAATCTTGTTTTTTTTAATTTTCCCCTCAAATATCTGCTTAAATTCTAAATCTGATAGAAGGAAGTCTTCAGCTTTATACAGTTAACCTCTACCTCCCTCCGGCTCTTGGAAATTGCTTTTCTCATAGTGAAATAAAAATCACAATACTATAACTTTGAATATTCTCTGTGCTGTGAATCATGCTTTTCTTTTAGTCCTTTTAGATCCTTTTAGTCCTTTTAGATCCTTTTAGTAACAAAGAATTCTTTTTCTTTCAATAAAAATAATTGGTTCCACCTACATTTTCTTTGGGGACTCCATGATTACTGTCAGAACAGAAACCTTAAGTGCACCTCAAGGTACACGTCAAATACATTTTAAAAATAAACTCTATTAGTAATTAGCTGTAAGTAAAGTTAGAGTGCAGAAGTACTGAAAACAATTGGTTGTGAAATATGTTTTTCTTTGCAATCTACAAAATTATACTGAATGGATGAAAATGAATGTTTTTTGTGTGTGTGTTGTAAGACTGACTCAATGACCCTTCTTTTCTTGATACTACAGATCTTAAAAGGAAATTGACAAGAAAGTGTGTAAGCTGGCAACTGAGATTTGTCCTTATTCAAGTCCCATTACTCATTCCATAGGCAATAAAATTTTCATTGTTCTTGAATTTTATTTTTGTATATATTTGCATCCCTCATCATCCATAGTATTAATTATGAAGTCTTACTTTTCCAGTTGTGTATTAAGTTATTCCAGTTGTGTATTCAGTTATTTTTAGCAGGGATACTAGAAGTTGAGGAACAGTTCAACTTTCACCACTATGTTTTTATTCTGACAGAGCCATTGACACTCCGCACCAAAAAGACTACATGATGGTTTTTAAAAGCAGGGGAATTTTTTACTCTTTCTGAATTCTTATAGCTTGTTTCCCACAGTTGTAACTAGATCTTTAAATTAGCAAATAAGTTCTGGATTAACTCAGAGAAATAACTCACAGCCTTATGTGTCAGCATAACCGTTCTTTAAAAGCACATCAATCAGATGATCTAGTCTGGCCTGGACCAATTTGGTAGATCAGGATTTAATAAGTGGGAAAAGAATAATAAATCTGGGTAGGAAATGTGCATCCTGAATTCTGGACTGCTTCTTTCAAGAGTGGCTCTGGCTGCGGCCCTCCACCTTTGGGGCTTTCCTGGCCTAACAGTAAGTGGCCTGGAAAGGGAAAGCTGTGGTTCAGGACCTAAAGTTGGGATACAGCTAAGGTACTGATAACTTGGTAACTACCTGTGCCTTTGCAGTGAAAAAGTGGTAGTGTGACAGAGTACTGTCATGTGATTTGTTGCTGCCATTGACAGAAGACTCAGTATTTGGGATTGGACCTGGCTGCCAAATTCAGGGTCAGCAGTTGCTGTACGATGCCTTTCTCCTTCCCCCTTCTGGAATGCTGACAAAAGGTGGACAAAATAAATGTTTTGTGTTTTCTGTGTAAGGATAATGGACTTGTACAGGCTGGAGGTGGACAGATAGCATGCCCTATTTTTTTCTTCTGTATCCTTGAATTTAGAGCCAGAACCTAGTAGTGTGAGGATTTAAACAGTGGATTTGGCACTAGGAGTGCACCTTACAGTCAATTGTGCAAATGCAAGTTGGCTATGTGCTCCTAACTGGGAAATGGAATTATGTTTCTGTTTGGACTGATACACTAGAAATACCAGTTCTGTCTCCTCACATATTTTCAAAGCTCTAGGCTCTTGTTTCACTCAGAAACTTGAACATTTCCTCAATTTTGACCTTGACCAATGAAAAAAAAACCCAACTTGGCACTCGTAAAAAAAACTTGGGGTTCAGAATTTCTCTTTTTAAAATATATGCTGCTGGAGAAGGAGAAAGTGATAAGTCATTAAGTTTTCTGAAAATTCATTAAAAAGGAGGAATATATTTGGAATTCTTCTTCACACCAAAATACAATAATGTTTCTCCTGTCTGTTCCTGACTATTTGCTTTAGTCATGTTGAATATGAATTCAAGTTTTTTGACTGTACATCAAAGTTTTCAAGTGGGAAGTTAAAATTCAAAAATCTGCTACACTAAGCAGTGATGGGTTTAGAGGAAAGCAACAGGGACCAATTGATTAAGGCCTTGACCAGGGCTAAAGGAAATGATAGTGCAAATCATGTATCTCACCATATGGACTGATGGAGGAACCTGAGGCTGGCACTGATGTGATGTCAGATCACAGGGAATGTCTGGGAAGCTGAGCAGAAGAATGGCAAAAAAAGCAGGAAGGTGAGATTTCTTGGTCGTACAGCCATTGGCCCTTAAGATGATTTTGGCCAGATTGCTTGTCTATGCTTACTTACCTATCTCAAAAGTGGCAGTATTTTTGTCTTTGAAGAGCTTCTTCGTTGTTCTAACATTGTTCAGATTTTTTTCAGCTTCAGTTATTTTGAAGTTACTGAAAATCTCTAGCTCTAGAAAAGTTGAACTCTTTTAATACTAACTAGCTAGACACAAAAAAGGTTGAATGAATGTTACAACTGAGTCCCAGACACTGATAACTATAAGTAGGTTGTAGATACATACATTTTCACATCTAGTGAAATCCTTACATAGGATTGGTAAATTGAGTATTACTAAAATCAGCCTGGCTCTGGTGAATTGCATGAACAACAGCTGGCTTTACAATTTCAGAGATTTTATAGAAACCTTGCACCCTTATCCTGATTGTCATCTCTCAGTTTTAATCAGGTTCTTCTGTTAATTTTTGGCACTGAGACATCTTCCTAAATAAAAGATTAGCTATTCAGAAAGGATACCAGGATTGTCATATTTCCTGTCTTGTTTTGTCACTCTGTGAGGAGAGAAGACATAATAACCTCCTCCTTGTTCAGATACATTCAGGAAAAACCAGATGAAAACATGGTATTTGCAACGAGTTATAGGTAAAGCTACAGGCCTGTCACAAAACAGTAGTCTTATGCTGGGCCACTGTCCTGTAGTCAGTCAGAAAGATTTGCTAACATTTCTGTTTTTAAACTTTAATGTTGTTACACTGGAATCAAAAGTATTTACCTGATAAGCATGAGACTGCTGTGGCTTACACTAAGCAAAGTGCTGTTAGCTAAAGGTGGTCAGTTATAAATTAAAAGCAGGATAGGTTTCTTTAGTTTGCTTGTTGCAGTTATTGACACTTGTGCTTCAAAATAATTTTGGATTGATTCACAAATATCCTTGTGTCTCTGCTGAGGAGAACTAAGAAAAGTGTTGGTGTTTCCCTTTGTGAGTATCATGTTGCAAACTACTGCTTACTAACTCCTGCAATACCAGGAGCCAGAGTTCAGTGTGCTTTGTGAAGCTTGAACATAACAATTCTGCAGTGCACTTGGGCAAGAAAGGAAGGAAAGCTGACAACTGTTATGCACCAGGACTACTTGTCTGCATAATTATTTTTCTCCCTGTTTTGCTACTCTAAACTCTTACTAATCAAAACTACCATTATCTGGAGAGCCCAAGTGATCGACTTCTTTCCCTAACATAATTCATTTACAGAAACATGACCCTGAAACATCTGAAGAAATTAGCAATTTTCCCCAGGACTGCTGCTTTGGCATGAAACTTTTGTAGTATTACTTAAAGAATTTCAGAGAATGGAAATTCCCAGATGAGTGTTATAATCCCCTGGACATGGCATTCCTCAGCAGCAAGAAGAGTGGTGGTGTCAGGATTCTCCATTGCAATCTCTCAGTATTGTTTCAGTGCTGAATGTATGAACATGTAGGCAAAAGCTGGAGCTGATGGCATTTAAACTGGCTGCTGCAGAACTGCATAACATAACTGCAAATTGACTATACTCCAAAATAATTAAGTTTATGCATAACCTTAATAACTGACTGGTAATCACTACAAAGCAAGGGCTTTTTGTTATTATAATGTGTATATCCTAAACTGCATACAGTGAAGCCTCACTTAATTTGTTACACTCTTTCATTTTAGGATTTTGTTTGAAAAAGCTAACTTGCTAAGTAGGAGTACATGGGCATATGGATTTCTTCCATTATCACAGTTCTGGGTTTAAAATTTAAGGCAATGCTACTTAAAATTGACCTGCCTCATCCCTGTAAACTTCATTTTCTGAAAAGCCAGTAAGAGGATCTGAGCAGTGGAATTTTCATTTCACTTAATGCACAATAAACTTCTCAAGGGACATACTAAATAACAAACAACTTTTTTTCTTGGAGCACTGAGTATCCTGGTAACAAATCAGTTATCAAACAACATGTATCAGATCTCTGGCTGGATTTTTCAGCAACAATAATAATTATAATAAGGTGTGATAATTTTCATCATTTAGAAGGGTATTTTATGAGACTCTGAGACAAAATTCACTAACTTTTCAGGTACTATATCTTTTTAAACTACCCAATCTATCATTTATTTTCCAGATATCTTGACATAGCTGTCTGTCTTACACCTTCTATGTGCAGGTTTTGTTCAAAATGGTGTTTAGTGTATCAAATAAATTAAGTTACATGTCCTGTAGAAACTGAAGACTTTCTGAGGGAGTTCAAAATTGAGTTGGAATTTTGTGATATAGTTGTTCTTTTTAGCTCTTCAAATGCAGAGAAGCTCATACTGCCAAGTCACCTATTAAGTGCTTAAACAGTAGCCTTTATCGACATTTTCTCAGCATTGCAGATATCTAGCATTACACCATCTAATGCCTTACAATTTACCTATTTTAAAAAGACATCTGCTGTGCTGTGTTGTTGAACACTGCCAAGTTTGATTGCTGGCCAAGGCCTGTTTGTCCTTTAGTCACTGACAAATCCATGACTGTGTTCCAGAGATGTGACAGATAATCAGCTGCCTCACAGTGTTGGTAAAAGGTAACCCTGACCTTTCCTACAAATAATTAGTGTCAATTATACTCCCCACCTACATCCTTTTCACCACTGTGGTGGAAAAAAAATCAGGCTTTTCCTTATTTAGTTCTAATAACAAAAGTAAAATTTAGCAATCCAGTGCCAGAATTTTCTGCATTATTTGAATATTGAAATATATCAATCTGGGAAACTACTGTAGATTTTGTTTGCTTAGGTATTCTACCTCTTCTGTGGATGTTAGGATCCTGATTTCTAAAAAGATAAGGTACTTGAAAGAAATTTGGAATGAGGAACAAATCAGCTGAAGTGGTCTTGGGTAGATGTTGACTTTACCTGTTGATTATTGGCAGAACACTCGAAAATTATTATTACACCAAACCAAGTTTTTGAAAATAGTATACTGAACTTGTTTCATTTCACAGACATTAACTGCATAGCTCTGAAGATCCCAAGAGTGTTGTTAGCACCCTTCTGAAACTTTGCGTCAGACTGATCTTTCCATGACGTTTCCTTTTTATGATAAGCAAGAATGTCTTTGCCATCCTACTCCTGAAAAGTCAGTTACAAAGGGCAGAAGTCTGGCACTTCTGATTCTGAATTCCTTTGATTCGTGTCCCTGGACATGTGTGAGGATGAAACTGCATACAGCTGTGTTACGTGGCTAATTAGCTCGAAATTGGATTTTGCCTCCCAAGTAACTTTTATGTGGTTGAAAATTCTGAAGTTGTGCTACATATCAGATGTAGCCTGATGTAGTATAGAAATATACAGTTCATAAGGCTTTTCTGCCATTTTTGCAAAAGCCATTTTTTGAGCACAGACAACACTTAAATTACAAGTTTATGTTATTTCATTTCTCAAAAATGGTGATAAATGGAAGAACTGTATACAGGGGTTTACTCTCTCAGGGGTCTTATGCCTTTCATTTAGTATTTACTGTGAAAGAGACCAATTAAGGCCTTGATCCAGCAGAATTATAGTTCCACTTTCTATTACCAAGCATTTGTCCATTACTAAATATTATCTCTAGAATGGACATTTTCTTCCTTTGTCTTCCCTTAGCTCAAAAAGTATAAATTGTCTTCTTTACCCGTATTTTTTTTATGGAAAGGGTAATTATATCAACTCCATCAGCTGCACGGGCAAGAAGTTATAAAAACATAAGCATTGCAAACCAATTGAGTTATCTGATTCAGCTTAGTGCAATGCATGCTCCTTCTAATCTACTTTATCCTGTCTTTCCTTGGAATCACACAGGTCATTTATTCTGACCAATGAGGGAAATAACATTGGACACCACCTTTGACAGAGAGTGGTGAGTGCCCAAGGCACAACTGCATTAACTGGTAGTGTGGTGTTCATCTTGGATTTAGGCTGGTAACGAGTTGGAAGACAGGCTGTCAAGTACCAGGGGTGCTTCACTGCATTGTTTTTATTCTTTCACACTTATTTTGTTAGTAGGGTAGTTTCATTGGATCTTGACTCCCTTGACAAGTGATATTTCTTGTTATAACTGTGTAAATTCATCGGTCCAAACCTCAGATCATCAGTGGATGGGCAATATCTGCTTTTAATCTGTATGTGGTGCTGTCCTTTAAAATCCTCAGCCTGTTTTTTCCCTGCCTTCAAGTATATTAGTCGCTATGGAAACAACATCAGTGTTGTGAGCTTCTAAATCTTGAATACATTTGAGTCGTCTTGTTTTCTTTCCTCTTGTTTATATACAGTGGTTCTTTTCCTCCCACACTATATCTGCAGCTTATTTCAGAAAGTGGTGCTAAGCAAACTCTCCACTGCTGCTTCCTTAAATTTAAATTCTAGGAGTCTGTAGCATCCAATCATTCCTGTATCAGAGATTCTGATACTACTTTTTGTGTTTCTGCTGATATGAGTCTGATTCTATTCAGAGAAATCAAAGATCTAAATTTTCGTGCCAGAGAGTAATAAATATCTATAGTAATTGAAAATCAAAAACTTGGTCAATTGTTTTTTCTTGTATCACAGAATGGTTGAGGTTGGAAGGGACCTCTGGAGATTGTCTGCCCCAGCCCCCCTGCTTTAGCAAGACCACCTAGAGCTGATTGTCCAGGATGATATCCAGAAGGCTTTTGAATATCTTCTGTAACAGAGACACAACACCCACTGGGCAACCTGTGGCAGTGCTCAGTCACCCTCGCAATAAAAAAGTGCTTTCTGATGTTCAGACGGATGATGTTTTCTGTGTTTCAGTTTGTGCCCCGTGTCTCTGATCCTGGATACCACTGCATGGAACCTGCAGTTGGTGCACACAGCCTCCCTTCAGGTGTGCGCAGAGAGATGAGATGAGATTCTGGCCCTGCCCTCCACCAACCCTCTCCCAGCTTTCACTGTGCTAAACAGTCCCCAGTCTCTCAGCTGTTCCCCCTAGGAGGGATGGCTCTCTGAGCCCATGGTATGCCCCTCTGCTGGAGTCTCTAGTGTGTCACTGGCTCCTTGTACAGGGAAGCCCAGAACTGGACACAGTACAGCAGCTCTGCAGGGGTGGCCTCACCAGCGCTGCACAGAGGAGAAGGATCACATTCCTATTTCAATATTTCACGTTTCCCCCTCTCTAGAGTGAAGTCTAGATGAAGTTTCTATGATAAACTCTTAATGCAAGTGAGGTACCTGACAGAAAATTGGCAGCAGCCTTTTTAAAATAATCATGTTTCATAATTTTTTACCTATTGCTTGAACACTATTCGAGACCAAAACTTAAGACAGAGTTGAAAGTCACATCAGGCCAAAAGGAAGTGAATGTCAAATTAAGTTTAAGAAGCCAAACCATGGTTTAAACTAGAAGGCAATTGTAATCTAGAAGTACTGTAACAAAAGAGCTGATTTGCTTCCTAGAATAAAGGATATATCTGGCAGGTGGTCTGCTAAAGTTCCTAATGTGTTATGTTATACTCCAGAGTAAATAAATAACCTACCAAAAAAGTACAAACTGTTAATCTCTAAGTGGAGGTAGATGCTGCTGTTTGTTTAAGCAATTCTGGAATGCTTTGGCATTGTTTCACTTCCTAGCACAAAAGAAGAAATGACCTCTTCATGAAAAGAATGCCGTGGATAAGCTGGTTGGTACCTTATCAACTCTGCTATTGTAGTTATGCCAGCCAGACATGTTAGTGTGACTTAGACATACCCTGCTATGGTATTTATACTTTGTCAGGAGTGGTTTGAGATTGATTTGTGACCTCATCTGGCACAGAGAGATGCTGCCAAGTTCTCCAAATTGATAAAAATTAAGTTCACCTTCCAAGTTTATTTAAAACTTCCTGCCTTCAAAGAACTTGGAAAAATATGGTGGTTTGCTACCTTTATCATACTTATTTGCTGCTGATGTTCCCATTCATCTGCTCTTCCTGAATCTTATTGCTTCTAACAAGTTATGATCTGAAATCCCATAACTACTGGCATTTCTTTCAGATGCTCTTGAGCTTAGGTTTTAAATAGTAATTTTTCCAGGGGGATTGTGAAGATAAGAAAATGCTGCATTCAAGGTGTGTGGATTCTAACTGTAATGAAGGGCAGATCTTTAAATATTCTCTGGTTAGCTCTCAGGAGAGTCAGAGACAGATAGGACTAGCCCAACATGCTCTCTATCACTTAATACGCCAATCTAATCAGGCAAGAGCAACTCTTTTGAGATGAGAGCCACAAGTATGGTCATGTCTAGGGAAGTGTTCTCTATTTTTAGTAAGCTGATTCTCAACATTGTGCAATGTCGAAAGTAATGGGTGGGGGAGCTGGAAAGCAATCATTTGGGGTTGATTTTGTTACTTAATTTTGTCCTTGTTTTTCCTATGCCAGATTGAACAAAATTAGATTGGGCAGAGGTATATTAAAAAGCATACTTATTGTTTGCTGGGTAGTATTGCAAGGGGTAGAAAAACACAACAACATGCAGGTGGCTGAAAGAGATTGAGACTACAGGGAAAAAGGAATATAGATAGAGACAATTTTTTTTTTTTTTGAAGAGCAACAATCCCCATCCTAATTATTAGCAATGACTCAGCTGTCTCTAGACAGTTCAAGTTGTACAGAAATAGAACAGTTTGAATTGATTCTTGTTGGTTTGGGTCTTGGTGCCAAGCAGGCCTGAGTTAGGATTCATGAGGAGGTCTAGGTCAGATGTAAAAGTCTCTTGTAAAGTATTTACAAGAACTGTGGGCAGCATGTGAAAATCAATGTTCCTGCCCCATTTTCCCACCAACAAACTCTTCTTCTTGCCATTTTTTTTCCATTTCTCACAGCTGATATTGTATAAATGTAGTGATTAGATGTTAAGAATTGTTTTTCAAAATGGAGAAGAGGAATACCTACCCTAACTACTAGGGTATGAAATAGCATTCTGTTAAAGTAGTTATAATAGAGGGTGTGAGATGAAGTGGTGTGAAGCAAGCTTTTGAAATGAAGGGACAGCAAACTGGGAATACAAGGGCCTGAGGCTTTCTGGCAGCTGCTCTCAAGGAGTTACAAAGCTGAAGCAGTGATTTAAGGAAGAGGAAGTGATGCCAGTGGAGAAAATGCAGTTCAGCAGGACAGTGGCAATAGTCCAGGGGTGTGGCTTTATGTTTTAGGTTAAGAGAAGGTAGTGAAGGATCACAATAGAGGACTAGGTAAAAGTTTCAGATTTATGTATTATAAGTGGAGGAAAGAGGAGGCTTGGAGACTGTCAACTTATCTTTCTAAATGTCTAAAAGTGATGTTTGAGAAATACTCACAAATTTGCAGCATAGAGGAGTTGGCTGTTGGTGTCTAAGCAGGGGGAATAACCTTTGTCCTGGATATTTGTTTATTTACTTCCTCTACAAATTGCAATATGTGAGGAACCTGTTATTGAGAAGTTAATAAAATTTTCACTTAACAAATCTCTTTGCCCTACTCTCATAGAAAAGATGGGAAAACAGTTCCTTTTCATTATGTAGCTATCAACCTTAAATTTATACTTTTATACACAAGTGTAGAAAATGCAATAAGACTTCATAATATATGCAGCCAAGTTTGGTTTTCCAATAAATTGGGAAGCAAAAAACATTTCTAGCACTGTTAGCAATTCATGCTTCTGTGCATTTTGACAGAGCATTGTTGCTGAGACTGGTATTTGATGTTCCCAGGAACTCAGGCTTGTAGGGATCTCCAGCTCATAATGGAGACAAAACTTGGTTGTTTTGGGTTCTGGAAACTAGGTGGCCTGGGGTGTTCTTCAGAACTTAATCTGAACTCTTCCTTAGGGCTATGAATTAATGTAGCTATTTAATGGAACTGTCAGTACATGACACAATCAGGACTGGAAAACTTTCAAGTACAAATTGACCAGATAATCTATTAATTGTCTTGACAATATCCTTGGCATTCTCTGAAAGCACAGTGCATTTCAGTAGCAGTTTCTCTTTTTTTGTTTTGCTTTAGGTCACAGTTGACCTCCTGGTGCTATTTCCAAAATTCTGAGGATAACTTTAAGACTCTTCCTTTCTGTGTGTTAGTTTTGTTTTGAAGGTTTGCTATTTTCTCCTAAAATGCAAATTTAAGCATTCATTTTTGGGAGAACCTTGAATATTTTGTCTTTTGAGCTCAAGTTCACCTTTCTTCTCTCAAATACAATCCTAAAGATCTGAAAATGGAACATATATCCATACTATAGTTCTCCTGATTTAAAATCTGCTCAATACATCATAAAATTTGAGATATTTTCTTGGGATAAGTGAAAACAAATTTTTATATGTTATAGTATATATATGTGTATAACTTTTTAACATATATAATCCAATTTCACAGCCAAGCAAACAGAAAAGAAAAATGATGAGTCTATTTCAGATTCTATTTCATCTTACTTAAAATGCATCAGAAATTAATCCAAAACTGTATGTCCAAACAGCTCAAAAGCAGCTTAATTTAATTTTTGTAATATTTTATATTTGAAATTAGGTGGTTATACCTTCACTGTTGCCTTTTTACTAAATTATATCAGAAAGTAAAATACTAAATGTAGGATAGGAAATAGTGTGGAAATTGCTCCAGGAATTCAGCAGCATCTTTAACCCTGGTGTAAAGCATGAGGGATCTAGTCTTATTAGGTTAAGACTCTTTCATCTCTAATTAATTACAAAAGTGCTTCAGGGTTTCCCTTTAAATTTTTTAAATATTTGTTTTTTAAAAAATCAAAGTTACTTTTCTCTTCTCTTCTATCCTATTTTATGGCTGTACTACATATGATGAGGAATGTGTCTCAAAGGGCAATTGTGAATAAAAGAATATATTTCCTGTGATAAGAATTTCCCAAATACACTCTAGAAAATGTTTCTGCAATGCTCTTGTGATTGTTTTATTTAAATGCATGACACACCTTAAATAATTAAATTAACTCATTGCTCTATTCAGTCTAGATAGAATTCTCTGTCATCATCTTTGCCAAGTATCTGATTGAGTACACCGTACAGAAAATTCATCAGAGTTGTTATTGGTGAGAACCTGAAAATACAAAGCCAATAACTAGAGTTGCACTCAGTGTTCAGTAGCTGGAGGAGCTGCAAACAAGTTTGACCCTGGATAAAATTAACTCTTTCTGTCTGAATTCCAATTCACTCTTCTACAGGTTGTGTCTCAGGCAGTTAATTATAGTAATGTCCTGGGATTTGGATAGCAGAGCTTTTTGTCATAGGCTTGTCATCACCTGGAACCTTGGAAAAAAAATGTTAACTAGTCTGTACTTCAGCATACCCACCATTCACTGTGTTTATCTACTGCTTTGCATTTAAGCAAGTTGACCAAACAATATAAAAAAAAAAAAATCTTTTTAAATTTGAGACCTTTGATAGATGATGATTTCTTTATGATTAGAACAGTCCAATTTGCCTTCATAAATCTTTCATTTTGATATATCATCAAGTGATTACAGAAATTGAATGAGGGTCAGAAAGATCTGTAACTGTTAATAATATTCAGGATGGCTGAACACTAGGTGTTTTCCTACTTGGGTAGTTAATGTATGTAGGAATAATTGAAATGCAATGCAATAAATATAATGCTGATTTTAATATAGTAATTGCTTCTTAACTTAGGATCTGTTCTTTTGACATTTCCTGTCCAAGAGTGACAATGCCTTTTAATATTTGTTAGAGTTCATGCTTTTAAAACAGTGTTAGAATGCAAATTAATTATTCATAAGAAATGAATTTTAATTAATTGTACGCAAATCACAGTTCTTGGGTTGATGTAAGAACTAAACGTTGCCTTAATGGAGGTATATGTTTCATATCGTATGGAGCTGGTTTGAGACAGCTGGAAACCAGTTGGTGAAGGAAAATAGCAGGATAGGCTGAACTGCAGTGGTGAATGATATGCTGATACAAGTATTGTAGATAAGGCTGAGAATTCTGCTTGTTATTCCTGTCTCAAAACTGAAGACTGTTAGCAATGTTCTGGTGAAGAATTGGTGAATAGTAGTTTTCTTTCAGCTCTGATAGTTCTGATATGAGCAACTGTCCTTCAGGTACTACAAGTGAGATCAGGAAGCTCATTTGAATTAACGTGGGAGTAGGATTTGAGCAAAGATACCAATGACGTATTCTATTTTTGGCTCTGTTCTAACACAGCAGGCAAGTGGTTATCTTTAAGCACTTAAATACTCATTGTAGGGTCAGTATGACTCTATGCCTTGCACTTAAATTTTTATGTAAGGGGAGCATGCTAGCAGCCACTATTTCAGCTGCCTGGTTCTGGAGCTTTCCTAGAAACACGGACATACCAGTGTAACTGAGCCTTGGGGGACTACCAGAGGTTATTCAGTCTCACAGCTTCACTGTGGGTCCAGTTCAATTCCTTCAACATTATGATTTTAGTGGGTTTTGCCAGGAGATATTTTATGACTCTGCAGAGCATGCATCAGAAACTGTTTTATGACTTCTGTGGAGCTTTTAGGTGAACTCAGGTTAGCTTCTCACAATTTGTGCTTTAATTGTTTGCTGAATTGGAGCCATAATCTGCACTTGGGTTAAGCCTCTTCTAATTTCTGCCTAATCACTTATGAAACCGCAGAGAAGGAAAGGTTGCATGTATATGTATAGTGTTCAGTCCTGTGAGATACTGCAGGAAAAAGTTCCACCACCCTTTTCTGGATAGAAGTGTACCTGCATTACAGACAGAGTTCAAGGTCCCTAAATATTGAATTATGAACTTGTAATCTTAAAACAGGCTTTTATTAAAAAAATATTAAAAAACATTTTTATGAATATACTTTCACTGTACTTTCAGGTGCCTGCATATGTATAGATACAGAGGCATGGACAAATACCCTGAAACTTTTCCAAGCTGTAACATATTGTTTAAAACTCATGGCCTCTATGTTTCCAAAATCTATTTTAGCCTGCCTGTGGACAGTATTGTGATAGTAACCACACTTAGTGCAATAAAGTGATAGAAAACTTGTTTGTGTCTTCCCGTACTGAAAAGCATTTTTAGGGTTTTTTTTTTTAAGTTAGTGGCTGTATCAATGCATTAAAAAGAAAGAGACTGAATGTGCAGTCTGTTTCACGTTGCTTATTAACAAAAAAAGTTAGTGAACCAATCATGGTGAAATGGTATTCTTGTAATGCAGGCTGGTTTTGTTTTAATACTTATTATGCAAATAATTACTTCAGTAGTTTAATGTTTTCCAGGCAAAAGCCCCAGAATTGGGTTGCCCAATCAGCAGACATCCTTTTTTGATCATAAAGTACTTTTGAACAGTAGTCATGGCACCAAAAGAATCTGTTTGAGTCATGGGAGCTGGGAGTACTTTCACTTGATGCTAGCACAGACTCAGCCCCACCTGCAGTTTGAGAGATGTGAACATCCACCCATCCTTTTTAAGAAGGCTAAGAGACAAACAAACAAGACTAAACTAGCATTTAGTCTAGTTTATTTAGTATATTTATATATACTGGAATGTTTCAGCTCCAACACCTCTGAAACCTAAACAGAATTTACCTACTTGTTTCCTTGTGAGCCCCTCCCAGGTCACTTTCATAGAGCTCAGTACTCACTTCCAGAGAAACTAGCACTTAGACAAGGAAAAGAGGGTAAAGATGCTGAGGAAAGAAATGTGTAAAATCCATCCAAGTGGACCTTAGTGCTCTGCCCATGACTCCACAGTGACACCACTGCCCTCGGATCCTCAGAGAAGCAAACTCAGTTGGACTGGTGGAGCAGCAGAGCTTTGTCTACAAGTTGTATTTAGAGGCAAAAAATCTGCTGTAGCCCTAGAAAAGTGTAACTGAACAAGGAAATGCAATTATTTCATGTATGTACTAAGTCGACCCCTGCTAACAACTGGGAAGTTCTGACCAATACTCAGAACTCTGCTGTATGAAATGCAGTATGCTTGCTTAGATACATTTAATGCTTCTAAATGACTTTTTCAGAACTTCAGGTTGATGGCTGCTGCTTGTGCTCTCTAGCTTTTGTTCCTGACTCCTTAGGCAGCTGAGATACAGTTAATGCTAGGTGTTGAAGAGTGGAAATTTTTGTAAGCAGTTTTAAATTGCTCACAAATGTCTCCTTTTCTTCCAACTTCTAACTGAAATGAAAAAGGTGTTATTCTAAAGAGGATAAAATTGGTTTACATGGTGATTGCAATGTACAAGCTTTGAAACTCGTCTAACAAGCAGCAACCTTTAACCCTTTAAGATCAATCAATGTGTTTATGAACACTAGGAATTGTGATAATGTCAGGGGTTAGCTTATTGTGAATGAGCGGGGACTTAGGCTTTATTGTTGGAAAACTAGCTGACCATTGTATAATGGCTATCCCTAATGGTTATTTCCTAAGTAAGGACGATTATTCACCCTGAGCGCTCACACCGTGCCCTGTCAGTGCTGGCGCTCCAGCCCGGTGCTTCAGAGGCGCTTCCCTGGCGGCGTTGGCACGGTAATTCGCAGCGCCGGGCGCGGGTGGCGGCCGCATCCCCGCTCCGTGCGGGGGGCGCTGGGCGGGCGCGGTGCCGGGGCAGCCGGGGCGGGCCGGGCCGGGCCGGGCCGGGCGCTGTTGGCTGTTGCCATGGCTCCGGCAAGCCGGGAGAGCCCAATGAGCGCTCTGCGGCGGTGCCGAGGGGACCAGCCATTTTGCTTATGGAAAACAATGTGACATATTATGCTGCGCCGTGCCGTGCCGGGGAATAAACAAAAATCCCGTCGGGGGACGCCGAAGAAGCGGGCATATTAGTGAGTAATTGCGGCGGCAGAGCGGGCTCGCGAGCTGCCATTTTGACAGGCTGGCGGCTGCCGCTCCCGCCGCCGATCGGGGGAGGTGGAATGCGGGGCGATAATGCTGCATATCTGCTGTCAGGCAGCGGAGCGGGGGCTTGTCGTGTGAAGGCAGGGCTCCTCCGCAGTGCCGTCTCGGCATCTCGCTAGCCGCCGCTCGGAGCGGAGCCGGGGACCCAGGGGCAGGATCCGGGGGAAGGGAGCCGCCCCTGGCGCTGCCCGGAGCAGGTGTGCGGCTCGGCCCGGCGCCGCTGCGGCTCCCGGGCTGCTCCCGGGCTGCTCCCGCCGGCCCCGCGGGCGAGCAGCTGCCGCTGGACCCCGCCGCAAAGGGAGCCGCCGTGCGCCTCGGCTGCGGCCAGACACACAGGTACCTGGGCGCGGGTCTGTGGCACAGCCGAGCGCAACTTGGAGCAGGAAACAGGCTGCTCTGGGTGTCTGTGCCTTGGGAGGTCGGCTTTGGTCGGTGGCTGGTTTGGAGTGCTTGCTGAATTCATTGATCTGACTGCGTTGTCCATAAACATGTCGATGGGGTGTTCCATATGGTTGCTGATTCAGAAGGATGCTTCCAATAGATGATAAATTTTTTAGCAGATAATTGTACTAAAAGGCAAGGATTATTTTTTTGTTTGGATTTTCATTGTGTTTTTTATTATCAGGATAGCGTGGGTGAAGTAAAATATTACAGAACTCGCGAGCATGTGTGAAAAGCCTTACATCACTGAGTTCATCACTGGTGGATTCCATGCATTGTGTTCAGTCTCAGTGTTAGATTTAAATTGTCCAACTGCTGCTGTGCAGTATGTAGGTCATAATAAAAAGCAGCTTTTTCACCGGCTTTCAATGGACTGCATGGCCCAGTGCTGTGGTTGATTTGTTTGTGGTGCTTGTGCTGTTAAGAGTAGTGGTATTAAAGCCAGCTCACACCTCCTTTTTAAAGATATCGCACGTTCCGTGCTAGACAGAGCACAACACACCCATTGTGTCCCTCCGTTTGGCGTTCAATAAAAGGAAGGAAACGAGCACTCCACATGGAGCACCAGCACATTAATAGCACAAGACGGTTAAACTTTTATTGAACAATCCCAGTGATTCTGAGATAATCTACTGAAGGTAGAGACAATAAAAACACTTAGACATGTATAAGGAACTAATTGGAATGGGAGAGGTCTTCTAATAGGGACTGTGTGTTAATGCTGTAGATTTTCAATGCAAAATGAATTGTTCTGAATAGTTATTAATCACAACACATCTGCTGTAGTTAAACCTAGGTCAATAAAACCTCAGTCCCTCAGGACAGATATAGTTTCTATTAAAAGTAGCATTTTCCAAACTACCAACTGTATTCTTATGCATTAATACAATTTCTGAATTAGCTTATAATGAAATGCTTTAAATTATTCTGACAGTCGATCCAAATATTCTGATTCACTTGGCATCTATAGAAAATGAGATGATATTTTGGTCTTCTTTGATAATTATGTGAATTTAAATCCCACTGAGATGAGCCATTTGTTTGGACAGTTGAGTGGGCATGAAATCAAGAATTTGAGGTCTGGTATCTTTATAGTTAAATTAGTAACCAGCACTCTGTAACTAGGAGCCAAATTCCAATGGGTTCTTTCTGTATATATCCTGCAAAGGCATTTGAACAAGCATGTGCAGCAACTATCCCCCAAATGAAACATTGTATTTGGAAACAGCAGTGTATTATTGAATTGCTACTATGTGTTCTCCCCATTAGAAAAGCTCCGTCTTACTCGAACGGTTTCAGGATTTTGTTTTTTGGTGAATGCACACACCAACTTCTTTCTCTGTGTAGGGGTCAGACAGTAAGCGGTTTAGAGAACTGCCTTCATCTGTAATCTAGAAAGTGGAATGTGCCTTTACAGTGTGGTACTGCATGAATATTTATGATTGAGTCCATAATTATGAAAATTGTAAACAAGCAGAGTTAGTATTTACTTTAAGATGTTGGTAAGTCTTTAACAAAGAGGGAGCTTTTGTTACAACAGTGAGAAACATGGATTTAGCAGTATACAAAAAGTGAAGGATCTGGCAGTTCAAGGTGGGTTGAGTCTCACTGTGGATTCTTCTCACTATGAAGAATTTATGCTGTGAGGAAAACAAGTGAAGACTAGCAATGACTAATCACTAAACAGTGTGCACCCATTAGGTGGTGATAGATGCATCTTATTAATCAGTATTATTTAAACCAATATTTTGTGCTGTTTCCATTCTGCTTTTCTCCTTTTGTTATTTTTCTCATATCGATTCCCAGCTTCCCTCTGCTTCCTTACTGTCTCTTTGGCGACATTTGATCCCATCAGAACTATTTGTAAATCAAATCGGTGACTGTCAGTAATGGTCATGGAGGTGCTGCAATAGAATCTGATGTGGAGGAAGAATTTAAATGAGTTAGAGGTAAGAAACAGCAACCCCGTAATGAGCATATCCAGTGCGAACTAATTCCACATGATGCAAGTTTTAAAGGCCTAGAATTGGGTCAGTGATGTAGAAATCAGATGGGCATGCATGGAGAGGGACATTTTTCATCTCATGGTAAATTGAAGTGTACTTATAAATGGAAGGTTTACAAGAAGACCTTGACAATAATATGACATAGAACAAATTGGAAAGTTTTGTATTAGAAATGGTAGTGTTGAGTTCTAGTTGAAGGCTAGAAGTTTTTTCTTCAGTGGAACCACGGTTTTTATCAAGAGGTGATTATGCATTATTTGAAAGCCTCTAGGTTATCCAGAGTCAGGCTCTCTCTTGGTCAGCAGAGATGTAAATAACATCAGCTGTCATGCTTTCACATTACAGTCGCCTCAAATATTTTTTTAGACAGATGACCTTAGAAGGTGACTCTGGGTCCATGTGTAGCTCTTAAACAGAATACCAACAAAGCAAAAGCAGGCAGATGAATCCTAAAATGCAGTTTCATAGTAGCAGGTGCAAATAGTAATAGAAATAAGAGACCAGGATGACCAAAGGAGGTAAAATCAAGTGGTGTAGCAGCTTATTTGGTATGCTGGTTGTTTAAAATAATCAGGTTTGAGCAAACAGTGATAAGCATCAACCAATCATGGGGTGTGTGGAGCACAGTAACCTTATAAGAGCTGGTGTGGAAATGTGTTACCTGCCCTGAGCCTATGGACTCTCTTCAGTGTGGTTACATACATGACCTGTGAGCAGCAATGCAGATGGGATGTGCCCAGGGCAGACACTCAGGTATCGAGTTAGGGTACGTTGTATGATGTTACACTGTGGAATGGTTAAATGTCACTTCTGCACCAGAAGGATCAGGTATTGAATATAACACATCAATTATGGGGTTGTGTCTGGAGTGCACAACCTCCATTAGATGTGACCTTGGAACGGTATTTCTGCTCCAGTGAGGATGTCTGCACAAAAATAGAAATAAAAATTGTCAATTTCTGTTTGTTTGTAAACTAGAATTGTACAATTGTGTACTTTGTTATTGTGTCCTATTCCTCTCATACCAGTCCTTTCTCATGTCATTATTTCCTACTGGATTAAGCATGCTAGTGTTGCCAGTCTGAATTTCCTTTCTTTACTGTTGTATGTAGTCTGCAGCTTCCTATTTAAGAGAAGACTGTGCCGTAGATGCTCTGTGTTCATTTTTATTCAAATAGTTTGGTGTCTTTTCATGGAAGTGTTTTGACAAAGGCTGACCCTTCTGAAATTATGAAGCTTCTTAACATTTAAAAGCTAAAACAAAAGCTAAAAAGACTTTCAAAGGCATTGATGTAATGGAAAACTTCATGTATGGGAGGGAAAAGGGAGAGGAGTAAGTACTTAAAAGGGCAGCATGTATCTTTGAGTAAAGGCGTGCTGGATGACCACATTTTAGGTCTACTCCTGCTTTCAGTGTTTTTGAAGCATGTAATGTATTTTTCTGTTCAGATGTATTGTTCCATAACAGTGATACATCATAGCTAATGCTGCTGTAAAGGAGGAAATTCCAAAGGCGGACCCTTTTCTTCTGTTATTTCTAACTTCTTTCCCTAAATAGATTGATTTTTTTGGTCTTTCTGTACTGAATACAGATAGTGTTCTGACTCATCCACCCTTAAAAACCTCACCAACCACCATCAGGGGGTTGAATAGCACAGATGTAGTTCTGTGTTCTTAAGTAACCTGAGTAACATAGTGCAGTTTTGAAGAGGTGATGCTGAAGGTCCTCAGTTTCAAAGAATAGTGGGAAAACACAGTAACAGGAAAAGCAAACATTCTTCTTCTCAATCATTACTATGATCAAACTATGCACTAAACATTTTCATTAGCCTTTTCATAAAATAGCTGTTAAATAATGCTGAGAGATAGAATAGTGAGAGCTTTACTTATTTTAAGGGTACTTGTCTTGCATTTTATGTACAAGTATTAAAGCAGTGTACAACTGAATTGTTTGATGGGTACCTAAAGCTATCCTTGTTTTAGCATCAGTGGCTGATCAACTAAATTTGTCCACAAGCATAGCAGCTTTATTTTTTTCCTTCTTCAGGACCCAAAAGATTATGCAGGGATGCACGATGAAACCAAATGGAAATGGAACTGGTAACTGCAGTTCTCACAGATGAAAATCATATTCATTGAAGTTTATAAAAGCAGTAAAATGCATTGCTTTCTAAGGGTTGCATTTGGTTGTAGGATCATCAGTTATGATAATCAGAAATCAGTAGTTCTGACTGAAGGTTGAAATAGGTGGAAGGGTCTTTGGGTTTTTTCAAACAGTTTAAATGCAACCTGTCTGGTTCCTTAATGTATTGTTGTTTTTGTGGTTTGGGGTTTTTTTTCTGAGCAGCACCAATAGATGAAATCCCAGTTCAACTGCAGCAAGGCTGAAAGGTGACTGTAACCCTTCCTAAGAAGCTTAGGGTTGGATGGTGTAGCCTGTGATTAGAAGGGGTAGGGACTATGTCAAGAGCAGGGCAGCCGTAGAGTGTTCTTGTCAGCATGATGCCGTGTTGTCTAAGGACTCCTAAATTAACCATAGCCTGAATGTAAAGCTTCATCACCATAGTGTACCTTGAGTTCTATCACGTTTAATAAAGCCACATATCTCTCACTGGGATTAACTTGCTCAAAACTAATACTTTGTTAAAGTTTAGTTTTAGCAAATGGTGGTATGGGAGAGGCCATCCAAGATTCAGTTATCTGGATCAATTCTGATGTCTGAAAAATGCATAAACTGAAAGTTACATGTTACTGCAGAGGGTATCTGTGCATAAGAACAGTATTTTCACTATTTCAAGTGACTACAAGTGAAAAGCAGTGGTTCAGGTGATAGAACAAAGCATGGGGTAGAGAAATTGGATGCTTTGACTGCTGTTTTTCTTTTAACACTCATTTTTTTCTTAATAATAAAAAATTAGATATGATTATAAAAAATCTTCATTTTTTAAAGCATAAATAAACATGTATAAACATTTATGTAAACATAAATATAATTTGACACGTTGGCATCAAGTGGGTGCAAAACGACATTTTAAGATACTAAATGCGTGTTTCTCACTGGATTTTTGTCTTTATTTGATAACTTCAAATTCTCTACTCTGTTGATATGAGACCTTTTCTAGTACCTTGGACTATGATAAATAAGGAAGAGTACATAATTGGTATGAGGCAATTATTGATTGGTGAGAATTACAAAGAACTGTATTTCAGGAAGGTTATTTAGTAAATCTCTAGCACAGGATGTTTTGCTCTCTCCAATGAAGCAGCCATCATGGACCTCCATAAGGAGTGGGTTAATGGGTTAGGTGGCCCAAGCTTGGCTTGGTATTTCAACAGCTGTTTGTAAACATCATGAAGCATCTATGTGAGTTTTGAATTTCAGACTGTTTCAGCTTTTGAGACATTTCTAAGCTGTAGTGATTGGCCTAGATGAAGTACACAATAAATAATTCCCTTTTGAACATAAAGGTCACACTACTGACTTTTGTGTATTTTGTGCTCTGTACTTGTTAAAATCTGAAGCAGTTATTGTCTGATTTAGGAATCAACCATGTATTTTCTTTCTTCCTACTAATAGTAAAGATTTTAAAGAAAAGCAAGCAGTAGCAACCCAAAGGGGTGCCAGTGCAAAATACTGGTTATGTTTCATTTAATTCATATATTGATCAGGTACATCACACTGCTCCTTCTAGCCAGTCACGCAGTTACACATTTAAATAAGCAAATTCTGACAGAAGACAGCAGTTGCCAGCACAAATTTAATTTAATTTAGTTTCTAGTGAATTTGTAATGAACAGGGAACTCTAAGCAGTGACATTCTCCAGATAATCAAATTCATGGTAATTGCAGTTTTTCTTTTGGAGAAATCTGTATTTGTTAGGAATCTGGAGGAAATAATTATTTCAGTGTGACTGGCGCAATCAAATGGTTTACTTTGAATAAGTAAAATATAAAAGAGGCTAATCAAATGAAGTGCTACTGTATGAGAGCAAAACGAAAGGCTGACAGGTTTGACAGTAGAATAAAGACCAAACCAAAGGCTTTGTTTTGACATACATGCAGATAATCAGGCAAATTCAAGTCTTTTAAGAGACCTCTTCTATAGGGGTCACTTTACAGATACGGATCATGTAATCTGAGCCTTGCAGATTATCATTCTACTTTTAAACAAGTACAAGAGAGAGGTTTTTAATTCCTTATTTGCATAGCTGTAGATTTACACATTCACGTGCTTTTGCCATTGGCATTTGATTCGCAGATGACTGATTTATGATCTTGAGCAAAGGCCAAATTCAGGACACACTTTTAACTGTCAGGACTGCAAACTCTACCAAAATTGTTTGAAAGACAGCACCTGTTGTAATTAACACATACAAAGCGGTAGGAGGATGCCTTCC
Organism: Monarcha castaneiventris obscurior; assembly: GCA_026261815.1. NCBI lineage: Eukaryota > Metazoa > Chordata > Aves > Passeriformes > Monarchidae > Monarcha > Monarcha castaneiventris. The sequence goes on from JAMPIT010000433.1 coordinate 30,413,424, forward strand.
AGCTTGAGGAAATACTCCTCTTATGAGCAAGGCAATAATAAGAGGAGAGATGGTATGCTAAATTAATTCAGGTGGTTTTTGTTCTATTTAGTGGTGTAATTGCCTTAAACATAATTCTCTAAAATCAGTCACTGCTTAGATAAAAAACACAAATGAAAATAAACATGTCACTATGACTAAAAGAGCTACAAAAAGTGCAGCAGGGTCAAGTTCTCTTTGCAATAGGTGCTGAACATAAAAGATGGAAAAGGCTTGATGCAAAGGTAAACTGAAAAGCAGGTTTATTGACAGGTGGCTTTGACCACTGCTTGACTACAATGCCAGTGGTTTCTTGATTTCCTGTAGCAGAAATGAAAATTTAAAAGGTGTCTGAGGAAGAAGCAAATAGTAGCTTTGAAGATGAACTTGGGAAGTGTTCTTATGATGAAAGATTACTGCTTCTTACGGATGGATGACATGTATGTGGGAAAATTTGGGCAGATACTGTGAAGAGACTTTTGGGAGTTGCAAGAGGAGACAGGAAGAAAATTACAAAAGTGCTTGAGAGGGAAAAGAAGAAAGATATAATTGCTGCAGTGACAATACAACGAGCCATCTATATGGGCCCTCTATTCTGGTGCAGGGACAGCTACAGTGGCTGCAAAGCAAAAAAATTAGAATGGTCTCATGGGGTGCATTTTGCATAGATCAGAACATGTTACTTAAAACTGTGGGTTCAGATGCTGTAGTTAAATTGTGTGTTGACAAGAGGCCTAAACAATAGCATTCCTCATGGAGGACCAAAAAAAAAAAAAAAAAAAAAAAATTAGAAATCAGGCTTCAAAAGTGCTGTGGAGAAATCAGTCCTCTCAGGAAAAGCTACAAGCATGCTTAGAGTGAAGGGGAAACAGGCGTGAAGAAACATGAGCCAGCTCCTTGAGGAATTCACATACTTGAGCATTCAAGGGTTTTTTGGGGGTTTTTATTTAAAAAAAAAAACCCAAAAGGTCATGTTTGCATTCTAGTCAAATTTCCAACCTATAGACAGTGTGCCAGGGCAAGCTACAGATTAAATTTTTTTAATTGTTTTTTAGTCTTCATATGGACACATAGTAATTCCAATTAAAATTTTCAGATTTGAAAACAAATTTATCTCCTTCTTAGGTTTTATTCTTTATGTTGTATTTCATTCTTGGGAGACCCAAATGGTTGAGTCCTGTCTCTTCATAAGCACTTTAGATGAAGCATTAGAAGTCTATGTTTTCAATGTGACTGCTGATTATGGAAATGGGATTCTCTCTAACTGTCCTGCACCAGCAATGGAATAATGCAGTTCTGAAGATGAAACCAGCTGGTAAGGAGCTCTAATTTCTGTCCCTTGGTTTTGTACCAAATTGTTTCAACGGGGACAAAATCTGTTGGAATGTTGGTGGGATATTTCATGCATTTTGCTTTCTGTAATTTTTTTTATGGAAAATGTCTGTTTCTCAGTGTACCATGTGGTTTTAAAATTATGGGCTGAGCTGGAGCTTGGAGGTGGCTTGAGTTCAAACATGGCTTGAAAGAATAATTATATTGCAAGCTTTCTTGTGTGTAGTCCTGTCAAATCAGTGTAATTCTGATGTCATCTTCAGTATTATATATATTGTAGTTAGACTTCTATGGACTTTATCTTCCAATATGTTTTGGAACAGCTTCTCTTTATAGTCATTAAAAGTGTGGGGTTTTTTCTGAACTAATTGCAGATAATGCTGTGAAAATTTCACATTCAATACCTAAATTTGTCAAAACAAGCTAATAATATATGTAATTTAAATCTTCATAAAAGAAACCACTTCTTTTGAATTCTAGACTTATTTTCTCTAGTGCTAACATGTGGACAGTTTTTACTAAGCACTTTCTTTAAGAGCTAAAATAATTTTTAGCTTTGCTTGGCCGAAAAGCAGATAATTTTTAAATGAACATTTTTAGGGGTAGGTTTGGAACTGTATTCTTAGTCCTCTACCCTTTTTGGTGGATACAATACACAGTTGTAGAATTTTTACCCTTACTTTTACAAAACTGTGAAATCTTGTTTCTTGTTTTTCATAATCCGAAATTAGTGTCTTATGCTGCAAGTGCTGAAATGATGATTCAAGTTTGGCCTTGTAGGAATGCAGTCTGAATAATATTTTTAAAAGCAAGGGCATGACTTCAAGGCAGTTGTTCATCTGTGACTTACCTTGAACCTGGGTGTATATAGTATTCTTTACAAAGACAAATACTAAAAAAGGAAATTAGAATTTATTCAAATGTTCGCTTGAAGAGGGCAGAGAGGAATTTAGCAAAATGACACTTACAAATGAAATTATTGTAGACTTTGGTATTTTTGAAAGCTCTTATTGATGTTTTCTCTCCCTGGATGCAATGGTAGGAATCCTCCCTGGATTAATTAAATGTAGTTACAGTCAATTTGTGTGCTTATAGAATGCCACTGAAAAGGCCTTAGCATCCAGCTTTTCACTATTCTAGTTTTAGGTTCAGCCCAAAGTGCCTGTAAATTTCTTTTGAAGACTACTGGAAAGATAGATACAAGATGAAAAAAAGTGTTGCACTCGTGTCTGTTTGTGTCCCTTGATATAATGATTTTCTGATTGTTATTATTTACACAGGCATTTAAGTCTTCCTATCATTAGTAAGATCTGAGCTGAAAAGATTGTCACCATCTTGACTGAATCTGCTAACCTTATTTACAGTGTATTTATTACTGGAAATGGCTTCACATGTTTACATACACAAATTTTACCATATTTTGGGGATGTTCTGTTAGATGAATAGTCCTGCCTCTTAAAACTTGATGAACATCAGAAGTTATGTTCAAATTATGCTGTGCATTTCAACTTGGGGTCCTGCAAATGCTAACCAGATTTGAAAATTAGGGTCAGTGCAGTTTTGATGTTTTTTCGTATTAAACTTTCTGTGCTGTCTGTATCAGACACACCTGTGAGTTTGAAATGTCACCATCAAAATCAAGGTAAGAGGTCACCTTAGCCTCATGAAGAGGAGGAATCAGGAAATAGAGATGTCTTTGTGTTGTCATTTCAAAGGCAGCAATGTTTCAATAGTGCATCATAAAAAGATTTTGTGTGTTGACTTCTTTTGGTGTGGATCACATAAAAGTTAGCATAGAGGTTTGTTTTTTTTATATTTCAATGCTATTTTTCTTTTTAAAGGTACTATTAAAATGATTTGAACTACTCAACTTACAGACAGTTTAGACTTTGATCTTAACTCACGTGGTTCTGGTTCCATCTATCGTAAGCTGATTTTGTTATAAATAACCAAAAGCTATACAGATACTACGTAAAACTATTAGTGATTTCCCCCCTCTGTTGCTGCACTCTGGTTTCAAACTCTTAGTCTTCAGATAACTGCCAATCACATGTAATTTCTTTTCACCCTGCTCGTCAGAATGTAAAGGCAAAAAAATAACATAAAATGCTTTTCTGATGTTCTCCTTATAAACCATTTGTTAATTGCTGTAGGAATCAAATGTGCATGAGCTTAAATTTTAAGTCAATGTGTTCAAAGCAGAAGGCAGGGAAAACACAACACATGCAGTTCAATGTGTTTTGAACACTAAATTTGTAATAATTAAACTTCTGCTAAGACATGTCTACTCTACTTTTGATGTCTTTTTGTACAAGGCTGTAATTTGACAACTTTTTTATCTCTACCCTCTCTTTTGGGAACTAAGATGGAAAACTGTGTTATTAGCTATTCTGTATAAATTTTGTAGAGAAAATTTACCTTTCAGCTTCTCAATTTTGTTTTTCCATTTATGTGAAACTTTCAAGCCACTTTAGAAGCACAGGATACCACAAGTCACTGACTTCATCCTTGAGGTTTTTAAAGTGCAAATGTTATTACTCTATTCTTGCTTGTAGTGATCATTTTCTAAGGGTTACAATTGAACATTTCTGTTTTGAACAGTCATTTCATCAAGCTGATGAACAGTAAACAGCCTTGAGTGGAAAGAAGGGTCTTTTGAGCTGTTATTACTAATAGGCAGATGAATTTGAAAAACAGAGGATGTTAAAGTTCTGAGGAAGTAAACAATTTCTAGGAAGGGAAATCTGCCTTTCCATGTGTTTATTTTTCAAAGAGAGGAAACTACCTAATATGTGTAATACTTCATGGATACAAAATAGGATATCTACTTCAGATTATATTACCTTTGACTTCCAGTTCTCACGTACCTTAAGAACTCCCCTTCAAGCCTTCTTTTGTTCATCTTCAACTGCCATAGATTTATGGTATGACACAGGTGCTCCTTCCTCTACCCAGTGTGCAAAACATGTATAGTCATACTGTTCCAGCTTTCAGTTTGTTGCTGTTGAAGAATATTTTTAAGGATCTTTTCTCTCCAACTCCTAAAATGTGTAGTCATATTGGCTACTAAAAACAGAGATAGCAAAGACGTCTTGCTTTAGAGTTATGTCTGTAGACTGTCTTCCTTGTGGAAGAATTTTTCCATTCAGGGAGAAAGTTTGTGATGGCAAATGTGGCTGCAGTTTTGAATTCTTTATTACTGATATTCACTGATCAGCAGTGAAGGTGTACTGATGGAGAAGAATTAGGAAATTTCTAAAAATCCATTAAGTAATGTCACCCGTGGTGACTTTGCTCTTCTTGTCTCTGTTATTTGCCATCTGAACAAGGGTCAGGTTCTGTTAGCTGAAAAATTAGTTCTTACCTACACGTGATTCAACACAGAGCAATTAACTGGCAACACAACTGTAACATCCTGTATTGCCTGAAATACAGCAAACATCAAATTGTCTTTCCTCGGCTAGGAAAAGCATGAATATAGCTCAAACAAGTGTTTCAAACTAATAGCCTGTTCTGCAATTAACAGTCCCGTAAAGAACACAAATAGCAAACAAAAACTATGAAAGAGCTCTCACTTTCACTTAGCTGAAGCAGTACATGATAGATGACTACATTATAATGTGCCTCTGTTAACAAGAAGGCAAAACAAACACAAGCTCAGCACTGATTTCCTGAGCCATTCTCCTGTTGGGCTAGGACTAAGTGGGGTATAGGGTATCCACTGGTGGGTGTTGGTGTCATGCTATAACTTCACCTTTGGGAGATGAAGAACCTCCTGGAAACCAAAACCCTCCTTTCCCTCCAAGCTTCTAGTGTGAGGACTTGTCAAATCCTTGGGGAAATTATGATCTTCAGGAACAAAGGGATTTGAACAGGAAGGGATCAGTTTTCTGTTTTAGGAGCTTCCTGTTGAGCGTGCTACATCATACTGTAGAAAGAAGTTTTTTTGTAGGGAGCAGGAGCAGGATTGGTAGGCTCAGGCATTTTGGCAGCACCTTTTCTAGCTGATAAGCAACATGGAGGTGGACAAAGGTGGAGGCAGTGTAGCTGCAAGTAGGTTCAGTGTGCTGCTGTCATGTACCTGAGCTCTTGAAATAACTACCTTCTTTGCAGCCTGAAGGACTGATAATTGTCATGATTATGTGAAACTGTGAGCCACAAAGAAAGAGTTTGCTAAAGCAATTGTATTTCAGTAAGCTTTGTCTGACTTCAGCTGTTTTTATTATGTCAGTAGCATATGTTGCTATTGACAAATGTTGGGTTGCTGAAAACAGATATTGCCTTTGAAATCAGACTTGTGGGGAAAAAAATAATGAGATAGCAGAAAAATATTAGATTCTGGTGGTATTACCTTGTATTCTAAAATGCTGAAGGGTTATCTTGTGTCTTTAGGTTGTGTTTTCATTTCGTGGATCATTGTAGTAAAGTGAATAAACTGACTGAAGGAACACTGATGGAAAGATGGTTCTGTACACTGTTGTTTGACTCGTAGTGAGAGGTTTTGTACTCATTTGAGGTGACATATGTTCACCCTAGGGTTCAGTGCCTGAAAGCTTCAGTTGCAGTAGCTTGGCCATTTCCTACCTTCTATGCTATGAGTAGTAGGATTAAATTACTTAATTGGTAAAGCTAACGACTGTTTTTCATATAGGTCCCTTATTTTTTCATTGCTAGACTGGCAGCTTAGAAAATTGGCAGAAAACCATTGTGTTGATTATTGAGAAGCCTAAATTCCTTTGTGGATTTAGCCATGGTAATTGGAATAGAAGCTCAATACAGAGTGCGGAGGTGTAAAGCTGGCCTGGCCATAATCTGGTGGTTTAAGAAAAAGCAGAATGGCATTAGGCCTTGTGTGCTCTGTAACATAAGTCTTTGTGAAGCGGAAGGAAGGATTTGGGACTTGTGTTACTTCTGCGGATTTCTTTTTCCTTACATGGACCAGCAGCTTGAGAGTGGCAGCTGCACACAGGATCATGCATGGCCCCAGACCCTGCTGATGGCAGTTCTTCCTTGAGAAGTTAGCACAGTTTCATCCATCGATAACTCTGGGAAGGTGTTAATATTTCAGAGTATATTGTTCAGATGTAAATATTTCAGTAATATTTCAGAGTAACTGAAGGCAGTTGCTCAAACTTGCCTTTCTCCTAGGTAAGTTTTCTCTTTCTTAAGCTAATGAGAGGGAGTCCAGTTCTTGCTCTGCAAGCCACATGAAGTATGTGATTACTCTGTGAGAGAGGGCCAGTGTCCTCAAAAGACCAGACAATAGCATGATGCTTGGTACTGTGTCACGGAAGTGGGAGATGTGACTGTAAATCCTTCTGGAAGTTTAATCCAGGTTTTCCACATCCGGGCCAGATGGTTTAATGTCCATCAGTACAGTGTTTTTAAAAATAATGTGGTGGCCAAGCATCATCTTCTGTGGTTTTGATAAAGAGTGAAAAAAACCTGAGAACATCTCTTGGATATTTGTGCCTCAGATTTAAGATTGATAAAACACAAGTTTGTACGGGACAGCTATCACCAAACTGCTTTCATTAAGTCCAGCATTCCTTGCTTGGTCCAGGCGGAAAATTTTAGGGAACCAGGAACTTTACTGCTTAGAAATTTGGATATATGTAAAATAGGTGTTTTAAAAATTGTCACTTTTCATTTGGGCTCAAAAGACCCTGTTACTTGCACCGGTAAATCACAGGTTGAGAGTCCTAACTTGTTTACATTTCTGAGGTTTAGGCCTTTAGGAAAACCCCACTCCCAAATGCCCTCGGCACCCTCTCGAAAAACAGCCGCAGTCTTACACAGTAGTTAAACACATTCTAGCAGAAAACAGGCCTGAAGGACAAATAACTTTGTACCAAAGTCTTGAAACAATAGCCTAGCAATGTATATTAAGAGTGAGATTAACAATAAGTTTCTGTTCCCCATTTCCTGAAAAGGCCTTTTCATATTTATTTTCCTGTTCATTTTTAACTGTTTGCTCTTGGAACAGAGGAAGTTAGTTTTACTAGCATAATATTATCCTGTTGGTCCAGTTTCAGAGTGATAGCTGCAGTGCCTGTAGTCATTTTTCACATCATTATAAGAGCAGTTACATGGTTTGTACCCAGTTATATGGAATTGGCTGAACTATCAGAATTGGTTGTAACAGATGACTAAGAGGCCCTAAATATTTGGATAATATGCTTTCAATAGTTGGAGGGATTTAAATGCATGTGATTTCACTTCACGGTTGAGAGTATCCTTATGTTTTAACGTAGTCACTTGGTGCTGATTTAAAGGTATAATAATTTTTAATGGGTTCTATATGATATAATGGTGTTAGGAAACATATTAAAAAATATAACATAGCTTCTCATTGTAACTGTAAAATGTCTTACCAAAAAAAAATGGCTAGGGGTTTCAGTCTAACATAAATCTAAAGTCAAAAATGAGAACTCGATACAGCTGAGGACAGTTGGTGTCTTTAAAAGAGAATGCAGGTCTGCTGTTCTGGAGAACAGCAGAGTCAACTCTTCATCAAACATGTGCCATTTTGCAGACCAGTTCATGTAAATAACATGAGAATGTGATTCCTTGTACTTGCTGTCTTGATCCATGTGTTTCAAATGCATGAGTTTTCAGTCTAACACTCCTGTGCCAAATTCAGAAGGCTGCTTGGATACTTACTTTGATTATAGGCATCCCTGGCACTAATTTCAGTTAACACAAGTTCATGCTTTCTTACTCATGTTACGTTATATAGGATCAACCACAAGTAATGTTGTATATGACCTGTGTGTAGCAAGGCATTCCATCCTGTCCATGGCCACACTTCTTCATAGCTCCCTTGCTTTGCAACGGTGGAGGCTACTGAAAGCACATGTGACATTGAAAAAATGTCTTATTTGTAAGATCCTTCAAGTTTTTATATGTCTAAAACACTTTTGAGAGTAGCTGAAGTCGGGGACAAAGCATGTGATCCACAGCTTTCCTTCTGTATTTTTTTTTCCTGGGAAATACTCATTTCAGAGATTGAGGTAATCAGTTCTATGAATGAACACTCTCAAGGGAGACTTCTAGAAACACAGAGTATGTGCATTTCACTTCCATTCTCTAACATTAAATTCATTGTGTTATGTGTCATAGTTCTGATGAAATTCAAGAAGTATTGTTACTTGGAAAAAAAAAAATTAACAAATGAAAGAAATCATGTCAATACTCCTTGTTTCTTCCTGAGGCAGGTAACGTGCAATTCCTTTAGACATACTATCATATTACTAGAAGGCATTGCACTAATATTAAAATATATTAATAGAATCATGCATAGAATAGTACGAGGAAAAAGGAGTCATTACGCCTGGCTGTGCAGCATTCATCTGCATATCTTGAAATGTACAGGGACACTTCTCAAAAGGAGGATTTTTCTTCAGCCATTCCATATGAAGTAACTCAACTGTGTTTGAAAGTTTAGGCTTAGAAAAATCAAAATTTCCTTTATATGAATCTGTGCAATGGAGCAGGTATGCAAATTTTGTCTCTCAATATTTTGAACAGCCTTCTGTATCTCTTACCTATCAAGATTCTTTCCTCTGGTTTATGAAAATCTCTGTCCTGTAGAGTCTGGCCATGAAGCACTTGGAGACTTGCATCAAGAACCTACATCAGCAGTGTGAACTGTACACTTCTTGGTCATGTTTGAATACTTTAATACTAGAAATTGATTAAATCACATGGCAGTGGGTCACTAAAGAAATTACATTCTTAATTTTAGTATTTCTGATAGCTATAAAATGAAAGAGATTATTGTCAGTCTCTGAAATGCATAAGGTGACAATAGTGGAAGCAGTGACATATTTGTCTGTTTTACTGATAACATAGATACATTTATCTTTGAGAGCTAGATGATGTATGTGATATTTCTGACATCTCATGTTTCCTGTAGATAAAGATGGTCTGATTTGTATCCAGTAGCTAAAGCATCTCAGTATATATTGAAACAGTGCTTGTGTCACGTTTAGTAAATGCTGTGAATACTAATTGGTAAACTGTCATTTATTTACACTAATACAGTTGCAGAGTGTGGGAAGAAACAAGGTACCAAAATGGGTTAAGTGCTGATGGTGACTCAGCTGATGGTAAATCTGCCTTCTGAGAAAATGCCTCGGAAAAGAAATGCTGAGCTGCAAAGTGTTGTGTATTAAATTATGTCAGTAGTAAATTGATACTCCTAATAATTACTTTAACACATAGTTCTAGTTTTGTATTTGTGTAGTATTAATATCCAGCATGTGGATATTTATTGATTTAGCTTGTAACCACCAGATGAAAGCATTATGGATGGCAAGGTAATGTAGAATCTGACACTAGTGGTCTGGTAGGTCCAGGTCTTGTATTTATTTAGAAACTATACTGCGTGTTCCACCTGACCCTTACAGCTCTCAGGCTGGCTATAACTCACACATTATCTGAAATTTAAGCTATTGGAGTCCTTGAATATCTTTGTGCATGAATCTGAACTTAAATATAAACTGAACTAGTTTTGTGGTAAAATGGTGTTCCTGAACATCAGGAATGAAGTAGCAATAATGATTAATTTAACAGGTTGGTATTTAGAGTTTGTGGGTTTTGTTGTACCTGCTTTTAACTGCTGTAACTCTAAAAATAGCTGAGATCAAATGGAAAGGATGCTTTTGAGCTAATACAGAAAGAATTTGTGCTATACTTTTACACTTAGCAGCTTTTTCATTATTGTTTTTAAGTGTTCTATAGCTAATGATTTTTGTGCAAGTCTTCAGGAGCAAATGTGCTTTTCATGTTTGTTTATAACAATGAGCATTGCTTTATTCTTTTAATAGTTTACTAAATAGCTTGTGTCTGGCATCCTGTTTCATGTGTCAGTATAACTTCCAAACAGCTGCTGTTCACGAATAAATCAGAAATTAAGGTGTCCTATGATGTTCTAAAATCTCTAAATGAGTGTGTTTAAATAGACATGATTAGAAATATAGCAGATACTGAAACATTTTGCAATATTACCACACCAGCCTGCTTTAGGTTTTGATCTGAGAGTAACTTTAAGTCTCCTAACTTTTCCTTGAACAGAAGTAACAAAAATTTTCCATGGCAGTACCTAACAGTGTGATGATGTTTGAGAATTTTTTCTGAGGAAGCAGAAACAAGAATTGCTGAGATATATCGAGGGAAGTTATAGAGAGGGATATGTTGGAAGCTTTCTCCTTCTCCAGAAGAAGCTGCAAAAGTTAAATTAACAGTGATGATTTTTCACTGACTCAGTTTATCTGTGTTTTCTTAAACTTCAAAGTAATTGGCTTTTATGTACCCATCAAGATGTTCAGGGTCTTTTCCTAGAGTCATTAATTTGTATTGATACTTTCTGTTTCCCACTATTTTTACGTTATGGGAGGGTAAGTTGATTGGTTGGCAGTGTGACAGAGGAGGACAGGGTGATATTTATCATGTCACTGAATGGCCCTGCTAGAAAAAAGTGGAGTGCCAGCAGCTTCAGGTCACTAGGCTTCCAAAATAGTACTGTTACTGAAACTGGAAACTTAGGATGCAAACTAGAAACAAACTACTGGCTTCAGTCTTCATATACTAGTTTGTCCTGTCCTTGGATGTTTATACCAGTCAGATACGATAGACTTAAATGCAAATAGAATTACCTCCATCTCAGATGAAACCTTGTGTACAGAAGGTAAACATCTTCAGAGATAACCAAACTCAAAAGGTGTTTTTCACATTAAAAAATGTCCATGGTGGTTCACTGTCTGAGCTAAAAGTTATAATCTCCAAGATCCCTGATTTCCTTTTAACAGTAGCTTGGTTTGTTTTTTTTTATCAACAGTGGTTGTTCCCTGCTCCTTCTGTTTCTTTAAATAAAAATTTGGACAATGAACAAAGTTTTTTTGCCATGGATTTCCTGATTTTTTTAGCTGGGGTTGGGAGGCTGCTTATTCTGTATTACACTTTCATTTCAATACTAGGCAAGCCCATTGCTGCTGAAAATAGCTCAAATGTTCTTAGGAAAAAAATCTCAGTCAGCAGCTTAGACGTTTTCTCTTTTTCTTTTGCAGACTCTTGCATGTGAATTAAATTAATTTCTTGAGAGAAACCTTCATAAAGGGCTAAATAAACAAGGTCTACATATACAGAAATTTCTTACTTCTGCTGCATTTGAGACAGCCAAACTCATCTGTCTGGTAAGTCATGCTTTTCTTAAGGATTTGTCTTTCTTCCTGCCCTTATGACTTGCATTCTTGAGGTTATAAGTAGTGTTCAGAGTAAACCAGCTTCGTCTTGCTGGTAGTTCTGGTGCATTCTCTATATGAAGTACAAAGACTAATCTCCAAAGCCATTACTGTGCTGCTTTTACAAACTTCAAAATAGTATCTATGATTCTGTATGGTATTTTGGTATAGGTGGGGTTTAATCTTTTATCTAGTACTTTGTTCTCAGTTCACTGTAATTAAGGCATTAAATGTTTTAAAGCAAAAGTGATGATTGTTCTGTCTTGGATTTACCTGTTTGAATGTTCTGTATTTAATGAATTAACTTCAGAATTTTTATTGCAAAGTATATTCAGTGTCAAGTCAGAGTTTAAAAATAAACTTTCCCAACATTCATTCATGTCTCATTGATTGTTGGTTTCACCTTTTCTAGATAAAATTGGTTGATGTTATTTAATACAATGCTTTATTTTTCTTGGTGATGTGCCTATTTCATAGGACAGTAAGCATACTTATCAGTAGTCTTTATTTGATCATATAATTCTGTAACATTTCTATTAAAGGTATTTATGTCTTAGAGTTTCTTTGGGTTTTGATTATACAGCTTGAAACATTTTTTTTTTCCTTTGATTATGAAGTATTAACTGAGTTTGACATAAACAAAAAAAATTTTGTCCTCTACCTTCTATTTTTATTCTTCATTGCAATAAAATGAAGAAAGTCTTGGAAAAGCAGAAGAATTTTTGCTCTGTGCTGAGGTTTTCCTAAGCAGTTGGCTGGCATTAGATGGCACCCTATATATACCCAGTTCATCTGATCACTTATGCTGCAATGCTTTGGCTTACCACAATTACTGTGTACTTACATACTGCATGCCCTAGTTCTGCACAGTTCATTTTGCAGGCTTTGCTGTAGCCCTAACATCAGGTTATTTCAAAAAATATGTTGAAAACTCAATTTCATATTTAAAATAAGCGTTATATTTAATGTAAAGCAATAGTTATATATATTTTCATAGAAAAAAAGTAAAACAGATCAACACTCTTAGTAAAAGCTGATTGGAGGCTTTCCAATTAATTTAAGTTTTAGTAAGAAGACTTTCCATCTTATTTTTTGATAAAAAGAGAAAAACTGAAATGGATAGATTTCATAAAGAGTATCTTACTTGTCTTACATTGATGGTTTTCATATAAAAAGAGTTTGTCACCTGAGAATTACTTCTCAAAAAGCTGAAGCTTCTGAAGGAGCTTAAGACACTTTAGAGGTCATGCTGCAATTACTGTTTGAGCAATTTAGAAATATGTGATCCCTTAACATGTCCGAAAACATAGCTGGAGGAGAAATTACACATAAATAGGCTGCATAATAGACAAAAACATGAACCAATTATTTTCAATTAAAAACAGTGTCTGAACTGTTCAAAGTAAGGGCCAATGATGGTCTATTAATGGTCATTTTTAAATTCGTGTAAGTTTGAATTTACCATATCCTTTGCACTTAATTTTTGAGTGAGTAACAGGGCTGACTTAGAGGAACTTGTATCTGGCATGCTAACACAACCCAAACTTTAGCTGAGTGAACTTGGCACAAGATTCAACTTAAGAGAGGAAATCTCAGGAGAGCAGTGGAATTCCTTTAGTTGAATAAATATACCTCAGCATTCATGGGGAAAACATGGTAACATTTGGTGCAAGTTTATGCTTTTGACAGTGTGTCTTTGTTCACTTCCCAAAAGGGGTGTCAAATACGTTGAAAAAAAAAAAACTTTCTTATTTGAATTTTTCTTTTTACTTAATGATATAGTCCCAAGGAACCCCTTAAATCTGGGATGGCCTAGCACCGTTGTTGATAACTCTTTGTATATGTAGAAAAAAAGCTCAATCAGAACCGTTTTGGTTACACAACTGCGTTCCCTCCTTACTGTTTTTGTGAGCTCAAATAGAAGGGAGGGAGTCAGGTGTATCTGTAAGCATTTTATGGTGGAATTATTTTATCAAAGTGTCTCAGAAAATGTTTTCTTTTTGCCAATGTAAGTGTTATCCAAACAATATATGATATTACTGAACTGTTACCTTGAGAAACAAAGGATTGTGATAACTTAGATTTCTTGTTAAAAGCTTTGTGCTGAGAAAGACCTTAATAACGCTGTTTAGTCATTATGCTACTTCCACAGTGTGGTCTTCAGTTCATTTACTGATGACAGTGGGGTTTTATGGGAACTGTTCTGTATGGGGTTCTCATCTATGATCTAAGCATGTCAGCAGATCATCGTGATATGTTGAAACTGCATGGATTTAATATGTGACTGCTGCAGACAAAAAATGTGTTTTGAAAACTGGAAAGCAAGAATTGGTGATAGAGGAAATTAATCTGAGTAAAAGGCCATCATGCAGTCATCTCTTCCTTGTGTTAACCGCAGACCGGGGATATCCCAAAATAGAGGTGCTGAGAACATTCATATGTGAGACCTGTGAGTTGTGTCTGCACAGGTTTTGTCAGATGGCAACATATAGCTCTGGAAAAAGTTCATGATGTGATTCTGTATGTAACCAGCTGCTTTAGAGGGTTGCAATTTTTATGGCATCCTGGTTATCTCATGTCTGCAGGAGTGCAAAATTGCAGTGCCTCTTTGTTGGCTTTGGAGCTTAGGCCGTGCTTAACCTTTTGATTGATCCAAATGAAACTGGCAGGATTCCCAGCTTTTCACAGTAGCCTCTGCTCATCATTAATCTGTGGTTTGGGGGAAAAGAGTAAAATTAATCACTTTATTAATACTCAAGTTCAGCAGTGAACATCTTTTGTCAGAATTAATAATTTTAACTGTAATGCCCAAGCTGTAGGTTGCTTAACTTTTCTAAAAAAATCACCATCTTTTAGATAAACATTTTCCATATTTCAAAAGTATTCCTTTTTCATCTTAAAATAGTTGACAGTCAAAAGCAGGTACTTTTGCATATGAAACAGTGAAAAATTTTCACTTCTACTCCAAGCCTTGAGTTTCATTTGATTCTAATTTGTGTATAAACTTGAAAAGTACTGATTTGGGAATAAAGTTGCGTGGTACACAGCAGAGAATTTACCTGTTTAGCCACAGAACCACAGAATGGGTAAGGTTGGAAGGAAGCACAGGGAGATCATCTGGTCCAACATCCCTCCACTTGTTTGCTTGTACTTTAAAGAGAAAAGCATGCTTTTAAGCACTTTCTCTTCCTAAGTAATCTAATAAGTATGCTTTAATCTGTTTTCAAGGTGGCTCACATCAGTCATTATCTGTTTATACTGTATGTAAGACTGCATTTGTCTCCATAATATTAGTGTCATAAGAATTGGATTGTTTCCTTAGTCACTTGTTTCCCTAAATGTTTCGTGCTGTTACAATGTTTAGTGCTGCGTCATCTTTCATGCTGGACAAAACTTGGGAACCTAGGCTGCTTCCACACTTGAGACTGCTAATGACTTGTTTCCCAGAAAGGTTCCCTGTAACAAAGTCATTTAGTACAAATGCATTTAGAAGGGAACTATCCTGGTGCAAAGGAGAGTTTTAGTTGTGTTCCTTCTCTAGTCAGTGCAAAAACAACAGGTGACAAATGTAGTAGCACCTCCATCCTTTTGAAGCTGAAAGGCTGAGCACCAAGTTCCTGTGTGTGAGTAGCCTCTCAACTTTGAAAGTGCTCCTTGAGGCACCTGTGTAGGATTCACTTACTTGTGTGATTTATCTTAATAGATCTAAGTGAGCTAAGACATGAGGTGCAGCTGAACGCAGCAGGACTGTATGTGTGACCCTGAATCTCTATGAGGCCTCTGGACCTTCTGGAAAGCAATGGATTTCTCCTCCAAAGTCAAAAAAAGTTGAAATAAGAACAACAGAGATAAACAGTTTATATATCTAATAATGTACTATTGTCTTATTTAATTCCTGGGAGGGAAGGAAGCAGAGGAGGTGCTAATGGGAAGCTATGTTGCTCCTGTAAAGGGACAGTTGATTTGGAGAATGAGTCCTCTGTCTTGATAAGATTCAGTCTTTCAGAACAATCAGGTTCTGACCAGTAGATGGAATTTTTCAAGAGTTTTCCTAGCCTTCAATTAGCTGGTTAATCTTGCCACAGTGATGGTTAGTCAAATAAAGGCACTTGGAACTCTCTGTCAGAGGTCTGTTGGATCTCCAAATTTGTAAAATCACCTTTTGGTTCACACTTTCCTTCTGGGTCCTGCACAGAGCTTTCCAGAGCTAAAAAAGGAAGCTGATGGCTGACTTTTGGAATATTACAGCTCAGGCCCAAAGTAATAGTCTTAAAAGGCAGAATAAAACTCATGTAAGACTTAATTAAAAACAAGGATATGAAATGTGTGTGCATTAAACAAGAAATTCAGATGTTATGGCTTAAAGTCTGGGGACATTCTAATATACTGAAAGACTCTGCTTTTTCCTGTGACAAAAACACTGATTAAAAATGACCTTAGACTTCTGTAAACAAAATTAAGCCAGTATGAAAGTTTTTGAAAAATCATCCTTAAAGTATGTCCCGACTTTATCTGCAGGCAGGTTCCTAAAAGCCTACCTGTAATGCAACAGCTGAATGTTTAAAGCTATATCACCACTTCATAGTGATACCTCTCGGAGTAGCTAACAATAATACATTCACACAAAACATTTTAAAGTAATGGCTTTGCATTAAAGGAAAGATTATTTATTAAAATTGAGCAGATGTACAGTTTAATCTACTGTTTGAACTGGAATTCAATTTTGACTTGAGGGTGAAGCTTGTGAAAAGCACCATTATCAAATGACCTTTTTAAAAAACAAACCAAGACCAAACCAACAAACAAACGAAACCCCAAAACCTTGGAATTAAAAGGCTGAAAAATGTAACTAGGCAAACATCTGAATTCCTAGAAGACATATAGATGTATTGCAAATGGGCTGTCTGAATGACTTTGAACTTCAAGTCCTGTGTAGTTTGTGTATGCTGGTGCAAAGGTTGCTATACACTGGCCTCTCCACTCCTTTCTGGATTTCCCTCCTCTATGTAAATAGAATAAGCATAAATCCACTGACTTGGAAATAATTGTATGGTTTCTTGCTTTGTAGCAGCTGACTGCATGGTGGTTTTCTAGCAAAACACTTAAGTGACAGGCGGCAGGTCAGCATGGTGTTGATCTGTCTTCCTGGGATCTAGGAAGTCTCATCCAAATGACTTAGAGTGCTTAGATTTCTGTATTGAGATGTGCCAAGTGTTTGGTTGTAAAACCAAATGATTAGTCAAGAAAATTTGTATTTTTCTAGATAGGTATTAAAATACATATATTAATAATAAGGAACAGGTAGAGGAGCTGAAATCAATGGACTGCAGACTTCTAATCAGAATTTGAACAAAACCATTCAACTTCAGATTGAAAATACCATTTTATGTGACATGGTAAGGAGCATGCTTTTGTTAAATTTTCAGATCTTTGTATTCTTTGGGGCCAGGTAGAATGAAAAGCAGTAGTGCAACAGTAATACTCTAATGCAGTCTGTTCTACTCTTAGGAATAATATTTAAGTGCTTGACCAAAATGTTTGTTTAGAGTTGGAGAGCTGTTTCCAGTTGAAATCTGGGCTCCTTTGAGGAAGTTGTTTACAGGCCAGGAAACACAACAGAGCAAGTCTGAAAGATCTTTGAGTCAGCCAGTTGAACTACTTATTACAAAATGTTTTTCCATTGAGTTTACTAACTTGTCTGTCAATTATCTGACAAACCAGAGTGGCCTGGACAAAGGTTGTTCATATTCTTAAGGCTTTAAAAGATTTGTGTATGTGTCTGAGCCTGTTGAACTGTCACAAACAGCTGTTACTCTGCACTTGAAGAATACTTGGGTATTCAACACCACAAGCTCTGTCTACCTATCTCTGCTAAAATCCATATCAAAATTACTAGCATAACCATGAAAGTCACTGTCCTGTTGTGGGCAAGTGGAAACAAAGAAAGCAACCTCAAAGTTCAGTATAAGACCATTGATTTAAGACCATGGTAGTTGGTTTGGCCCTTCACATATAGCTGTGCTACTGACATGAACTGTGACATGTCAGACTTTAGGCTTTCAGTCAGTTCTTTGACAGCTACTTCATTTTATGCTGTTATTGGCAAAATGTCATTGCCTTTCACACTGGCATCAGTAAAAGTCACTGTGATTATTTTCTGTACAGCGTTTGCATGTTGCATTCACACATGGTTTGCAATAACAGCACTTTGGTCTATGTGAAGTCAGTTAAAAGCTTTAGTCCATTTGACACAGGCCGTTCTCTGCTGGCAAAGCAGTATCTCCTGAGATGAGACCTTGTGTGTTCCAGTCTGGCCTGGCCTCTTCTGTGTCTGGAATGAGCAAGACATTTAAACTTCTCTATCTCTCTGTCACTACAGGGTCAGCCCAAGACACATTTATCAATTGACTCTAGGATGGTTTTGGTTTCGCACTTCATTCCAAACATTTTTTGTGGAATAAATACTGGTTTGGTTTGGGTTTTTTTTTTTTTTCCCTAGGCAACATATGAGGCATAATTACATCTCAAAATTCAAGTGCATGTTTGCAAGAAATATGTTTGACTAATTGTGACTAGGTAAAACTTCACACTAGATAGGCACTCTATTGGAAGATGTGCAGGTACAGTTGGAGTATAAAGAATTAAGCTGTTGTGTCATACTTCAAAATTTGTGGTATAAAAGACCTCCTTTTGAACCAGATGTCATTGGGCTTTTGTAAATAGGCTTATTTCTGACCATAATGTCCTGCGTGAGAATTATCTGATTTCTGAATTATATCACAGATTTAGCTGCGGATATGAATTTGTGGGAAGAGAAAAGAACAACAAGCTGCAACAACAACAACAAAAACCTTTTTTCTCCATAAGAATGGACTTACCTTGGCACTTAATTCAGGCTGTTCATCAAATTTTATCTTTTTAGAGTAATTTTGCCTTGATGGCTGTGATAGATATAAAACTGACAAATACTGGATTTTTTTGTTTTTGTTGCCTTCTGATGGACTTCAGACTTTGATGACCTTTGCTGAAAATAACTTGACTAGCTGGAGCCATACTAAGACACAAATTTTTGAGTGCACATGGTAAAGGCTCAGCTGTTTGGATGGTATTTATCATTCCACAGATAGGATAGCTAAAAAAACAGAGGAAACAGAAAATCAGTCATGAGGGTGAAATATAAAATTTTAAAAAAACCTTTCCTAAATTATTTTTTCTAACTAATGTTGAACTTGAGGAATATTTTCACTATTAAAATATTGTTACTCAAACGCATGTGGTGTTTTCTCACCTTTATTGGAGGTGCATATTGCAACTTTTACACTTTGTCTGTGCTCATGCTGAGGATAGGTGATAGGTCAAAATAGATATCTACATTTTCCAGTCTAGAGGCAAGTCAGAGTTCCCTGACTTTATGATGACTTCATCATATTCTCTCAGCATTATTGCTGAAAGTTCAGTGGCAGTACATTTTTTTTTGCAATCCAGCTGTAGGTGAGGACATGGTTATTGTTCATTTGATCCTTTAAAACGTTTTCTTCACTTTTGTATTTGCTATGCCTGCCTACTAAGATTTCAGTAAATTTTTTTTCTTGGAACCAAGAAAAATGTAATGCTGTAATAAAGAATTTTACCAGAAATGGTACTGCTAGCTTTTTTTAAATGTGGCAGACCACAGTCACGGTACAGTCAAACATTCTGCTCATTGATTGACAGGATGCACTTTCATTGCTGGAAGGGTGGAGAAATTCAAAAGCTTCATTAAGACCTTTGGTACAGTCATCTGTTTTTCTCTGTTGATGTTTGCTGCCTGTGAGCTTGAAAGCTTCAGAGTGGCTTTCCAGAGCTGTGTCTTGGAGAACACTGGGACACTACAAGCTGCTCTGCAGAGATGAGGGAAGGGCAGCTCCCTCAGTGGCTGTGATGTGGCAGCTGCTGCTGTGCCTCAGGATACAGGTGTATCCTCACGCATAAACTTGTAGCAATACCAATAGCAATTCCTATAAATCCATCAGTAGGTGCAAAGGATAAAGTTTGTTATGTGTGAGGAAAGCCTAATTGAAGGAAAGGAAGGAAGCAGGAAGTTGTCTCAATTTTTTTAATGGTGCAAATAGTTCAGTGATTGTCAAATGGACATTTAACTCTGTATGAACACAAGCCCTAAGCCAGCTTCAGTCTTGATTGAATTTACTTTTCTGAAAGTAAGGGAATTTCAGCCTTGTGGTAGACAAGATATAGCTGAAGGAATTGGTCGGATGCTTCAGGGATGCTTGGGTGAATAGAGATGCTGTTGCAAAGTAGATTTTGTCAGTGTAAGCTTTCAGTTGCTTGGTTCATGCAGATGCAGCATTCCCATTTTCTGCCTGGCCCTCTATTAGAAATTTTTTTTTCAACAGTATTCCCTTTCACATTGACAGATGCTTAATAGTGGAAATTAAAATAGTCCTTGTGAGGAATTTGTTCTGTTTAGACCAGGCAGCATACATGAACTCATTTTGTACTGCTAACACTGCAACTAAATTTCAAATTACCTTTTAAATTGGATCTTATTTGGTAACTTATTATATTTCCTGTTACTGTATTTTAGAGATTGGGAGTAGCTTTAATGCAGCAATGACACATTTTAAGTCAATGCTAATGGTGAAAAAGGGTTTTAAAACTTGCTACTCTTTTCGGCTTTGCCCTTTTGATACGAAGCATAGTGTTTGTTACAAAAGGACGGACCATTCTTTGGAAATTACATTTTCTTCTGAGTATGACTGAGTGATGTATTTTGTCCCTATTTCTAATGTCAGAATTTATTTAAATACATTTGTTCGCCTTTGTCGCCATTTCTTAATCTTCTCCTTTTGCTGTTACATAGTGGTAGGAATATTATTGATGTCAGTGCTTAGAGCAATGTAAAGGTTATATAGCTAAGAGCAAAATCTTTTTTTTTCTGTTTGTTTGAACCTGAAAGTTGCAGAGCATTATAGTATAAAAAAAATTAGGATATTCTGGCAGGAGATGGTATAAGTAGAAATACTAAGACAAACTGTCTTTCCAAATTATTCAGTGCTAGATCACTGTGCAATGCTAGTAATGTGGTTAATCAGTTGTCATTCCTTGGCTTCCTTAGTGTGCTAACTCTTTGGAATGATGAAGTCCTTCTGACCTAGGCAGAAGTACTAGTTTGGCAGCTGGTACCAAGGTCTCAGATAAGCTTGTCTGACTAGTCGCTTGTTTTCAATGGTACAATTAAAGGCATTAGGCTAGAGATACAGTGAACTGTTAGTCTTTGAACTACCTTGCATATGAAGTCCATAGGAACTGCAGGCCTACTATGCCCACATTTTCAAAATAATTTTTAAATCAATATAACTTTCCTGGCTGAAAATATATATGCAAAAGCAGCTGTTAGTTTTTGGTCTTAGCTGCAGGATTAGTCCTTATATATCCTATGTCAAGTGATCAGTAACATGGGGGAAACAGAAGTGACAGGAAAGGAGATGCACCTTTCATGTGGTGAAGGCAGGAACCCAGACTGAGCTGAACCAACTTTAGAACTGTGCAACTTTTCTTTGGTAGCCTTTGTAGTAAATGGGGGAAAATTACTGGTTTGCACACAACCTTAAAACGTAATATACCCTAGTAGTTTCAGATCAGTAAGTAGTCTCACCTTTGAATATAACATTGAGTAGATATGAGTGTTTATTGTAAGATTTCTCTGAGATGTACAGTTTAACAGAATCTGCTTCCTGTGATGCCTTTTCCTGGTCTTAAAATCAAGAGGCAAACACAGTTAGAAGGGAGAAAGGGTTTTTACCTTGGTATTTATTTTAAGGATCCTGAGGTGAACTACATCGGGGTTGAATGCACCTCGATATACACCGCAAATTTCTCCCTCCCCCAAAAGATCTGGTATATCATTATAGGTTTTACTAATTAGCATAGCTATCAAAGATTCCCCAGTGAGAAGGTCGAATGAGGCCCCCTCCCCAA
The DNA here is from genome assembly GCA_026261815.1 of Monarcha castaneiventris obscurior. Taxonomy (NCBI): domain Eukaryota; kingdom Metazoa; phylum Chordata; class Aves; order Passeriformes; family Monarchidae; genus Monarcha; species Monarcha castaneiventris. Next base: position 30,434,996 of record JAMPIT010000433.1, read on the forward strand.
GGAACCTTCCCCTGGATGGTTCTATCTCAGTTTACAAAATGTGTTCTGGAGGGGACCTTGGGGTCTGGAACATATTGCTCCTTAACTACAAAACCTCTGAAATGTTTCGTCTCCTAGCTTAACAAACAAGTCCAAGAATGTAGGCAAAAAGCACTAAGAATACAGAAGTTATAAAAAGGTATAAAAGGGGAATAAAAGAAAAGGCAAAAAATCATCGTGGCGTCACCTGAGTAATAAAAATTAGATTCCAGTAGCATTTTTAAATAAGTCATACCATTAACTTTTATAGCAGAAGATAAGGGTGGTATTAACAAATGATAACTCTATCCTTCTGGGGCCATTCCCCGTGACTTCTTTAATATGTGACAGAACAGTGTTGTCAAAGGGCCAGGCAGGTTCTGATATTTGCCTGTCATTGCCTTCTGAAGAAAGCTTTGTTGATCTCTTTCAATAGACAGGGATGAAACATGAGGAAATAAGCTGTCATCACTGAAAGTTAGCCTGAGTTACTTTACCTTCATGCCACTGCATGGCCCACACACATCTTTTTTTTTTCCTCTTTACCTCTGAAAGAACAGATGACTGGAAGATTCAAAAAAATCACTGTTACATGGTATATGCTACCATGACTCTCATGCAGAAAATACCAGGCTGGATCCAAGCAACCATGTAAAGTTAAAATGTGTATTACAAAACCTCCTGGCGTGTATGCAATAGTTTTCTTGTATATTTTGCTAACTGGACATCTTCAGTCTAAGAGGTGTTTTCTACGCTGTAGGGCATGGTACTGGATGAGGTTCTTCACAGCTGGCACATGGCTTTGCAGCCATAGTGGTGCACCGTGCCTTGCCTTGCCTTGTCCCTCCACTTGGCATATCTGGGTGACCTGGGGACTTAGAGCATTGCATGGAGAATGTGCCTTGTGCTGTAGAGACACTAACTTGGAAGCCAGGCTCTTCACTTTCCTTGAGCTGTGGAATTCCACTTATCTGAAGTCATTAATGACTTCTAGTTGGTCCCAGGGTGTTTGGTTTGGGTTTTCTTCTCAACAAATGGCTGGAGCACATCTCCTATGAACACAGGCTTAGAGAGTTGGAGCTGTTCACCCTGGAGAACAGAAGGCTCCAACGACCTTACAGCCCCTTCCAATAAGAGGCTTACAAGGGTGGTGAGGCACTGGCACAGGTTGCCCAGAGAGGCTGTGGACTCCCCATACCTGGAGGTGTTCAAGACCAGACTGAATGGGGCTCTGAGTAACCTGGTCTAATGAAAGGTTCCCAGCCACTGGAAGTAGATGATCTTTTAAGGTTCCTTCCAACCCTAACCATTCTGTGACTCCATGAAAAAATTTTTTAAAGCCTGTTGCAAGGCTATATTTTATTTTTTGCCAAAGCTGTATTTAAATCTTCTTCTTTCCTCCATATTTTTCACTTATGTTTCAAAAGTAATCATTCCTAACGTTAACATTTATCAGTGAAAGCTGGTTTTGCACAGGGTAACTGCTTGAGCAGTACTTTGAATGCAGCTCATTTCAGGGATAAGTTTATAACCTGATTTCATAAAAAGTTGTGTTACACGAGTTAAGAAGGTGATGAACTCTAGAAGTGGGATAGGAATGACTGGGAAGACAAACACCACTGCAGTAGTTTTTGTGCCATAACAAGTTCATTATTTAACTATATTTTTTTTTCTTCTGCTATGAAGATTTTTTTTCCCAAAGGAATGTACGCCTAAGGTACACAGTAAGTTGGTTTCATATAGAGTGCATTTATTCCTTTGTTCTTTTCAGGTAGGATCTAGTTGGATGTTGATGACCTCTACTGCTTGACCTACACATAAATAAAATTGCCAGCACAACTCCTTTCTCTGTCTCAGTACAAGCAGCACCAAAGCAGTCATGAGGTACAGGATTACAGAAAGTCAATAAAAGCACACTGAAGTAGAAGAAACTCCTAAATAAACCATATCTTCCCACACTCTTGAGGTGCCCTGTTTTTTCTTCTTGAATTGTAAATTAAGAGTGATCAAAGTGATTGTGTTTAATATGAAGTGCCTTTTTTGAGCTGCTCAGGTGAACTCTGAGTGAACTAATATGATGGAAGAAAACCTGGTCTAGACAGTCATCTCACATCAGTGCACTTGAAAATGTAGTAGACGTGGTAAGCAATGGGGTATTCATCACAGCAGGTAGCAGATGATTGTCAGGTTTCCCAGTCCCTTGAGCAGAGATAAGTATCCATTTATGCTTCTGTCAAGGGAACTGTATACTACCCCATATACTAGGTTATTTAAAAGGCTGCTGTTTAATCATAAATGTGACTGTTCTCATGCTGCCTCCTTAGCAACAAAATTTTAGCTGGATTTTGTATAAAATCCTGAAGTAGTTAAGCAAAAACAGTCTTTAGCTGTATAGTTTCTTGATATTTAGCTCACTGGTGCGATAGAAGGTTACCCATTACTTTCTTTAAAAAAAAGAAAATCACTCCCATGCCTTCTACCACCTTAAAAGCAGAATTGGTTAAATATGAACTTAAAACCACAGAGATAGTAGTACATTTCAAATCCCAAATTAAATTGTACTGTACAGCAAAAACCTGGAGAACAAACAGATGCAAATTACTGTTTTGATAATTTTGCACTGGAATTTTAAAAATCAAGAGCGCTCCCAGAATATAAAATATTCATAGCTTATATGGAATTTTCATAACCCGTTACACTGGGTGCATCTCAAGTTTTACTGTACTTTGCCTTGTTCATTAAACATTAAAGTGTCCACATATTGACTTCACACATCATCTTTAATGTCAGATACTGATAATCAGAACTTTTAAAACTCGTACTATGCATGTGGAATTTGCTTATTGATATCATAATAGTTGGTGTGTGAGTAAATCCTGGGGAGTTTAGAAACTTTGGATGCAGAACATAGGAAATCTGTCAGGTTCTGCAAGCAGGTGGAAGACTTAATGTGACGGCAGTGTTGATAATGTAAATCATAATGCAGTACTAAAGACTGGATATAAGGAAGTCTTTACAGAAAGGGTGGGCAGGCATTGGAACAGGCTGCCCAGGGAAGTGTTAGAATCACCATCCCTGGAAATATTAAAAAAATGTGTCAATGTGTCCCTTGCAGTCATAGTTTAGTGATGAACGCAGTGGTGCAAGGTTAGTAGTTGGACTCAACAGTATCAGAGGTCTTTTCCAGACATAATGATTTATGATCATAAGAATTCTAAGGATTCTGTGATTCTAAGATAAGGGAATTGCTCTACTGTTGTTCCCAGCTTGTTCCTTGAGTTCACCGTAGAACAGTATCCATAATGATTTGTATCCCATCAGGATCTCAGGTGTATCTAGCAAGAGGGAATAGACTAGGATTTCAGTGTAGAATCTGCACATCAATAGTTGTTTTAGAGGGGGTTTTTGTTTAGTGAAAGCTAGCTTTAATTTTCAATTTTGGAGAGAAAAAAGAAGAATTGGAACTCTGCAGCATAGACAACTTGTGTATATCCTAGGGGAAAGACCTGCCTTTTCTGTGTTCTGGCCTGTAAACACTTAGACTGTTGTCCAAGAGATGGTCTCAGCCATTCTCTTAAAAGAGGTCTCACAAAGTTAGATTTATCCCTTGATAATTTCTGTGTCTTAAAGGCTAAAAATTAATTACATGCCTCCCTTCTTCATACTGGTTTTGTAAGTACAAATAACTACTGTAATTACTTTTTTAATTTCAATACCTCATTTCATGTGTCATCTGCAGCAGCACTACTGATGTTGTAACAGCTTCTACCTTAAGAATTCCTTTTTATTAGAGAATACTTTTTCAGATTGTTTCCATTTATTAGCAAAAGACCTTCCTGTACAAATTTAAGTGGTTATGTTTTTGTTTTGAGGTTTTGCTCCGGACAGAATTCACAGTTCTGAAAGTTATACTACATCTTAGATGTGTAATCCTGCTGCAGCTGAGCTCCTTAGGCACAAAACAATGTTATTCCCTGTGCACAAGGAGGCAAGTATGTCTTGATCAACAATGCCCTTATTTAGGTTTTCATAAAAAACAACAGTCTGTCTAGGAAGGTGAAATAGGGAGGTAGATGGTGCCATTAAATATTTTTTACTGTCAGTTAGAAAGGTGCAGGTGTTCAGGGAGAACTAAGGCAAGGACTTCAAATTCTCCTACTGGAAATCTGGCAGTAATCAAGTGATGTAGAAACGTGAAACCTATTGTATTAACTCTTCAAAGAAATGTAAACTCTCCAAGTATCAGATCATAATGATAACATACATTCAGGCTTGGGGCCTGACGCACAGTAGGACTTAAAAAGCATTAAAGCCTGTAACTCAAACCATTGCAATGAGCAGAGGTGCTCCTTGGAAAGGGACTGGGAATCCTGTGAAGTAACACTTTTAAATTACACACCTGAAATTCCGTATTTCAGCAAGGCTCGGGTTGGACCCACTGAACTTCAGGCTCTTCACTAATGTGCCAGAATGGGGATTACATATGGAGTCAACAGCAGCTCACTCAAAAGGAAATTTGATCTGCAATAGGTTTAATCACCCCTTGAAAGTACTCAGATGGCTTGCTCAAGTAAATTGGAGTTCCAAAGGAAATTATTCAACTTTAAGTAAATGCAGTGAATCTAGCCCTTTAGTCTCTCTTGCCATCTCTTCTCACTTCATGCACAAGTGTTAGTGTGTCATGAAGTCTCACTTCTGTATCTCCTGAAAATTTCAACTTTGCTTAAATTTGGAATAGCTACCTAAAGCTTGAAAATACATTCTAGTTGTCCCCAAATCAGAAAGTAGGTTAGCCCTAGGTTCAGAAGATACAGTATTTATTTCTAATTCCTTTTTAAATTTTTATTTTGAAGATTTTAACTGCCTTGGCCTAAATCGCTGATACTGTCAATACCGCTGAAATGTAGTGTTTCTGCAACTGCTGAATTGCATGCATTAAAATAAATTAGGATTCCTGCAGATGTCTGATGAAACAATTCAGAGTGTTTCATTTAAACTAGTTCTAAGTACCCACTCGTGCCAGTATTACTATATATAAGTGATTTAGATTCTAATTTTCATTTATGGGCTCAGCTTGAGGGAGGAATGTTTGCCTCTGCTATTCTTCCCTGCTTGGCTGGAGGAAAACCTGTGAAATACATCCTCTTGGAAGAAACTGAGTCCCCAAAAATAAAAGTTTTCTTGGGCAGCACTAGAGTTCACAGAAGCATGTGCTGCATTTCCCTTGGCATGACACAGCTAGGGAGCACATCTTGGGAAACTTTTTATGTGCTGAGGCAACCATTGGTGCCAAATAAGGTGGCAATTCTGTAAATAGTAAATAAGCCATGTACAGACAAATCCATTCCTCACTTTGAAAAACTGTGAATAGTTTAAAGTGAGGGAGGTATCAGTAATTGCCCAAAATGAGAAGTTCTGAACCTGAGTGTGAGGTATAAAATGACAATAGGGGAATTATTGTGAAATTAGCTTAATACATGACAAAATACTTTACTTGTTGGAATATATTTGACTTCAGGGTGCCAGAAGCATCCATGGGAGATGTTCAAAACATTATCTTAAGATTTCTTTTGATAGAAGAAAGAGCTTTAGGCCTTGGAATTCGTTTCTCCACTGCTATCTCCAACAAGCAGTGCTGGCCCCCCTAAATCCTGTGTGTATGGCTTGGTTGAATGAGCTTTTTCTTCCTGATGGTAACCTTCCTACACCTAAAGGATAACAGGCGAATTTTGACAAAGCTGGGACAAGATTTTTAATTTAAAAAACAAACAAGCAAACAAAAAATGTTATGGAATGTGTTGGTTTTAAAGAAAATTCAGAAATCCTTTTTTATGCAGTGGTATAACTCTTTCAAAAGAAAACCTCACTAATGTCCTGATAGAACAGAACACTGAAAATTGCAAGTGAACACAAAAACAAGCATGCAAACTCCAACATTTCTTCCTTATTTAAAGAAAAAACCTGGCAAAACACCTTAGAATAACGAGCTATCTCTTCAGTTGTAAATGTATAATCAAGCGTAGAATATGTTGAGGATTTATTCTGTGTATGAATACTTAGATTTCCAGTGGCTCTGGAGTGCTGAGTGGCTTTTCGTTATCAGTTACAGTTTTTTGGTAACAGGAATGCATCTAATTTAGTCATCTGGGAAGCAACACAGTTTGAATAACCAACTTTCCACTTTTAGAATCTCTTGATAGAGAAGACACATTTTTTTCCATGTTCAGTCATCTTTGAATGGAATTCATACCAGGTTCTCAGAATTTTGCTTTTAAATCAAGTATTGTGCTAAAAAAAAAGTTGATCTGCAACACTACCTCTGAGGCAGAGAAAATCATTAGGTTTAATTAGGATCAAATATTTGTTAAGCCCTGGTAGATTAATTGAGTCTATTCAGTAATAGAGAAATTGTTTGTGGGTAATTTGCTGTAGTAGTAACACGTGAGGCATGCATGATTGAATAAGTCTTCACAGAAATCTTTTTCCTTGTGAGTTGTTTTCCATTTAGAGCAGCAGTTTTATTTATGTAGTATATGATTTTTCCATGTTTCTTAGATATCTGATATCTATTTTTTTTGAAGGCTTGCTTGTTAAATTGATAGGTTAAGGTGCCTAGAGGTATTATATCTCCTCATACATTCTTAAATATAATTTTCCACCTGTAGCAAATGCAAGTATGGGGAAATTGATAAGTGTGATGATGAGAAACCCATGAAGAGTTTGTGCAATGCATTTTTAGTGTCTGAGTATATTATTTTGTGATAATGTAACAAACAAGAAGTGTCTAAGAACCCAGGTAAGAAAACTGAATATGAATTATAGCCTTGGCTTTTTGTACTGCAGCCTTCTGGCTAAATTCCGGGCCTGTCAATGAGATATATTTCTTGTTGATTTACTGGAAATCAGTCACTATTGAGAATAAAAAAACTTCATTCTGCAGCTTCAAGATGCAACCTTGTATGTTTACAACAAACTATCTTACTAAGGACCATCTTACTGAGGTCTACAGTTGAACTCAGGTTCAGAGTTATCTCATTTTGAAGCTACAGTGCTTTATTTTGTCTTTAGTAGAGACAAATAGGTAAAACCAACTGTAAATGCACACGGTTGTATGGATAAGCTGAAAGGAGGAAATAATTCAGCCAGCAGTGGTCTGGATTTATTTATCAGCTGTATGACCTTCTCTACATATATGCTAAAGCTTTACCTATGTTACAGGATTTCAGAAGGAAGAATTACAATGAATTTTTTGTTGAGTCCCAGTTCTAGAATATCAAGATTCATAAGAGTAAGCAGTGATCCTAGGGCAATCTGACTTCTTTTTAGAAAGAAATATTAAAATTAGGGCTGACCTCTTCCAAAAACCAAGAAGCGCTGCTCAAAAGGAGTTCTGCACTTAGTCTCTAAACCCCAAAGAAATTATCTTTGCAAACTAATGAAGATAAAATTAAGCACTGTAGCCTGTGGCACCTCCTTCAAAGCTTTAAAAGTAAATGTAAGGGTTGGAATTAGGTCAACCATTTTCTGGATATATTTTTCTAATAGTGCTTAGTATATTTCTGAAACTGTAGAAAGCAGTATTTTCTGCATCTGTAAAATTGTCGAGGAGCAGTGAAAGGAGAAAGTTGTTTGGGAGTGGCCTCATGGCTTTCAGTGCAGCATGCTGATGGCATTTGAGTTCTAGCCTCTTAGTTGTCATTAAAAAATGTGATGGAGTAGTTTTATCCCTGCTAATAAAGTGATGAGTTCAAAAATGGGGGGAATCCACACGTGAATGACACCAAAGTGGTGGGCTAAGATCTCTGGGTAAAATCTTTGTTTGTCAACAGCCCATAAAGGTCCCAGCTGTAGCCAGCCCTGTTCAACATTTAGGTAGCAAGTGAGAAGAGACTGCAGTTTCTCATGTTTAATAAGGGCACTGTAATGTAGTTGCTGCCTTTGGATGGACCAGTGCCCACAAACTCTTAGATCATTCTGACTGGGGAAATGCTCTGTGCAGTCTGTGACAGCAGCCAAGCTCTTTGCTCTCAGATCCCCCAAATGCACAGGGTCTGGCAACTGATTTAGCACAGGGGCTGGCACACTACTTGCTGAAGGTGACTGTAAACAAGCCACAACAAAAGTGCTTGGCAGTGTTAAGCCACCAAGTATTCTTTCTTAATTGGGTGTTCCCAAACAGTCAAGAAACCCCAGCCCAAGTTTTTGCGTAGTGCTTTTTGTCCCGTTGTGTCTGATTTTGGAGTGCTTTCCAGTTATTTGTGTTAACTTTCTCCTACTGATATGAGCTGGTCAGGGGATACTCCTAACAACACCCAGGTTGTGGGTTTGATGCCCATAGAGGCCATTCATTTAGGAGTTGGAGTCAGTGATCTTTGTGGGTCTCTTCCAATTCAGAATATTCTGTAAACTTCTCTTTACAGTGTCATGAGGATGTTCTCAGAGATAAACCTGGTCAAATAAGGTACTTAGTAAAAAAAATGGGCATGGGAAATTTTTTGGTGGCTGTTGAAGAAAAGGTATTTCCAAAAAGTGTTCTGTCACAGGATGGGAATGTTTTTATTAAGTTTTATGCAAATATTATTCTACTTGGCAAACTCTACCTGCAATAACAACAAATGTATACTTTGTAACTTAGCAGTCATGCCGCTCAAAACATGGTTTGTGAGTTTCTCTAGGAGACAAAACAAGAAAATGAAGAAGCTGCATGAGTTCTGGTAATAAGGGCAGTGATTTGTGTTTGGGAATTACATTTGGGTAATACAAACCACCAGTTACTCCAAAGCTTGCCACCTCTTCCAAGCCTAAGCAAATATTTCATGGTTCCTGCTGCCATACTCAGGATTTACTTTTACAGCCAAAAAGCATATATGTGTGCAGAAACAGGAATTTATTGTTAGTCTGCCAATGTTATACGTTCAGTCAAAATAGACCAGTATAAAACCTGTTGCTTTTTACTGGTAATGGCAAGGATTGCGTTTACTGGGCTATTCTGGACCTGGCAACAGAAGCATAGAAATTTGAAGTTTCCAGTGGCCTGTCTACTATCTTTGGTTTTGGGATGAAGGTGATGCCTCAAATCTCAGAATATTTTGTATGCATCTGGAATCTCCTATTGGGGTTGTTGGCTGCCCACTGCTCTCTACAACCAGGTTTACCTTCCATTTCATGTTTACCAGAGTAGTAAGAATAATAATAAGTCTAATAAGGCTTTTTCTGGGTCAGTTATGTTGGTTACCAGTTTCTAATTTCTTCAAGTGAACATTTAGTTGTGACGCCTCCAAATCTGTCAATGGTTTTGGAAACAGTTTATTTCTAATTAACCTTTCAATTGAAACTTTATAGCAGAGTTGCAAGTGCTGTGATCAAAGAGATGATCTCTAGGACAGTAATTCAGAAGGAAGTTTAGTTACATACTTACACACTTATTATATGGCAGCCTTTAAGTAGCTTTAATTGTATTGACCTTTAAGGAGAATGTGAGTAATCTGCAATTTTTACCACGGAGAAAAAAAAATATCACAAAATAGTGTCAGAAGAGTACTTGAGTACTTTTAAGTAGAACTATATACAGGTAGATAATGTTGAGACTGTTATTATGGTGAAAGTGCCCTTTCATATATAATAGTAATAAGTATTTGTTAACCATTAAAAGAATATAAATTACAAACTGGAACTGCACAGTCTGTCAAACCAATGCTATATGCCTGTTTAAAATTAAGAGGAAATAGTCTTCTCCACATTTGTGAACATACTTTTCTGCCTTCTCTGTGGGAAGCGTATGCATTAAAGTTTCTGGCATTGCAGCTTTAGTACCAGAAAAATGTGAGAACTAAGACCTCTGTAAAACCAAAAGCAAATGTGTCAACTTTTTCTGCAAGAACATCTTTTCCAGTAGAAATATGGACTTAATATCATGAATACCCAACAGCTGCTGTTTAAAAACTCCACTCTGCGGCCAGCAGCTGAACCACTCACTCTGTAGGCTGGATTGGAATAAGCGTGTCTGATGAGCATCTGAGAATGATAGCTGGAAGGCAGCACTCATGACAGCTGGACCAGTGAATATAGACACTCATGCTTAGTGTTGTGCACACACCAGCACTTGAGGTCCTGGTGAGTAGATAGGGAGCATGGAAGGGGACAGATGACACAGGATGCATTTTCTAATATGGTCTATAATTATACACACCATTTCATGTATGTGATACTAATTGCATACATAATTTCTGGCATGCTGGTCCTCATGTTTACCCAGCTGTGGAGTTTACATGTGACTTTTCTTTGTGCATATGCAAATTTTATCACTTATTTTCGCATGCAGTCATCTGAAAAGATGAGGACACACTGCTGTATGCACCAGGGTTTACTCATCTATGGGCTGAGTCAAGTCTGTCCCAAAATCATACCCAACCCTTCCAGTCTGGAAAGAATATGTGTTTTGGTTATGAAAGAAATTATTGGGCAAAATTAGTGTCATCAAATCACAATTTTTTTAATTATTGTTTTTTCTCAGTTCTTTTGTATTCCAGAAAGAGTATGTCAGATGCTGCATTGATTTAAAGCAGATTGTTCATCTAGGTACTAGTAATGTTCTGTACAATTCAATGTGGCTAATGAAGCACTGCATGCTACCTTCGGGGCTGTAACTGTGGCTTGGCATAAAAATATGACCTTGACATTCTTTGAGCTGCACAATGAACTGGTCGATAGGAAATGACTACAGTTTGTAATCCCATATAGTCCCAGAGTAAACACACATTATGTTCCCAAACACAAAGAGAAGTAAAAGCTGGAGAGGAAAGTGACTTACCACTCTTAATATGTCCCAGTAAACTGTACATTTCCATTTCCTATTGTACAAAATACCTTTTGTTGACAAGCTATGTTTACATTGAGGTGATTGGACACTCTTTTGAAGTGATTAATGGAACGGATGCAATGATATGCTAGGTATTCTAGTAAGACATAATTCTGACAAGATACAGTTCATTGAAATGCCTTTTATCTTTGTGGGATAACTTCCTGGTCATCTCAAAGGAGGTTGCTTCAAATTTGGGGGAAAAAAACAACTTTGATGTTAAAAATTGAAGCCTATATCTGTCATGCTTATATTCATAACCACAGTAAACAATGGGAGCAACTCTGGAGTAGTGCATTAACTTTTCATTTCTGGTTTTCATGAGAAATTTCTGACTCATTGTAAACCTTTATATGTGAAAGGATCTTTTTCCAAGTTCAGTTCCAAGATACTCTTGCAAATTATATGGATAGTTTTAAAATAAAATATATTGAACTTTTTAAGTATGCCTCTGTTCCTGGGATGACAGGGATTTAATAAATTAATTGTGGTGGAAATATGTTATTTTAAATAAAATTCTTGACTCCACACTACAGTGTTTTCCCATTGGTGATTTCTTTTATTCTTTGGCAAACTTTTTACTCCTACTCCTGTTCCTCTTTCTGAGATCATGTTTTCTGAAAAAAGCAATGGAAAAGTGAGTCTTACTCTTTTCACCAGTTCATTAGGTGATCTGTTACTTTCACATTATTCACCACATTATTCACCACTTTTATCTCTCAGCATTTTAGAGGCAAAGGGAGGTTAATCCTGAGGTTAACCATACCAGAAGATTTGAATGCTGTCACATAAGTGGAAGCCATCAGGTCCTAGTGATTGAGTGTTGTTCCTGTTCTGGAAGATATGAAACAATGTCAATTCATTCTGTACTGTAAAAGTGTTAAAAGCTAAATTAAAGTTTGTAATTGTATCCAGATATTTCTTGAAGGAAACTGGAGAGTTTAGTTTCTTTGCTCCAATACTGTGTTATATGTGGCTTCTTTGTCTTCTGAACACCAGAGACATTGTAGAAGGTAAATCATGACCTTCGTTCTGATCTTTCAGACAGGTCTGATGTTGGTATGCCATGTGTAGTTTTATTATATTGTTTATGTGCACACTTTCTTTTCTAAGATGTTTATAAATGTTTTATGTACTTGTAGTTGCAGGGTTCATATAGAGACAGTAGTCATATAGTTAACTACAGTGAATATTGCATATAGTTAAACACAAACTGGTTTCATTTATACTTTTAAAGGAGTCCAAATTTAAAAAATCTAACATGAGATCTTACTGTTATGAATCCATGGAATCATCCAACAGAGTTTGTTTACATTCTCACACATTTTGGTGTTTCTGCTCTGCACAAGGAGGTGAATAATTTTTTGCTTGCTTCAAGAAGTCATGCAGTGTGAGAAGATGAATGAGCTGTGGATTGTGATTGTTATAGAAACTCTTGTCCAAGTTCATAGCTTTGCCTTTGATACTACAAGCTTAGTAGAGAATTTGGCTAGATGTTTAACATCTGCATCATTAGCCTTAACAAAAAATGTAAATGAAGAGAAGAAGGAGCTCTACAATTTAGCTGTGACGCATTTGCATGCTTTCTCCTCCTAGGTTGCTCTGATTATTTAGGGTACAGAGACACTCTTCCCTGAATGACATAGGACAAACTGCTTCCAAAATGTCATATGGCCAGGGTCCAAGTTAGAATTTACTTCAGTTTAGAAATTCAGATTCTTCTGTATTCTACAGGGAACCTAGATAGGACAGTGAGCTTGAAATCTCTGAAATTCCTTAAGGGCCTGTGGAAGAAAAGTGCATATGCGATGAGGATTCAGATAAGCCAAACAAGCAGCACAGAATTGTGCTGGTTATAGAACAGATATGTAAACGTGGCACCATACCTGAGCTAGTAAGATGTATGTGGGAAAATGCTGGACCCTTGCTACTCTTAGGATTAAATTATCTTTTGTGCTGTACTATGCTTTAGAAACCTGGGAGTTTGGAGTGACACCAGCTTGGGATCTTGAAGTAATGGCAACTGATTTTACAAATACACACTTAGAAAGCTGGATATGCTAAACTCAGCAGTATGATTATTATGTGTCTGGGTTCTTCATCTGGCTTGGTATCCTAATCTAAAGATTGTATCCTAATTCTGTGTTTCTAATTTACATGCATGGCCTCCCTGGGAATTCTGCAAGAGATTGGATAGCCGGTGTGGGCAATCACACATACTTCTCTTGATAAGGAGAATTTATTTCTGCATGCTCTGTCTCATTAGCAGATAGCACTGTACCTTTGTTACTCTTAGTAAAAGTTTAGTGAAATATTTGTCTATTTACTCTTGTTGGCAATTGTGTTCTGAATTTGATTTTATTCAGCAAGAGATTTTCAGTGGTCTGTGCATTTGTTCCCAGCAGTTTCTCTCTCAAGCATATCTGCTATTCATAACATTCATCAGTTATAGAAAGCAGCACCAAAACAAGGTATATAAAAGCTCAAGTCACACCCCCTATTGTTTTAAAAGCTGACAGAAGAAAATGTTTAATTCTTAACTTTATAGGTATTTGTCCTTTTTAAAAATTAATAATCATTTTCAGTTTCATTTCTCTTCTTTGGGCAGCTAATGAAATACTTGTATGCAATATAAAAATACTAAATATATAGAATGAGCTTTGTTTATGTGCATTGTTCCCACAAATATATGATGCCTTCATCTTGCTCTCTCAAGGGTTGAGTTTTCCATCATCTATATTTTATTAGTATTGTTACTTAACCCATTGCAGAGGGTAAAGAGGGGGATGGGAAGGTGTCTGTTCTTTTAGCCATCAAGATGCTTTCTCCTCTAGTGAAATGTTTACTGCTAACATTTTGTAATTTGAAATAGCAGTCAGTAGATAGTTAATGGCATTTAAGTGTATAATGAGCAATTCCTATATGTAAGATAGGAAGGACAAATTAAGAGGCTGGATTAAAGTGATTGTATCAACAAAATCTGGCATTTGGAATTTATCAAAGGCAGAGAATATTAAATCTTAGCAAGCCATGCCTGTTCAACCCTAAGGTTTTGTCACCTTGTCACTGATGCTGTGAGTTTCTTGGTATTGCAGATACTTTGACTGTGAAATAAGGTGGGGGAAGGTTCTGAAGAAAATGATTTTTTTTTGTCAGCTCTTCAAGTGAGCAAGGCACCCTTATCTAGACCTGCTGTCTTCTTTTCCTATTACCATAAATACAACCTTTCATATACTTTATAGAGCAGAAATGAGTCAAAACCATGCAAACCAGTAACAAAGGGCTTTGTGTTCGAGAGTTGCTGGGAAAAATACACTAATAAAAGTGTCTGCACAACATTTGGTATAATTTTCCTTTATTTCCTTGTGTATGTTAAATGATTCATTTCAAAAACTACTAGTAGTAGTTTGTTTGTCAGTAGAAAATAGCTATAAACACATAAATAATCTGGCTTTAGCAACCGTTTATTAGGCTGTGTCTTTTGTCAAATGTTTAATAGCATTAAAATAAATCAATAATTTTTTAATGCGTAACATTTTTATTACTCTGAGAGAAAGGCTGAATTCAGAGATGAATAGACTTGCTTTAGGTTTTTTCATTGCTCAATTTTGCAGTAGCTGCAGTTTTTTCAATATTAACATAATTTAATCTTTACCGTAAGGCGTGATCAGTAATGCAGTATCAAATGGTAACTGTCAGCTTCTTAAATTCTTCATGTTAGTGCTCAACTTGACAGCTAATTTGCAAGCTCCCTCCCCCCACCACATGTGAAGCTGTAACTTTTAGTGTGGATGAATCCTCTGACTCCAGCTGGAAATGCAAATTTAACGTGGTATAATCAGGATTCTTTCACATGAGCAACCATATTCAGTATATTAGAGGCCAAAGATATACATGACCTCTCATTTAAGGCAAACAGGAAAAACAGAGAAAAGAAGCAGAAGACAAATAATCTCGTGGCTTCCAGTGGAAATTTCTGTAAGTATGACCAATCAGGTAGGTAGGGAAATCTGACTTTATAAGTTCTCACCTAGAAGGGCTGCCCCTTTGTAACCACATACCAGACTAGAAGGCTTTGGATGCTTTTACTATATAAAGATATGTTCACATCAAGGAGTTTGACTGACAGTTTTGTAAACTGAAGTATTGTTTATTCTTAGAAAAGAAACAACATCTTGTGTCTAGATATGGAAAAAATATTTGGAGTGGACATTTTTGGAATGAACTAAAGAAAAGAAATAGTCTATAAAAAGCAGAAAGCATAAAAATATTCCTGAACTTGCTGCATTGCAAAACTGCAGAGTTAAAGCTGCTTTTCCAGTTTTTACAGTAGCCAAAAAATTGTTTAGGCTACTTTTAATATAAGCTCAGTACACTGTGTGCAAGTAGAATATGTATGTAGAATATTTCTAATATGCAAAGTCAGTGCTAAAAATCTGTTTCATGTGAGAGGTTTTTTTTCTGATTTCTATAGCATATTTCTAGCATGGCAGATTTCTATGGTGCATGGTTAGTTGTAGCTTGGGAATAATCCCATCCTTATACAGAAAAGCCTGTTTTTAGATCTCAAAGAAGACAATGGTTTCTATGAGCATATATTAAAGACTTTGAATCAGAGCCCTAATATTTTTAAATGGGAAAGCTGGGAGTGGAAGCCTGCTACAGGCCTGGTATTAGCCATAATTACAGCTTCAGATACTCAAATCAGAAAGCCTAATTTCTCCACAATGTGCGCAGATCTGTGTCTATGAAATACACTGTAGCAATGTCTGTTACAGGGAATACATTAACACTGCTGTCAGTAGAAAAAAAAAATTATCTGACGGCAGGAGTTTTCCTTTGCCTTGATTTTCGTCATTTCTCAACTTCATGCACATTCTCTTGTCAGAAAACTCTTGTGTCATATGGAATAATGCTATCATTCAAGGCCAAAACTGGTAAGTAGGCAGTTCTTGGGCTGCTGATTCTATTTAACATGTTGGGAGCAGAGCTCACCCTTGGCCTTCCTTTTCTGTGTGCAAATTCCACATATTGTGCCTGAACAGCTACAGTGGGACCACAAAACACCAGAGGGTGTGCAAAGCCAGGACAGTCCTGTGTTGCTCTTGCTTCACAGCTGATGCATCCTTAGTGCTGTAGTGACTCTAATGTTGTGGCATCAGAATGTATCATAACAGCATGACACAGTATTAGTAAAAAGCCTGGAAGCCAGTTCTCATTTGAGAACCTGTGAAAATCTGAGGTTATTTTTGGACCTTTGCATCTTTCAGATATGGTTTATGAGATGTGTAAGAGCCTCATCTTTCTTAAGACAGCAGAGGAAACTTGCTTCAGGCTTTTCTATCATCCAGCTCTCAAAGAACCTATCCTATTAGGGAAGGTTGGATTTTCAGCAAAGATGACTGTAGACAGAGCACTAGGATCAGCTGAGACTTCCATGCCTTTGAGAGGAGATAAGCTGCCTGAGCCATGCAGGCTGGAGGCGAGGCAGGAGCAGTGTGTTGCTGCCTTTCCCTGCAGCTCACCTCTCTTTGGCCAGCGTGTCAGAAAGCATTGCACTGCTTGGTCAGTACTCGCTTATGGAAAATGTCTGATGAAGCCGTTGTATGCCATGAAGCAAAGAAGTCTGGAAATGGCTACAGTACTTGTAAATTATTCCATTATTTGAGGCAAGGTCAGGTGTCACTGTATAGTTTGTGTAGGACTTGGAATTTAATATCTTTTCTGTGGTTCAGTATTTACTCTGGGAAGGAAAGCAAGTTATAAAATATGACTACATACCTTATTATGGCTACTAATCTCGCGTCTGGTGCCTTGTGGCCTTCCCCTACATTGATTTAGTTTCTTCTTTCATGAGAAAGTAAAAATTCAAAACATGCTTCCCTGCTTTTTATTTTAAATGAACTTCTAATATGTAGGGCTCATACTTTCTGATATACCTTTCTCGAGTATGATCTGAACATTTCCTCTTCAATAGTTGAAGCAGGATGAAAAGATTTTAATGAACGGGTTTAATGAATCTCATGAAGCAATTGTTTACATACAAAAAGCTATTTTCAGATATATGGGCTGGTGATGTTTCTAAATAGGACCCACATCCATCTAATTAGACATGCATGGTGTTAGTAGGCATTTGTACTACTCACAGGACTAGTCCAAGGACAAGGGATCCCTGCTGAAAATTTTCCATTAAAAAGATAATTGCATAGCACAAGGTCTTTCTAAAAAACCTGCTTAAATTTTTTCCTGTTTTTAATTACGTGCTGAGATCTAGATCTAAATAGACTGAAAATAGAAAAAGGATTTACTTTTGTAGGTAGTAGAATTAATCATGCCAGCATGGAATTGTGAAAGATTCAAAACAGAGTGTTTTGCTTATAGTTTTATGATCTGATGATCCTGGTAGACTTGAGTGTTTGGTGTATACACTGCTAAATTATTTCATATTTTGCATACAGTATGACAGACTACCTCTGGTTAGCTAATAGCTACAGTACCTAGGTGTGTGCTACCTGTACCAGGAGGGTCCAAATGTTATTTTTTCTTAAGATGAGATTTCTAGGAGTTTTTATTCTCCACCATCACCTTATTGGGTTCAGCTGTGTGAAAAGTTGATGGAGGGAGAGAACACTGGCCACTCATTTCAACAGGAAATGATCAAAAAAAAAATGCCTGGTTTGTGTGTTGGGTGGGAGTAATGTGCTCTCTTTAAAAATAAAAACAAAAAAAATGTGTAAAAAACCCAGCACAGACTAACCATCAGTTACTGTGAAAAATGCTGCTGATTTAATTAAAATGTTGTTTTCACGGGTTACGTCAGTGTGAGTTACTAAAACTGGATAAATAGGTAAAGAGGAGTTTGCACATTTTCAGAATTTGAGAGCAACCAACAGAGTGATCACTGGGGTACTTTCACCATCCAATTTAGAGAATTATAAAGAATAATAAAAGAATTATGGTGAATTTCAGCTAAGTCAGAGGGCCTCAGTATAGAGGCTATAGGCTACCTTTAAATAATCTGTTACTCTTGGTCAGCATGAAGAAAGGAAGAGATGTAAGGTCTTCGCTGTAGCCTAGTTATGAAGGGAATGAGAGAGAGTGTACACAGGTGAAAGTGGTCTGTTCCAAACCTTACCTGTTGTGAGATGATAATGGCAACACATAATAATACCACAAAGAAGAAGTTTTAAAGAATGGTGTGAAGTATGTTTGGGCTCTTTACATTGTCTTTCTGCTCACTGTGTAGTATGCTTATTGAAATAATTTTTTTTTTTAGTGGGCACCTCCAGATTGAGGAATGAGAATGGATCTCAAAGTATGTTCAGAAGAATTGTAGGATGGAAATTAAATCTCCTTCTCAAGGCCTTAGCAAGGGGTAGAAGAGAAAACAAAATACATATATTGTGATGTTCTAGAGGTTCTCAGTCAAATGGTTATTGCAGGTTGGACGTAGCAAAGACACATGATTCTCCCATCTGTGGCCAGTACAAGAATGGCAAGTTACAGCCCCTAGGCTGGGTTTGGGGAATTGCAAGGACAGTGTCTGGACCTGAGAAGTCCTGGTCCTTTCAAAGGGAACAGCTGACAGCTGATGATTTTTACCTAGCAAAATATAGGTATAAAAATAAAGATGTCAGGAAGATTTAGGATGGCCTTTGGATGTTAATTTTTCTCTCAGGAAAGTGATAGTCACAACAGAAGAACACAAATGTAAAGACTGAACACACAGCAGGAAATAAGTCCCATAAAAACCCCAAATTAGGTCGCACTGATGAGAAAACTGATCCCAATTGGGGGGGGGGGGGGGGTGTGCAGTGCAAAACTGTGAGTTAAAGCATTGGACAATTCTACTGAGGGAAAGTAAAAATAGGTAAGCTACCTATTTCTGTCTTTGATGCTTTCAAATGTGTGCAATAACCTCTGATTTGTTAGGCTGTCCCATCATCTTAGGTGGAACATTCTATTAACAGGTTGGAAAAATGTTATGCACACACATCTGCCATAAAAAGCAGGCTCTTTTAAAAGAGAGACAGAATCTGCTTCATAATTAATAAGTGCTTTAGATGTGTTTATGGAAATGAAAAGAACATCTTCAGGGCTGTGCTTTAGCCATGTTTTGCCTTGACTCAAGCCTTACATCCATTTTCAGCTACCAGTTTGCGGTTGGGGGATGGGGTTTTCTCACTACTTATATTAAGAAACTGATAAAATAGTCACTATAAAAAATCAACGAAGCTTCTTTCATCACAAATGCCTAGTGAAAATGTATAATGAAAAGGTAGCTAAAACAGTTGCCATTTGCCTCTCTGTGTCGCTACTTGCATTGTGAGTTGTTTATATTGGGTGATAGATTTGGCAGGTAATAAATCAGCTATAGCTGTTGAACATGAGTCTCAAAAGCTATTTGCCAATGTGTTAACATGGCCAATGCGTTTATGTTTCTTTACAGGGTAAAATGAGAATCTTTTTGCATTTACTCTGAGTAATGGATACATTATGTGTATACATCTGTATGACCTTTCTGCTAAAAAGGCTAAAGTAAAAAATTCCTATAATGCTTAGACTGGTCCAGGTGGCAGAGGCCAGAAATAATTTATCAAAAACTTAGTCTGTAATCACAGATCTCGAGTCTTTTGTGTAAGGATTTTTCATGGACACCTCTTTAGGAATTTTTGTTGGCTAATGCAAAAACAGATCTAAAAAAACGCAGCACTTTACCTACAGGAAACTTAAGCTTGTGCCAAAAAGGATCTTGTGCATAATAAAATTGTGACAACGCACTATAACAGAACCCAGTACAGTTTATTGTAGATTAAACATGTACATTTATATTCTAAAGCTGAGCTACAGAAAATGCAATTCTCCCTTACGTCTGCAGTGTTCACTCACTTCACTGATGATACACAATGCACAGTTGTTCAGGATGCACTCTAGGGAATGGCTAAACCCATTCTTCTTCCCAGGCTTGTTTATTTCTGACCGTCATTTTCTTTGTGAGATCATGAAGGTCATTTTATGTCATTTCCTCCTGTACTGCCATGTGGTGGGGTTTTTAGTTGGTTTATTTTTTTCTTTATTTTGGTTTGGTTTTTTTAATAAAAAGCAAAAGAGCCCCTTTTCATCACTGCAGGTTTTTTCTTGATATGCAAAGTAGTGGCATTCAAACCCAAAACTCTGGAACTGACCGAGTTTAGACAGGCTGTCCACTTCTGTTTCCAAATCACAAAGTTGGAATGTGTGGAGAAGTTAAAATGTGGCTGCAGACCCAACCTGTAACTACCCTTGACATAGTTGTGATACTCTTGCTAGTGTAGCTCCTGTGCAGGTGTTCGTCATTGCTCCAAAGGCATGCAATCCACTGCTGTTCCTCTGGAGGCTCACAGGTCCTGTTTTGCAGAGCTGCTCCTTGGACTGTAAGTGCTGCCTGGAATTATTTCATCCCTGGTGCAGGACTTCGTTGAATTTCAAGAGTTTCCTATCAGCCCGTTCATCCAGAATTTGAGGGATCACTGTAACAGCAACTTCCCCAGTCTGGTGTTCTCCATGAACTTGAATTTGCTTGATACTGACGACCCATAAAAGAACAGTTGCACTGTTTCAAAGAATGTTTACTTTTTTAATAAGGAGCCAAACTTATAAGTCTGGTAACCTGTCTCTTTGTGCCAAATGTACATGAAATTCCAGAAAGTTCAATACAAAAATTCTGGCAGGCATTTTTTTCTTACTCCTTCACAGAATATTTTGTTTCATTTATTTAACAAAATAATACTGCCAGAGTTCGTATTTATCCTTTGTTCTCACATTGAGAAGTGAGTCCAGATACCCTGAGATGCAGTCCAGTACCTAAAACCATATGGTTAATTTACTCTGAGATCATTTACAGATGATTTGTTTAAAGAAGCCTTAGCAGTCTAAGTTAATACAGCAGAAAGTTCATTCACATGTGCTCCACAGTGTCCCTTGTGGCTACTGTGAGTTAATTCATGTCTCAAAATTGCCACTTTTTGCTCCCGGGAAGAGTTTCCCAGGCTCCTCTCAAATGCCTTTTAAAAAGACTTGTGAAAAGCAGTGCAGAGAAAATTACTGTTACAAAACCACTGCCTGCTTTCTCTGTTATTAAACTCTTCCCATGTCATGTAGCTGCCTGGAAGCAGCCACAAGAGCTGCAAAGATGAGTCAAATGCAGTGGAGTAGCACTGCACAGCTAGTGGGACACTGTGACGGCTCTGACCTCTGAGTGACTTGCTAACTCTACATCCACTGGAAGCTCAAAACAATTAGAGCCTGTCCAGCTACACCCACATTTGTTTCCTGCTGTCATACTTCAAGGAAGTCTGCTCTGTGTGAGAAAGGGGTGTGCAAAATGTTCTACAGGAGCCAAACAGTAGCAGCTGAGAACAACACAACTATTGATGTTAATGCTCATAATCTTCATGTATCAGCCATACATGCAAAACTCTGTGAAATAAAATAGTTACTAAACATAATTTGCTGAGGCATGCTGGAGTGTGGTACTTCACTATAATTTAGGTTTATATTCACTTAGCCTAGCATTCTTGGAGAAAGAAGCGAGTGGTTTGACAACCTTCTAGCCACAGTGGTGATGAATTACAAACTCCAAGTCCTGTGACGAATAATTTCTTATAAGGAAAATTTCAAAAGTATCATTTTAGTAAAGGCAGAATGGCTTTTCTGTGAATCTCAACATCTCTAGTTTCTAGCTTGGTAGATAGTGTGTGGCTTTTTGACAGCAACTTTCTGGAATAGCAAATCAGCTCATATACAATACAAAAAAACCCCTGACATCAGTGGAGAGGAGGGCTTTTCATCCTCCCCTGTCTTGGAAACAAAAAAGGTGCTTTTTACTTGTGTATGTGGTGAGATTTATGTAACAGGTGGCAACACTGATCTTGGTTACTTCAGTAAAATAATGCTTGTACAAGTGAAGTCCTCAAGACCTGGTTCAAATATGCTGGTAATGGTTAACCCTTAAAAGGAAATAATTTATATTTTAAACATCAAGATGAAATTCTTAACATAAGCTGCTATGGTCAGGTTTTCAAAACACAGAAGTTGATGGAGTACAGCAGTGCAGGAATCTTGTTCATTTGCTTCAAGTACCTATTTCTGCAACAGTGCTCACTGTGTGTGCTCTTTTAGAATATAAATCTCTAGTTGTGTAATTATATATTTCACAGGGGAAAAGGAGAGACAGGTTTTGTTCCTTTGAGATAGCACAAACAAAAATGTTTTGCCCCTGAATCAGGCTGTGTTAATGCTGTGAAGTCAGGAAGCCATTAGATGTCCTTGGTGGTATGGAAATAGGACTTCTGTAATGGAGGAAGATTAAACCAGCCTAAGAAATTTGCATGGATTTGGTAATCATTAATGTGTACAATGAATTTTGCTCTCGTAAACTATACTAAAAACTGAAGTGATGCATAAGGGAGAAAAGGTGATGGAATTGCTTTTTGATAGTGGTTGATAGTTATGCTATTTTTGACAATGGTCATTTGAATTTCATAATAAGGTGATACTTTGGACACTATTGGATAGAAGTTACTATAGAACTTGTATTAAATCACTGAGCAAGATCTGTGTATGAGAATTGAAGACAAATGCTGATCCCTTGTAAGTGTATCAATCACAAAACAAAATTGTGAATTAGCTGAAAAAGCCCAAAAATTACTTTACAGCCACTGAGATCTGCTTTGTGGTGCTTCTGCAAGCAAGTCCTCATATGGCAGCATTCAGAATATCACATGCATGTTCTGTATCTGCTTTCTAGAAGCAGAAAGGTAAAACTTTTGTGTTGTAGTAGTTCTTCTGTGCCCTTCTATTTGCTGTACGGTAGCACAGAGTATATATTGTTGTCTCTTAATGTTGACATGTCACTACAAATTGTGATTTATTGAACATTAAGTTTAGCCATGTAGTGGTTACTTGTAGGTGACTTATTAATGCGTAGTAGTACTTTGTATTTACATAGTCTCTGAATTGAAAAAAAAAAAAACCCCAAAACAAGAAAGCCTGTATTGTGTTTGATGTCATAAGTGGTGGAAGAAATTCCAGAGTCCGTAATGTCTGTTTACATAGAACTTCCTTGTATGAAACAGGTTTTTAGTAAATGTGAGATAATTAAAGGGTTGGATCCTAAACTAGAGTAAAAGGGCACCATTGACCTCAGTTGAACTTCACTGGTTTACAACAGCTGAGGAAATAGCGGGAAGTATTTGCATTCTTCACTATTTCTAAGACTGGAACATAGAGAAAAGAGCTGTGGCAAGAGGGCAAACAGAAAAAAAATAAGGATTGTTACAGAAAATCGTACATTTTAATTTGGAGTTGAACTCTCTTTCATTGCTAATATTATGCAAATAGGTATTTATTAACTCTGATGTCTCACTTTTTGCTTTCAGTTAATTTAAGTAGTGATTTGGTATCATTTAAATGAAGCTGATACCCTACTCATGCAAAACTTCAGAGGTCATCAAGTTTAAGCACAGTTTCCTTGCACTTAGCAGAAAAGTAGAGGACTTGGGGCTGCACACTTATACTAAGTGCAAGGTTTCTTCTTGGAGGGATATAACATGCAGCATTTAGTTGTATATGCCTGTGGAAATGGAGGCTTTTTGCATGCATGGGCAGCTTTGGTACAAGTTCAGGTGCTTGGAAGACTTTTGCCTGATACCCACTAGAAATGGGGTACATAAGAGCAGCCTTCTACAGCCACTGAATTGTGGTGGAGGCTGACTGATTCATGTCTTTCTTGCTCTTTAATTAAGGCCACAGCTTCATCTGGTATCACTATTTCTAAAATCTACCAAACTGAAGCAAATCATCCACTCTATAAAAATGCTGGCTAGAAAGGAAGGATGGATTGTATTTGCCAACCAGCACAGAGGCCATGAGAGACAATGGGATATTCAACATAGAATAGAGTCCCAAGGACACAAGGGAACAGTTAATCATTTTTGAAACCTACAGTTCTGGTTCACTTAATATTCAGAAGTATTTGCTGTTTCAGAGTTTCTGCACATCATAAAAATTCAGTAGTTTTGGATGGCATGGCCTTAGTTACTGATTCACTGCTGATACGTTCATAGAGCCTTATCTTCTGCTCTAATTTGTGTTTATGCTGATGTCACTCCAGCTGAAGACAGTGTAGCACGGTCCTGCACTAGAGCACAGATGCAGATTATCTCTTTCCTTAGACACCCACAAAGCCTGTATTCACATCTTTTACCATGTCTAGTAATACATTTTTTGATAGTTATTCTCCCAGTAAGATAGCCTGAAATTCTCAAACAAAAGTCATATTCAAGAACACACCATTGCTAGACACTGATTGTACAGTATACTTCTTTACCACCATAATAACTTCTTATTCGTTACATATTCTACTGGCTTTTATAAGATGGATTTAAAGTTTTAAAATACAAAGCCTTCGCACCACAGTAAGAATTTTATGCAGCAGTGTTGTTTGCTTTTACTAATGGATCAAATCTGATGGCTGTTGTCAAAGCAAAGAATTCATGTCGTGGTTTACCCCCAGGCAGCAGCCAAGCCCCACACAGCCGCTCACTCACTCCCCCACCAGCAGGACTGGGGAGAGAACTGGAATGGTAAAAGATAGAAAACTCGTGGGTTGAGATAAAGGCAATTTAATAGAGAAAGCAAAAGCCACACACTCAAGAAACCAAAACAAGGAATGAATTCACTGCTTCCCATGGGCAGGCAGGTGCTCAGCCATCTCCAGGAGGGCAGGGCTCCATCACACATAACAGTGACTTGGGCAGACAGAGTCACAGAATGACACAGTGACAGTGTTGGTTTTCAAAATACTTACTGTTTTGTGGTACTAGCATTGGGTTACCATGTGATACAAAAATTTCTAGCAGGAGTGATTTATCTGTTGTACAGCCTTCTTTGTAGTGGTTGTGTTGAGACTGCCAGTTTTGTAAAGTAGGAAGCACAAGTGTTCTTTACAAAGAAATAATAAAATAATTATATTGAAAAACAGTGTGGCAGACACTTAGAAGTGAGTTGTAAAGTACAAATAAAGCAGACATCTCTTACCCAAGCAAATAGTAAGTTATATTAGATTACTGTGCTATATCAAAAAATACTGAATTCAAAATAATGTATCACAGGTAGAAGTAGTATAGAAGGTTTTTAAAGACAAAGTATGAACATGAGAACATAGAGCAGCTAGTTTCAAGGAGGCATAAATTATTCTAAATAAGAGCAGAATTTATATATTATAGCTGTATGGCAGAAGGGAATAGGAGAAAAATACGAACATTATCTTCACTTAAATCTGGTATTTGCCTTGTGGTTTCTTTAATGTAACTAATACTACATTAAAATATGCTTGAAGGCAAGGCACTGTTGCTGTGTCAGTAGTCAAATTGAGGTGACTCATAGGGCAGACCTAAAGAGCTGAGTGGAGTTTGATGGGAAACTGTTATTTTGATTTACAGAAATTGTTTTGAAATTACAGGAAGTATTCCAGACTTTCTAAGCAAATCAAAACCTGAATGTCAATATCAAATTTCTTTGAGTGGAAAGTCCAGATTAAGATAATTTTTTGAAATATTTAGTTTGTGTTGCTCTTCTGGGACAATTTACAGTAAATTAACTTATGTCTAAATAAAAGCTTAGACTAGCCAAGAACTCAAACATGTAATTTGAAAACAAGCAAACAAATAAAGTCAAAACAGGACCTCTTAACAATTTTGCAATTTATGCACCATTTTCCAGAATGGCTACTCTTTTCTACAAACATTTTTCTGTGTAAAAGTATTTTCCTACAGAACGTTGCATTTGTGTGGTAATTACAGCCTCTTCGAGTTTACGGGAGAGATACACAGTGTTCATTACAATAATCTTATAAAGAAGTGCACATTCTTCAGCAGCAGAGGGGATGCTTAAGAATGGGATTTTGAGTGTGAGAAGGAGGCTTTCAAGAGGTAAAACAGAATGGGATGAACTTACAGCCAAAATACCAGAAAGCAGAGAGATGTTCACAGCCACACCTGTGAAATGAAAGGACTTTATTTAGGAACTTCTGAACCTATGCCATTGATAATACTTAGAGCAGGTGGAGAGGAGAAAAATTATCTCAGATCACCTTCAGAAATGTGGATAGGATGCCAGGAAAGGGAGACAGTGTGGGATTAGAGACACAGGTGAAAACTGAGTATGAAAAGGATTATGGTACCGAAATAAGGGAAGTTGAGAATTTCAGCAAGAGTGTAGAATAGAAAGAAAAAACTCGACATGCATCAGCAATAATACAGGTAATTTATTCTCTAAAACTGTTAGTTTCTCAAAAAGTAGATAATTTTTAATTATTTGAAATAGAAATCAGAACACTAATCTATTTTGGTCAAAAATTTGATCTCAAAGGCAAATTGATTCCTACATACATTCCTTTGTTTATGCATGGACTTTCAGAATTATCTCATTTTTGATTGGAAGTACTCTGATACCATTTCATTTAGATGGGAGAAAGAACATCTTACTACTTCAAATGTTACTGATCTTCAGGGGAAGTATTTACATCTCCTGGGACCAATTTAAGGTGATGCCTTTGTGGAGATATTAAAATTTAAAATTTATTTAAAATTTACATTTTAAAAATTATTGCTTCTTTTAGGTTTCTGGTTTCTTGTACGCTGTGTTTTGTAAGCAGCAACAGCAACTGCTGTAAGGAATGAAAAAGCAATTGTGTTTTCAGTTCATTAACTTCATTAATTTGACAGCTTTTTACAGATAGCCATTTCATGACTTCAGAAAATTTCAAGACCAGTTAGCATAACTTCTTTATTGGAGGAGAAAGATGCGTGTTTAAAAATGCAGTGTGAGGTTAAACCTTCTTCCTTTTCATTCAGAAAGTTCAGGTGAAATAAATATCAGTAATTTGAGTCATTCTAAATTTATTAAATTGATTTAATGTTGGTCCTTTAAATGTTGAATCCTTTAAAAAAAGGAGAAGCTTACTTCTCTACCCGTCTGCCATACAGTCCTGTCTTACTGTTTCGTGTGGCTAATTATACATTTTTGAATCTGAATGATTGTGAAATAACAAGTTCTAAGTAATACTGCTATAAGCCACACTATTAAACATAAAAATCCTTACAAAGCAGGTATTGATGAATTCCACATTTACTATATTTTCATGCCTATAGCCACGATTTTTAAAGATTTTTAAATTTTACCAATTTCCTATATAGGACCACGATTTGTAAGATAATTAAAATGTACAAATTGCCTCTGCAGATCTTGGCATCACTCTTCTGTCGGCAAAAGATCTGGAAATGGTAACTTTCTAGATGCTGTAGTCCATTGTGAGGATCGCTGGGCTGCTGCCCAGTAGCTTGTAAGTAACTTATGAGTGCTGAGAAACATCCCAGAAAGCTGCTGAGAAAACCAAGAACTGACAGAGCACCCTGACACTTCTTCCTGACAAAAATCTTGCGGATTTTCATATGGCTAAGCTGAAAGAAGAAGGTGACAGGCTGCCATGACAATATTGAAACATGCACTGTTCCCGTCACTGTTTAGTATGAGGTCTGAATCCTGTTTAAAATTTTAGATTTCATATAGTGGTGAGTGAGTGAAAGCGACCAAAAGGTAACAGTCTTACCTATGTTTCTCAGTCTGTCCAGTTTGTTGACAGTAAGATTTGTTTACAGTTAAATTTCCATTTTTCACGCTATTTTAAATAGCTCTTCAGAGGAAAAATTACTGTAACTTGTTCTGCCACTTAACAATCGGTATAGTGTATTAATTAAAATCACATAATGTGATTTAACTTAATGATATTTTTTTCCTTTTCTTCTTCTTAACTCTCCTAAACAAAATCAGCATGCCTCCATGTTAACTTGTTCACATTCATGTGAAATACCTGTGCTGGAGTTGAAGCCTATGTCCTTGTCACGTGCTTGTGGGTTGGCATACAGTTGAAATCAGTTGTGCTCTACATAGCAGGGGAATTTAATGAGCAAGTAACAGTGGCTTTTGAAATGACACACTGCTGCAGTGCACTGTGTGGTAGGTGGCTGTAGTTATAAAACTAAGTGTGTGGGAACTGAGAACATCTGCTAAGGGAATGGCAATTACTGTTGCCAATTTAAAATAAATAAATAAGTAAATAAATAAAAATACCTAGTGTTGTAAAACTTACATTAAGATACTGGGTACACCAGGTTAAGCTGAGGACATAATTTTAATAATTACATTAAGTAATCTGGGGGGGGTACTACGTGAAGGAAGATACTCTGTCATGCTGCATTATGTCATCTGTCCTCTTTCTGTTATTCCTACTGCACTTGATGAGGTTGAACAGCTGGTATTACAGCAAGGCATGTAACTGATCTATGTGTTTTCCTGAAACTGATACCATCTCATGTGCAGGCACTCCAGGAGTTAGTTGAGTGACGCTTACCAAGCAGAACAATGAGCCCTAAATAGCACTGGTGGTGGCGTCAGAGCTGGGCTGCTGCAGGTACATTTGAACTAATCTGATAACCTCAGTGTAACACTGCATTTGGAACCAGTACTAAACCCAAAATCCTGCTGGCATCAGTGCTCCTGGGAACGTACCCTTGGCAAAATGTCATGGGTGGTTAGAAAGGAGAACAGGCTTTATATACTATATCATTGTAATAATGAAAAAAACCTTGTTTTAAAACTTTAAAATATTAAATAATTTTGTTTAGGAGTGCAGTATTAGCCTCTGTTAACTGGCTGGAGCAGACCAATTATTTGTTTAACTATTATCATCATTTTCTGGTTTAAGATACTGTTTCAAGTTTCTTGTCAAAAGCTAGAGGTCATGATTCTACAGTATAATGATTTTGTTTACATTAAAAATTCTGGTCACTTACAGCTTAGCTAAGTTTGGACTCACTGGGTGGAGTGGCACAGTGGCAAACTTCCACACAGCTTTGATAGGAATGTGACTTTCCCCTCTCTTTACAAAAATTCACAAAAAATCTGTTTGCAGGTGCTCAGTAGATATTTGGTAAAAGCAGAACATGAAAATCTATTCCTAGTGCACATGAATGGAAAATTAGAATTGAGTACTTGAATGCTCCTAAGTTCCAGGGCTAGTATAGGGAATGAGTGGGACTATTCATGTAGTTGGTACTGCAATGAATGCTAGAACAATCTGAAAATGAGGTGCTGGTGTTTGCTATTCTTTCAGTCCCACTATAGACCAATTTTTGCAGAGGAAAATCTGCCTGGCTTGAAGACTGAGGGAATAAGAGCACTAGACTGTGACAAATTGCCTTTGGCAGGGGAAGGAGGAGCTTGGTTTGGAGAGTAGTGGCAACAAAACTGGGAATTAGGTGAATTAGAGAGATAAGACTGGCTAGGAAGGGATCTGGGGCTGAGAGCTTAAAAGGCGGAGATTTGTCTGATGGCTCTAGAAAAGTGATTTGGGTGTCCCTGTGGTGCCAGATAATGAAACTTCAGTATTTCCCCTTCCTTTCAAAAGGAAAGAAAATCTAGAAGGAATTCTAGAAGGAATCTAGAAGGGATGAGAAGGAATTACCTTAACATTGTGAAGGCTGCAGTAGGAAATGCCAGCTAATGCTACATCTACTGTTTCAGCTTGTTCCCTCTGTGTGGATGTGGTTATTGCAATAGTTTTATAATCACTTGTTTCTGCAAATCTGTGGCCTCATCCAGAACACAAACTGGATCTCCTCATGGGATGTGGGAGTAGGTTTGGTTAAGGAATGGAATCAGTAGTAGTCTCTTTAGGGTTCTTCCTCAATTTGCTGATGCAGTTTGCTTTGGTAGTAGGGAACTAAGAGAGTGAAAACTCATCCTGGTTTGTGCCACTCCCTCTTCGTTCCTGTGGTAGTGGGTCTTGTACATTATTGTGGAAAAGCATGGAAAGCTCTCACCTGTGGGTGGCTGGCAGGCAGATTCCAGTGCACTGCGCAGCCACATGTGGCAGTGCTGTACAGGCACCCAGTCACCTCTTGGGGGATCCCTAACCATTGTCCCATTGTCCAAGCCTTGCACAAACCTCTGACATTTTCTTTCAACATTTCTTTGAAGACCGAACATTTTTTGTGTGAGATCTCACAGTTGTTCCAATACCATTTTGCTTAAGCTTTGTGAGTTTTTAGCTTTAGACAGTTTCTGATTTGCTCTAGAATCAGTAAAAGATGTGCTCATTAGCAGAAATCTTAAATGTGCTGGTGAAGAATAAGGAGTTGAGAGGGAGAGAGAAGGATAAGCAAACAATTTAAAAATTAACCAGATGTCTAGAAATTTTGAAGTTCAGCTATCAGGTACAGGTAGTTAGCATTAACACTTCTTATTTACATGAGTTAACTATACTCCCAACTATAATGGTTGGTAGTTCTTTCTTTGGCTGTGTATATTAGGAAGAATTGTAGCTTTTTGTTGTTGTTGTTGTTGTTGTACATGGCATTGGAGCATGTTGGGTTTCATGAGGTCTGAAATCAACTGACAGTACAGTGCACATACTCATGTTGTAAACAGTAGTAGTGGCATTATTTTGATGTCTGTTGTATGGAGGAGTGAAGATAAGTGAAATGAAAATTGGCGATTGTGCCCCATGGGAAAAGGCAAAATACGGTATCAGCAAAACTTTCAAATTCAAGCTTGCAACACTGGTTATTCTGGTTTTCATGTGTTTACATGCAGAGTTTTCCTTTGTTTTGAGAGCACTTACTATTGCTGCTGTTAAATATCTTCTTTCCTGCGAACAGGTAAGTCGCTAATGGGACTACACTTATGCAAAGCAATGCTAAAATTCTTGAGAAATGGCAAAACGTGTTAGGAGTTAATAAAATAAACTGCATCGTATAAGGCAGGCTTTATAGCAGGGATAGAAGTTTACAGCACTTGACTTGCTTTGAAGCCTGTCACTGATGAATCATTTAGGTATTGAGGCATTATGATATGTCAGCATGAAGACTGAAAGGCCAGAAGTATTTCTTGTGCAGCAGAACTGAAGAAACCATATGTCTGTTCAGATCAACAGTGAATAAATCTACTCTAGCTTTTGCTTCCAAACTCCTTAATCTAAACTAAAATCTCAAGAACTTTCCCCATTTCATTGCTCTTTAGTTTTTGTCACTTTGGGTTCACAGAGTAGATGTGCAGATGTACCAACAAACCTAAATTGGAAGATGTGGCTCAAGGAAGGAGCCTGTCAATGCTTCCTCTGCCAGGAGGTCACTGAAGTAGGTGTGTCAGTAGTATTCTGTCTGCAGGGCCAGAGTAGAGCTGATCTGAAGTCAAGCCCCTGTGTGGATGTCAGGCTTTGACACTTACCCTTTGGCTGTGATGCCTTTTCCTGGTCTTAAAATCAAGAGGCAAACACAGTTAGAAGGGAAAAAGGGATTTTACCTTGGTATTTATTTTAAGGATCCTGAGGTGCACTGCGTCCGGGTTGAATGCACCTCGATATACACCGCAAATTTCTCCCTCCCCCAAAAGATCTGGTATATCATTATAGGTTTTACTAATTAGCATAGCTATCAAAGATTCCCCAGTGAGAAGGTCGAATGAGGCCCCCTCCCCAAGGAACCTTCCCCTGGATGGTTCTATCTCAGTTTACAAAATGTGTTCTGGAGAGGACCTTGGGGTCTGGAACATATTGCTCCTTAACTACAAAACCTCTAAAATGTTTAGTCTCCTAGCTTAACAAACAAGTCCAGGAATGCAGGCAAAAAGCACTAAGAATACAGAAGTTATAAAAAGGCATAACAGGAGTATAAAATAAAAGACAAAAAATCATCATGGCATCAGCTGGAGAAAGTTACTTCTACTTGCTGATGCTGAAACACCCTTTGGAATTGAATCACACCAAGGTCGTTCAGTGAGTTCCAACTGTATTAGTCATCAGTCCATGCAGAGCTTGGAATGAATACAGTGGGAACAGCTTGGGTTCTACTCTTCATCTTTTTAGACAGCAGAAATCTTTTGGTTGTTTTTGTTGTCTTTCTTCTGTCTAACAAGGCAAATTAAACTGGATGTGGTGTGGGAGAGAGTTGTGTGGCTGGGTTTAAGGTCCATGCATTTATCCACACACAGCTCCTAAGTCTTACTTCCTGTATGAATTCACCTATATCTAATAATGCCTGAGTATATGCCCACTTGGTTTTGGTAAGGTCTATATTCCCTATGAGAATTTGTTATGGAACTTGTAAACCTTCAATGTTTCCAAGACCTATGCATCTCTGTCAAACTTAGCCAAGATTGGCCACAGATTTTAAGTACTCAGTAGGGGTACCGAAAGTTTTCCTGTACAATCCCTTCAAATTACTATCTTAGAAAATAATAAGGATTAAAATCTTTCACTTGGTATCTCTTTGTTAGTCTTTTAAGTTATAGGTATTCTTTTTGGTTTTATGCACGTGTCACAAAAAGATTAAAGCAAAATGCTGCTCCTTCAGCATACTTAAAAGAACATATTAAGGAGTCTTATATCACCTCACACTTTGGTCCAACTCTACTTGCTATATGTGACATTACCCAGTAGTTCAGGGAAGCATATTTTTATATTTAAGACAAAACTGATAGAGGGAAACAGAAATGGACTTTTCTTTGATGAATTAACGCTATTTCCACTGATTCTATAGGGAGTGGTATTGATTTGTGGGGAGGGTGGAAAACTGTATTGGAAGGAATTCTGTTTAGGTGGAAATTTATGCATATTTAGTCTGAAATTGATACATATTACATACCTAATAGAAAAGAGCAAAAATGCGTTGTTTGTCGTACTGTATAGAAGCAGAACATTAGACAGTACTTGAAGTATTCAAGTGACCAATAATTTGCAAAGTTCAGGAAATGAGTGATGAAACCAAAACTTTCTTATGTTCCTGATAACTTTGGTAGTTACTGTGATCTAAAGAACCAGATTTAACCCTCCAATGATGATTAACAGGAACATAGTTCTAATGACACTTGTTTGTCTTGGGAAAGATGGAGAAATAGTTGGATATTCTGGGAATGTTTGGATCTTCTTGGAAATGAAACTTTAAAATAGAATTTTAAAGAATGTCTAAAAGATTTGACAGGTGAATTCTGGGTACCAGTGTTTAAAAATTGTATTTCCTAAAAGACAAATACTTCATCATGATAAAATGAAAACTTTCAGAAGTACTAAGAACACGCAGAATGTGTCATCCATCTTACAGTGGAGTTTTTTGTAATTATGTCTGTGCACACCAATCCACTGTGTGTGGACATGCAGTGACATGCTCTCATACAGTAATCTGCACTAATTTCCTGGCTACAGAATGAGTCCATTTGAGCAAACACCATTCCTGTAAAACAACAGCAAAGGCAGAAGACAAAAGCAGGGAACAAAAACAACCACCACTAAAGGCTAGAAATTTACAATTTTGTATTATTAAAAACAGTAGTAGGTGCCTGGAAAAAAGGGTAAGAAATGTGAATTGGAGTCAGCAAGTTAATGGAACTTTTCTCCTTTTTTATTTATATTTAAGTAGTAAAAATAATGAAAAAAATCACAAACACCACAAGCATGACTGGAATTATTAATAAATTTTTCTCTAGTGGTAGAGGAGGAGATGCAGAATGTAAGTGCAGCAGTTTGTCCTCCTCGTTCCTTTTGCAGCTGTAAAAATAACCAGTAAAATGTACAGAATGTTGTCGGTTTGAATAACTTTCTTGGTATCCTCTTATACTTGCAGTATCCTTTTAGGAAAATGTTCTGCTACTGAAGTAGCTGAGAAGTATTTTGAGATGACAGCAAGTACCTATTTAGAACCAAGTACAGAAATTTTGTTCATTTTTCAGTACATAGCAAGTCAAAATAAGTATCTAGTAAAAATCATGCTACAAACAGGTAATAATTTAAGCTTCCTGTGTTTTCTGTAAAGGCCTAAGTTGATACGAATTTAAATGTAAGTGTTTGAGCTTTTTCTACTGATGCTGTGTGCAAGAACTAGGATTCCTGTTAGAAACCTACAGTTTAGAAACATGATCTTTGCTTTTCGTATCAGACAATTAGTAAATTTTCTGTGTTTCATGAAGGGAAAGGAAGATACTGGTTTCTCTTAATCTTGCATTTTTAGCATTCTCAGGAAAATTACATTAGGAGAAGTGTCTGGAAAGAAGTTCCTGTGTCATCAAATTTATTCCCCTGCCTTCAGACAGTCACATTTTTCACATACACTTGTCAAATTCAGAATATTAAGTCTGACCACAGCACTTCTGACAAGTGCTTCAGACCTATTTTGTCATGAATAGAAATTGCCTTATGATTTTCAACTTACATTTAAGATACATGAAATGGTTGATAGTGCATTTATTTCCTCCACCTATGTCCAATCCCTTGATGTGCTTGTAGAGAATGATCAGTCATAGACTTCTGTGATGGATTTTCCTGTATCTGATACTCTTTGAATATTTGTGGAAACTAGAACCACTTGTGATTTTCCAACACAAAATCTTAGCAGTACATGGAATAACAGTGTTAGTATTGTATTTGCTGAGGAAATAAGCTCAAATATCTGATCTGCTGTAAGTTAGATATCAACCTAATATACTTTGTTTGTAACACTGCAGATGATCCAGGAAACATAGCTTTTTTATGCAGAGATTTCTCTGGTCATGCACTTACTGCTGCCGAGTACAAATGTGAGGTATCTGTTGTATTCCAGTAGAAGTTTATGACCATGTACAAATTATTCAGCCATCCCAATCGTTTAATGACCTGATCAGTGCATTTGCAGATAATGTGCATGAGTAACATGTACAATGACACTTCACTTAGAGTGAGGATGTCTTCACAACCCTGTAAAAAAAAACTTAAAAGTTGAAATTACAGAAACTGTGATGTCACTTGTCTGCCTATGTTTGTCTCTTTGACTATCTATCTGAAAACACTTTATAAGTAGAACTGGAGTTCTAGCTCCTGAGTGTTCAGATCCTTATAGGGTGAGGCAGTGTGGTCTGGGGCAAAATAGTATTTATGCTTCTGATTAACATAAAGCATAGAAATAGTTCTGTGTGGCTTTCATAAAGCATATGCTTAAGCATATACTGAGCATATGCCTTGCTGTGTTGGATCTTAGTAAAGTTGCCCTGCCATTTTGAGGACTTCTTGTTGCATGTTAATAAAATTGAAACATGGAGGAACCATTTTCTTTTATAAGCATCATCTACCTATGCTCCATCTAACTTTTTCATACAAACAATATATTTGCATATAAGCTTTCTACCTGCTTATAGGCTCAGCAGGAGAGACTTCTTCTAGCAAGGCAGCTTCAGGACAGTTGTTTCTTTGTGTGAGTGTTGTCACAATCTAACATTTTGGGGTTTATCAAGTTTTCATTGTATTCTCATTGCCATAGTTGTCCTGCTAACAGTAAACATATGAAAGAATTTCTTTTAAATAGTGAGAGAAATAGTCAGCTTCACTGTTCTTTCAGAACTAATGCTTCACACTTTTTTTACCTTCCATCACTGAATGTATGAGTTGGCATATGAAGTATATTGACCTGTTGCAGATCAGGAATGTTCTGCAGAGTCTTAATGATGTGCGTTGAAAGAATATACTGCCACATGCAAAACAGAATCCTGCCTGGTAATAAATATGTGTTTGTGGATCACCTGCAATGTTTAAACTCACTGAATAAACAATCCTTGTAGTAAACTCACCCACTGACTTGACTTCTTAACTTTGCAGATATTTTCTCAAGTAGATTACTGTCTCTAGCTCAAACTGGGAAATTGGCAAACAACATTAATGAAAGTCTGACACTCCTTCTCATGCAAGTCAGGAAAGCTCCTGTCCTCTGCAAATATCTGGGAACTGCTCTATACCTAAGAAAATGAAAATCTGTAATTTTCCAGCCAGACGCACATATCTATCCTGCTGATCCATCTGCACTCAGTGTTCTAAATCAATTGCTCCTCTCACCTAAGGTCCTTGGAGTAGAATTCATTACAAAGGATGGTAACTGTAAAGAGCACATACTAGAATGAGATTTAGAATTCATATAAATACTGTATCTGAAAATTATGTTCTGAACCTGATTTTTCTAATACCTTAATGAAATGGCAAGGAATAAATAGCAGGTAACTTAGAATCACAGAATGGGTAAGGTTGAAAGGGTCCTCATTGGGTCACCTGGTCCAACCTTCCTGCTCAGGCAGGGTCATCTGGGAGCACATGGCACAGGGTTGTGTCTGGATGGTTCTCCTGCCTTTTGGTTGTAGGTGCTTGAAGATCTGATCAAGAATGGAATTAAACCCCTAACAGTCAAGTCATGCATCTTGATTCATGAATAAACTGAGGGTGGGGAAACCTTCCTTGACTTCTCACTAACCCTTTTTATAGCTTCATATGAATGTGGAACAGAAGGGGTGACAGAATGTTTTCCTTCAGCACCCCACACTTCAGAACTCACCGGGAACAGAAGTAATCACAAGTAGATATCAGGGTCTCTTGGAGAAAATAGAGCAGATGTCAATGAGATTCCCACAGGTCTTTTCAGTAACCTCTTGCAATGCAAAGAATTTCTGAGCTAAGTTAATCATTGTAATATTATCAAGGATATGTATTTAGTGAAACTAAATGTAGCAATGGTACCTGCAGTTATATGCAACCCAGCAGACCCATTTTTGTGCATTAGCACAGTCATTCATTTCCTGTTGCATTAGCTCTTCCAAATGAAGCTAACTACAGAAGAATGCCATGAAGATTAATCCTGGATTTCCCTCTGCAAAAGTTGGGCCTGCTACTGTTCTTAAACTCAATGTTCTTTTACCTCAGCATCAAAGATCAGGTGTGAGCTGAGTAGAAGACTTGCCCAATCTAGGTGACTGATTTTGAAAACTCATGCATTCCACTGGTGCTTTGTGTCCACACAATCCTTGCAGGCCTTGCTTCTGTCACAGCATTGGCTGTCAGAGAGCTGAGTATCTTAGCTGATCTTTAGGTGTGCATTTTGCAAGTAGTGTCTGATGCTTCCAGTGGAATGTTCATCTCTCCTCTGTCAGGGGCAAACCCATTCCCAAAGAACAATTTTCAGGAGGAAATCAAGAAGGAACATAAATACGAAACAAAACCAGCTCTTTGCTCCCTGTTCCTCCACCCACCACTTCCTTCTTGAAGCAAGGATCTTAAAGACTGATTGAAACCATGTTGAATAAAATAATTTCAGGCATATGGCATTTAATTTCATTGCATTCATTTGGCTCCTACCCCAGTATCATTAAGTATTTGAATGGTGCTTTAGCTCCTTAGAAGCAGAGAATTCAAAATAATTTTAGTATTAAATACAAGGCCTGCTGTTTGCACGCGTGAGATTTGGATTGCCTTATTTACATGCATATGTTAGGTATGCAAGACTAAGATGTTTTTTAGCAAAATTAGATTAATGTGGAAACGGTGGTGATTTGTATGCAGTCCCGCGGTGAGTGTCAGCAATGTAGCCTAAATTGTTCGGAAAGAAATTCTTAGGAAGAGAAAGCTGTAGTGCTGAAACTGAGTTTTGTCTGTTAAAACTTGAGTAAGAGTTAAGCATGCTTTGGGTAAATATATCAAAGCCACCTGCTAGAAATCATTTTGGCTCTGCAATGTTCCAAGAGTCCTCTGCTTGTTGGGTCTGAAAATAAGTATCATGTTGCATTTCGTAGCTTATATGTGGTACCATCAGCAATCCAGTTCCAAGCTAAAAGAAGGCTTGGAAATGGTGTCTCCTCTAGCAGTTTGAAAACACAGTGGGAATTTGAGGCTGTAAGAATATTCTGTAGCAGTTAAAGAAATCCAAAATTTCAGTCTGAGACTATATATCAATTTTTTTTTTTTTACAAATAAAATACGTCTTCATTTTTGAAAGATCTTTTAAAAATTCTCAGGGGTAGTTTGCTGATAGCTGCAGCATAAAAATAATGCAATAGAACTTCATTCACTGCCAGTTATTTATTTCCATAGTTCTCAAGAAGTTTAACATACATGTCTTTTTGTAACAAAACTGACTGCGTAATAGCAGCAGAGTTCAGATAGTTTCTGAAAAACAGTAATTTTTTCAAGCAGTGGAATGTCTGGCCTTGTTATGAATACAAGAGAATACAGCAATATATATGTTACCTCAGCGGTACAGTTAATTCAGGATTCCTGTTGAGTTGAACTGGAATTCTGTTTTGATATTTTGTTTACTTGTATTAATGAGTACCTTGAGTCTCCCATCACAAAAATGGTCCCTTATGGATACATACCAACTTACTCCAACATAGCCAGGCAGTTTATATTTTTAATTTATTTTTTTGAAGCTGTATTACATTACCAAATCTAATTTTTCCCTTGGTTTTATCCTGTGCTTGGTGTGGGAACAGTGCAGTGGAAGAATGATTTTTTTCTTTTTTAGCCCTCAGTATTTTGGCCTCCAGTGTGTCTGCCCATTTTCTAAAGTAAATCATAATGGACAGTGTATATGTAACAATGCAGCTAAGACTGGCTAGTATGCAGGTGCCACTTTATCCTGAGATAAAGCTGTGACATAAACTGGTAGTAGGTGGAAAATAGTGTCTGCGTTGTCCCGTGATGTCAGTAGGTTAAAGTTGGCTGGTTAATATAGGATGTTATGAGTTTTCTGCAGTTGTAGTTTGGTTTGTTGTGTTTCACTATTTGTTTGTTTGTAAGTACTGTAGAGAGTTGGGATATCTGAAAGATTGAAACTTTGTGTGCACTTTACATTATTTTGGTGCAAATTATCTTTAAAAAGTGCATTGGCATATAGTGACTTGGTTTGCTACCTAATGATTCCATGGGGAGTTTTGATAAGGATTCCTGTGGGTGCCAAGACGCATCCCGATTCTGTGCATAGAAATACATCAAGCAACATTAGGAATGTCAGTGTTGTCTGTGGAGATACATTAAATCACTGGATGAAAACAACCACATCTGCTCACAAATCATTGAAAAAGACTTGGTAACTTTGGCTGCTTAGAAAATATTTGGAGAGACCTACTCCTTACAGCTTTTAGTTTGCACAAAGCAGTGAATAAACCTTATAAGCAGCTTTTAAAAATATTACCGTGTTCCTGTATGGAAAAAATTTTTAGTTTATAGTTTCAAGACCAGAAGTTAATCACTAGTTTTTTATCCCAGAGAAAATATTTACAACAGAGATACTAAACACTTGAAAATAGGGTGACTTGTAATGGAAGTGAGAGCTCATCTTTAACTTTGGAAGGACAAGCAGTATCAATTTAATTAAAGCAGTGTTAAAATAGGACTGCCATTTGTATCACAGTGATTCTCCACCCCTCCAAAAAGCCCTGCTGCCATTTTGTACCACACATTCTTGTCCTGTGCAAATTAATAGATCGTTTTATTTTCCGCAGGAAATCTGAAGACTTTTATAGCAAATCCTCCAGTGTCAAAATGAACACAGGTATGCTGCATCTGTGAGATTTTTTTTTTTTTATGTGTTGTTTTGTGAGCAGAGAAAATCCCAAATTTACTAGAATTTTCATGAACAAATAGTACTTTAGTCGGTGCTGACCTCAAAATAAGCAAGTTATTTTAATAGTGTGCCTGCTTATGTGCATTTGTATTCCATATATAAAATTTACATACATGTTTTTCTATGTATGGATATATATGGATACACAAAATAAAAGTGCATGTTTAGCCTTCTGTTCTTAATTTTATAGTATCGGTTTTGTGCGTGTGTATGTTTTATGTGAAAATACATAGTATGAGGGTTTAACAGTGATGGAAGAGTGTTATTAAAGCATCACATTTTCCTAAGAAAATGCACATGCTTTAAAAATCCTTTATTTCCATTCTGTACTGTCACTAGATTAAGGGGCATATAAACACTGCCCTGTATTATAAGCTGAACTTGCATATCAGCTGAGGATAATCTTGAGGATATGTTGTATTTACAGTGCTTTGTGTTTTCTCTCAAGCTGCTGTAGCAGATGTATTGACCAAATTAAGTACTCTGTAGAAAGTTATCTTCATGATCTATGACAGCATACTGATATTTGCTCCTGAACTTCCGAAGCCTGTAAGAGAGTGCTGCTGTTTGTGCTGGAAGAGGGAATAGGCCTCTTGAAAGCAGACTGCTGAAATCCTGGCCTCATTCAGGTGTAAATTTTCGGTTGCAGTCAGCTCTTTAGTCTCCATAGGTGAACTGTCTGGTTTGTAGATTAACTGTGGCTCAAGGATAGACGTATCCATCCTTTCCAAACCAGTGGCTTTATCACTGGCTGCAGTGCTTCACCATGACATGATATGTGGGACCTGAGGACCAGAACTACCTTTGCAGTCTGATTTTCAGCAGCATGCTCTAACTCAAAGGGATGAGCTTTTCCGTGGTATAGGTGCTATTATCTAGATCTCTGTATTAATCAGGCCTCGTGGCTTCCTGCTGTCTCAGACATTTGGAACTCAGTAGGACCCATTTTTTGAACATACATTTTAATACAAAGTTAAAATATATTGGCTCACTTGAAGCCACTACATTTGTAAATAGAATAAGCAAGAGAAATTAATTTCCTCATTTGAGTGTGTACTTTTGTTTCCCAAAGTTTTGGTTGTTCTTAATTGGTTTTCAAATGCTATCCAAGGTGGTGTATTTTTCATTTATAAAAATACTATTTGATATTTGTCCCATCCTCTCTCATTTTTAGTGAAGATGCCTTTCCTAAACGTCAGTCTTTATAATTAAGGTAGTACTAAAATACAACTTGTTTCATAGAACTGTAATTTCAGAAGTAACTTGGCTAATCATCATACTATAATTACATTGTGCATTACCGTCATATGAGTTAAAAACATATGATAGAGGTAATTTTATAGCTTCTACCTCAAAAAATATGAACAAAGAGGTAAATTGCCAGTCTGTGCTACTGCAACCCTGAAGTATGACTTTTTTCCATGTCGTACTAAGATTTTTCATGTAAGTTATGAATTCTCAAGGGAAAAGATATA
The DNA here is from genome assembly GCA_026261815.1 of Monarcha castaneiventris obscurior. NCBI lineage: Eukaryota > Metazoa > Chordata > Aves > Passeriformes > Monarchidae > Monarcha > Monarcha castaneiventris. Next base: position 30,475,852 of record JAMPIT010000433.1, read on the forward strand.
AGATTTAAATAATCAGGGGCTGAATGACTTCTCTTGGGGATTGGAGTCTTCTGATCACACCGGAGCCCTGAAAACAGACCTTAAAGACCTGAACATGCCTGAAATCCTCTCCAGTTACTTAAAGATACCATGATTTTAGGTTGACCTTTCATCTACTCTTCACTTAGACAGTGAAAACGTTTTTTCATCTTCTGTATGCTTGATATTAATGTGCGTGTTATCAGCTGCCCTAAAAGAAGGCATTGACAGAAACTGTGGAATTTCTTATCAGTTCTGTTGATGGTAGATTGTTTTCTGACTGTAAAAATAAAATAAAATAAAATAAAAACCTGTAAGTAGGGTGTAAAAGTGGACATCTTGCACCTATCCTTGCACCTATTTAAAGCACTACTTCATTAAGAAAGAGAGTGACTCAGGTGGAAGCTGTTCTGCATGGTGTTCTGGTCTAGCTGTTTCTTTTATTCCTTTTTCCTTTTTTTTTTCTTTTTTCTTTCTACACTATGTTGTCTTTGAACATGAGTGCTGAAGCTTTGGTTTGGGGTTGATGGTTTTTTTTTTTAATTTCACTGCTTTATAACAGGAATTTGTGCGTGGTCCAGTTGGAGGTTATCAGATACTACTGATTTGCCACTAGTTTGTTTTAAAAATATGTGTTTCATTAATGACTCCTGCAGGTAAATGAGCTCTCTAGTTTGATGCCAGTAACTGGTGGAGTGGCAAAGCTAGTGTATATGCAGCTTTGAAAATAAAAAGTAAATCTACTGCTTAGAGTGGGCTCCTCTAATCCAGTGTTCCCTGTGGCTGCAGACTTGGCAGTCTGTCTCAGCAAACCCTCTGGAAGATATTTTTGTCTACAGAGAAAATGTTTTGAAGAGCTTTGGTTTGCAATACTCTACCATATATGGGAGGGATTTTTTAGCATTTGATGTTAATTCTGTACCACATGTTAGGAAGGAATATTCAGCAGCATAAGGCAATGAAATATATTTGCAAAAGCAAAGAAATAGAGGTAAAATATAGAGGAGGTTTTCAGAGGTATCAAGGGTACTTGGGCTCATGCTTCCTTTTGGAGTTCAAATGTCATAATTTTAAAATAGTAGTCTCATAGAATGTTCTGTGTGTTTTTAAACCCACACTAAGCAACCATTAACAGAATAGTATTTTAAGCTATATGTAGGGGGTTTCTTCAGTAAGTCTTCAGGTATTTTACAGATTGATGAACACCAGTAACTTGGTTACTTGATTAACTAACTTACAGAAAACATGACCTGCCCATGAAGCTCACATCAGATTAAAACACAGGATAAATGTCCTTATTGTTCATTATACACATGTGCATGCATAGCTCATGTTGGAGAAGAGGTAATTGCATTGAGGAATAATAAATGGATAGAAGTTAATAGTTAAAACAGATTCTTAGTGTTCATCTGTAAATATTTTGGCTGAATTTCACACAGATCATTCTTGATAAATGCATCTAATTTTAAAGTTATTAAACAGGTTAGCTGTTTGCATTAGATGAAGCACATAAAAAACAGCCAAGAGTGGAAAGTATGCAGTTCTGGAAGACTGCAAATATTATCTGTTTGTTAAAATTATTAATGGAAGTCATTACATAGACTGTTCTCTTAAATTTTGTCTGGGACACAAGAACAGAATTTCTTGGGTCCATGCAGAGTTCCTGAATAGATTGTTATTTAGATCACTGAAGTAAATTAACCAGGCTTGAGTTCCAGGCATTCTACAAAAAATTTACTTTTTAGCAGCGTGAAAGAACCAAATAATAAGTTTGTGTAGATTATGTAGTAAAAAGCTTGTCAGCACATCCAAAAAGGAATTCAGAGAAACAGTGGAAGGAGAGGAATCCCAAGTAATAGCCTATCCTGCCAAGATACTCCCAGGCCCATCGTAGGAGCCATCAAATGCCCATCTATCTCCAGAAGCCTGGAAGACCACAGGGACACAAGGGCAGGCAAGAACACAAATTAAGGAGACCTAAGGAACAAAGGGTTTCCTTAGTCCAGGGCCTTCCCAGGGCTGTCACAGGAGAGCCAGGCATGCAATGAGTGGCAGACTCAATGTTTTGAGCCCAGTTGCTGGAAGGATCCACTCTGTCCATGTGTGCCATTCTCCCTAGTGGACCTTTGGCCAGAGAGGGAAGGGTGGTGAGGCCGTTGTGCTGTGTTAGTGTGAGTGCTTGGAGCTGTGTCCAGCCATTCATGGATGGGGTGTATACCTTTGTCTGCTGGGAATGCATTTCCAATCTCCCTCCTGGTTGGACCTGGGGACGTAGAGAGGCAGCAGCTTTGGCTGCCTTGGACGGCTGGATCCATTAATATGTGTTTGCCTCAGAAGGTCAGAATGCAAATAAGGAGTAAGAAGCCCTGGTCTAAAGACTTCTAAACTTGAATTCACTGTGCAGACAAAGGGGAAAATGATACCATTCACAAGTACAGTGAATAGACTAATAATCAGCAAACATGTTTGGATGCCATTTTTCTTTTCTTTAATAAGCTTTAAGGGCTTATTAAGAATTTCTTGCCCCTGGCTGCTCTCTCTCACCTCTTCACACAAGGTCACCATCCTTTCATCCTTGTCCCCTTTGTTTATGCCACTGCTTTTACAGACTCTCTGAAACAGTCTTTTCAAGAAACCCACCCCTTGTTCTTAAATGAAATGGTGGTGTTTTGAATCGTCCCCATCTGGCTTTGGAGCAGGACCCAACCAGTGTCCTATTTGTCAAATACAGATACAGCTCACTAAGGGTGATGCTACCTCTAGTGGAAGCAGCTGTTGGGGCTATGAATTTAGGGGGAGGGGTTAAAGGTAGAAACAGAATTAAGAGAGGGAGCAAAAAAGAACTGCAGTTGCATTTTAGGCAGCTGTTTTGATTATGAGTTATTGCACAATTTCATGTTCTAGCATTGCCTGCAAGACCGTAGCTGATTTGGGTCTCCTTTGCTTCAATGTTAAAGCAATACCTGGTAAGACAGGGCTCATTCCCGAAGAATTTTTCAGGTCAAAAGAGTGGTGAGCATGTGTATACATATTTGTGCACACATTTTTTATAAATACAAGCATTTTGTATAGATAGTTTCATATATCCTCATTTGTTCCTTACATAACAGCTGTGCAATATTAATTGCTTATAGTTTGCAAGTGAAATAAGCAGGAGATCATTAATTCAGTCTCCCTTACTTTTTCTTAATATTCCACACTCCACTTAATGGGAACCTGGCCTGAACATAGATAGGAAGATGAAATCCATCGTGCATAAATATGTGCTTGCCCACACACATTCATATTCTGCTAGAAATTTTGCTCAACTCAGTATTGTATAAATGTGAGGTTATGTCTTAATTGAATGCTAATTGGATCTCATTATTTTGTACAGATACTGATAATGCAGGTACAGACTTGTGAATATATATATTTATATTATATATATAGCAGTAAATATTGAATGTAGCAGTTGCAATCTGTTTTATTTATCTTGTATGAAGCCCAAAGCACTTCGCTAGATTATGCGTCCACGAAGTATATGAAACTCTGACTCAGTTCAGTTACATTAAAAACTAAACTGAAGCAGAATTTCCTGAAGTTAGAATAATTAAATATTTGTAGTCAGCTTTTTGTTGTCTTTGCTTTCTCTATCATGAAATTCGGGAAGGTAGCTCTTGAAAAATTACAAATGAAGTATCACTTTGTTTGAATAAGAGCTGTGACAGTATAACAATTTTTTTTGCCTGTTAGCTTATATTAAATGTACTATGCTTGCAAAGTCTGCCAGTATTCAGATTAGAACAGAACCTCAGTACCAACACATCATCAAATCTCGTTGAAATTACCTCTGATGTATGTTGATGGTGAGGGAAAAGGAATACAAGAATGGAAAATGTGATTTTAATTACCATTGCCATTCTATATTTATGTATGCAGGCTAAAACAAATGTGCAGATTTGATATCCATTGCCTTTGTTTCACATGTACAATGCCAATAATTAATGGCAGGTAATGTATTGCTTTCAACTGCTGCTGGCTGAAATAATATGGCCTTTTGCCTTGAGCCTTGGAATTGGCAATGAGTCTTTGGTACCACTTACATAAGGCAGTGGCTCTGATGTTTGCCAGTGTTAACAACTACTTAATGCATATGCTACAGGACCTGTGGCCAGGTTTTTCCAATACTGAAGTAACAGGGGAATCTTGGAATGAGCAAAGAAATACCAGGAGCTCACTTCTCTTAGAGACATGAGCTAAAGATGACTCTGTGGCTCAAATTTCTGCTATCATAGCAAATACTTTCTGCAAATAGGTTGCAGGTCTTCATTAAGAACTTAATTTTATAGAACTCCCTGTCATAGGTCACGGAAATAAAAAACGCATTCATCATGCTTGTAGTTCCTGACTTCCTTGAAGCACTGAAGGAAATTTCAGTAGTATCAAATATTAAAGTTAAAGTATTATTTTAGTGAAAAGCAGAAGAATATTCTAGCTAAATATAATTGGGAAAAATATTTATTAAGTTTCTCTTACAACTATGCTAGAGTTGCTACAAAGCTAAGTTGTGGGAAAGCTGTCTTCTAATAATAAGAGAGTATTTATAAAGTGCAATGGCAGCTCCAGTGAGAGAGGAGTAGAATAAAGAAAGAACGGAGTTGGGCAAGATCCAGAAGGAAGGTTTTTCTCTTTACCTCATTTTTTTAAATTGTTCTAAATTTCTAGTCATTCCCTCAGAATGTTATTCAGTTCCAGACATATTTTTTTTAAAAAATTTTTAACTTAGATTAAAAAGGGGAAGAGGGACAACCAGTTTGTTCCATCAAAATGAAAAAAAAAGAAAATTATGCCTTCACTAGTAATTTTGTTTCTTGAGCATAAAGGATCCAAAAGACTGAACAAAAGTATTTTGTCAGCTGATCAAACATGAGCTTAGTTTATGAATGGTGTCTTTCTAATGCATACAATGAAATTATTTTACAGTGCAGATTATTGATTAATATTATTCTGGAATGCTTAATCCTTTATCTTGATTACTTGTTTGCTTTTACTAATTAGCTGTAATTAAGCAGTCTTTCAGGTAACAGAGTGTATATATTTCCCTGGTGGATTAAGTATTAAATACAGCTTTCTTCGGTTATTCTCTGGGAGGTTTATTGTTATTTAAAGCTTGTGAAATTTTATGTTTTCTGCAAATCTGCCAAACTTGCAAATTCACACATTTCTGCAGCAGTTCCCTAACTGCATGATTACTTTCATACATGTTTGGCATATCTCACACTGTGATATGTTGCATGTGCTTGCTCCCTTTGTCTGGGGCTGCTGTCTGTATTGTTTTGTGCTTCCAGATAGCGGTGGGTGTGCTCGCAAACGCGCTGCAATGTCTGTCACATTAACAGCTGTGAAGAGAGTTCAGAGTTCTCCAAACCTGTTGGCCTCAGGTATAACCACTAACCACTGAGATACAACTTCTGAATGGCATTTTTGTAGCGTTGTGCATTCCTGCCATATTACTTTGCAAGGAGGAGAAGGGTAACACTATTTTCTGTTCCACTGACAGATCTATATCTAGTGCTTTTTAAAAACTGGTCGTAATTTCTCTCTGCCTATGCTAAGTAGCCATTCATGAAAAAAATCATAAAAAATAAATTATTTGTAAATTCATTTTGCCCTTGATATGTATTTTGGGTCTCACATCCCGTAAATTTTTTTCAAGATAAAGCATGAAAGAAAGATTTTGTTTATTACAAACTTTTTTTTGAAACTTGATTTAAAAACTCTTCTCAAGGAAAAGACTGAGTGTTGTTGTAAAATGATTGTCAGAAGCCAGATTAACTTGAAAAAATCATTTATGAATCTTGTTTGCCTAAAAATATTCATAACAATAAAAACATACTAAATATTCATTAGAGAGGCATAACTACTGCTTATCAATACTCCTGTGTGGTTTTTGCAAAATTAATTTATTTCTAACACAAATTAATATTGGATATTTCTTTTTCAGGGTCTGATTCTCAGTCTCCAGATTCAGGTAAATAAAACACTGTATTATTTATGTATCCATGTAATACCGTGTAAGTGGATGAATTACAACAATCTTCTATTTATTTGATTTCATTACTCCATACTTCCTCATTCTTCAAGGAAAGCACAGCTGAAATTGTAATCCTAATTCTTAATGGTTAAGACCCCAAATTCAGGTCTCATTTGAAAGCAGTTATTTCCTGTAACACAGAATATATTGTCAGAAAAATGAATTGTGTGGGCAAAAACAGACTGCTAATTTGCCACCTTTAGCTTCATCGCTGTGGCACCATTCGGTGGTACTTGCTATTTCCTTTTTAGTGCCTTGCTCATGATTGCAAGTTCTGCCCACCTCACTTAGCAGCCTGCTCACATAATGTGTTACTTTTCCCAGCCTCTTACAGTATTTTGTCTTCAACTTCTCCTTGTATGTTTGGCCAACGCTTTGAGGGCATTCCAGGTCTGAGGATAGAGAAAAAAACATGGTTGGTTGGTTGGAAAATCGAGGTGTCATTCAAATTTAGCAATAAGATACGTTATTGGAACAACTAATTGGGTACTGTGGCTAAATTTTGTGAAACTGCCATGACCAACTAACTTTACATGAGCTGAGATGTTTTTCAAAATCCAACACAGCTGTGAAGTTTAAGAACCTAATCTGAAAGTGAAAGAACTTGAGCCTGATTTATACAGGGGCCGAAGCACTAGCATCTCAAAAGGACTCTCAAGGTTAAAATCCATAGTCTTTATGAAAGCTGTGGGAAGATGTCAAACTGCCCAATACGAGGGCTGTTGGCTGCTTGAATTTTCTAAATGTTAAAGATCAGTATTTTGTAGAGTAACAGCTTTAGCCAGGTTCTTATAACTTCCATGGTAAAACAGCATCATTGTCAGTTGTGCAATTTGTTTAGTAGCTGGGTTGCTATGTTGAGAGCAGTGTAGATGTACTAATCCCACCAAAAAAAAGGTTTTGTTCTTTTTTATTTACAAAAGCTTGGCGATCTTACAATAATGGCAGTAGAGAGACGCTGAATGGAGACGCCAGCAGTTCATCTCTTTCAGCAAAAGGTTTTAGGAGCGTGCGGCCAAATCTACAGGATAAAAAATCACCAACTCAGGTAAAACTGGACACACCACATTTACTGCTCTGCCATTGCTGGGGGGGTTATTCTAGGGGGATAGCACATATAGATACCTCTATGAAACAGTGTCCTGATGCTTTCCAGACAGTGTGAATCACCTGTTCATGTGGGTCACTACAGACTGGTTTGCTGCATAGATAAAGCATACTCCACACAGGCTGGATGCCCCCAGGTTAATTAACAAAAATCGTTTTCAATGAGCAAGACAGACAGCTAAGTAAAACTAGGTCATACACAAGTAAAAGCTTTCTAGGAGTGTTCCCAGACTTCAAAGAGTACTTAATAGTTTACACTTGGAAAAATGCACCAGTCATCAAAATATCTGAGAATTAAAATTTATTAATTATACGGTAGAAAATACTTCTGCCTGTTTTGTGGAACGATGTAATTAGAACACACTAAAACCAGAAACAACAAAAAATCAAACAAATAACCCCCACACACACTTAGAAACGTCTTTATCTGTCCAAAAATTATCAACATACTAATCTTTATACTCTCTCTGTTTGTTACTATTTTGATTCAAAGGTTTAAGAGGCTCTGTGTTTTATATATGTGTGCTGCCTGTGAATAATTGCTTGCTATTTAAGATCATGGACTACTTACATACCTGAATGCTTTCACAGCAATAATTCTTATTCAGTGTAATAATTGTTTTTTAAAAGAAAACAAACGATTGTGGGCTCCCTTCTCATCCTTTCTGATCCCACTTTACTTCAAGGAAATGGAACATCTGGCTGTTTAAACAGAAGCTGCACAGGAAGTGGTGGTGGGAACCTGACCAATTTAGTTGTCCATTGACTTGAGCAATGTTGAGATGAAGCCCTTTAATTTGCTAGTTCCTCTATTTAAATATAAAAGTAAAACTGAACTGTATCTCCTGCTAACATTTACTTTCTTTCTGTTTCTTCTTCAATGTTATTTTGCTGTGTGTGGATGCTTTTGGCAAATAAGGCACCTCTGCCACCTCCTAGAAAAGAAAGTTTTCGGAAAGCAAGAGTAACTAATCACGAGAACGAAATTAATCTCCGGGCAGTAACTGCTGATCCAGCTAAACACCACCCCACAGATACTGCCTATTTCACTAGTGAGACATCTGTTCAGGAGACAATGTCTTCCCAAATATCTAACACAAGTGTGTCCTATGCACAAAAAATCATTAAACCACTGACCTCAATCTCCAGTGCAGACACAAGCACAGTAGCTGGCATTAGTACTACTCTCCATCAAGGCCAAAGGCAACAGTCTCAAAAACGTAAGGTATCTACCCTGAAATTAACCCGGACACGTGACCCAGCAAGTAGCATTCCTTGTAATTCACAGCAACAGCTCAAGCCTGTTGAAGAGCCAGTATTTCCACAAAGGCCTGTCTCACCTGCCTGTAACCCCCTGCCTGAGGTACACATAGCATCTCTTTCCGTTCAGATAGTTCCCACCCCTGACAATAAAGCAGAGCCTGAAATCCAAGATCATCCACCTAGTATTTCTCCAGACACTTCAAAGATGTCTTCAAAGGATTTGGGACAAAAGTCTACAGCTCTTCCTTCTTCACAGGCTGCAGAATGCCATGTGGTATATTTAATTTTTCCATCTTTTATTTTAGATCTTCATGAATCACTTAATAACCATCTGTTTAGTTATACTTACATTACCAAAGTTAGATCTTGTGTTTTCTGGGTAAAACTACCTGTCACATGGATCAAAACAGAAATGAACAGAACCTGAAGGTTTTGGAAGGTTATTGGAAAAAAAAAAATATCTAGTTGAGATGGAAGGCAGAATTCTTTGTTCCTCTGTGAGCACTTTATGGAGTGCAAATGCACTGCAGGAAATTAGTGTACTCTAGGTGATGCATCTGCTCAAGTGGCTCTTCCTAGAGAGGATTGCATTAGAGGGTTATGCTGGCATAGACACTGGAAGGATCAAGTATGGATAGAAAAGGTTAGTTTGAGCTGGGGGAGGCTTAAATGCAGCTCTGCCAGTTTGCTAGGGCCACAAAAAATACATTTTGTCAGTCAGTGCTTTCTCTGAGGCTGGGCACTGTGTCCTGTGCAAAAGAGCTTTTTAAAGAAAACAGGTTGGTAAAATCTTTGTCAACAACGTCCATATGAAACACTGGACACTGAACTTCTAATCTCTCTGTTTCCTTATGCCTACTGAAATGAAAATTCTTTAACTATACGGATCTAATCTAGGAGGAGTATCAGACACACAGTAAAGCACCTGAGGAGTCTGAGCAGGGTTTGTTGCCATTCAGAAAGTCACTGAGTCAAATTAAATAAGCCTGGACACAAGAAAGCAGCAGTGAATACATACTAGACAAAAGGAGAGCTCTGAATAGACTTTGTCCTTTCTACTCTGCTTCACCTAGCCGCATTAAGATTTTTCTATTTAAAAAGATAATTATTCCAGTATATCTGCCAATATACCAGCTTATCTGTGTTTGAAATGGAGGTAGAGATTGCTGTAGGTCTAGGCATATCTGCCTCAAAGCTTTGTCTGAGTGAGAATCCCATCATGGAGTATTTGTGTTCATCTAGTTCTACTGGAATCATTGAGGCTGCTCTGAAGTAAGTACAGCACTATTGACAGCCCTGTTGTCAACAGTAGGAACACATCTGCTTTTCCAGACTGTGGTTCTTTCAGAGCATCGCATTCAACCACATCTCTACTCTGGGAGCCATAAGTATCTGCATTAAAAACAGGATAGCTTTAAAGTTGTAATATATCTGTCTCCCCCTTCAACTCCCAAGTGAAATTTTTGATCAGAACAAAGCTCTGTGGAATTACATGGCATCAATTTGCAATGCTCCTTTTGAATTCTCTCCATTAAAAAATATTAATCACATTTGTCTTTCTCAAGACTAGACTCAAAACTGTCATCTTAAATCCTTCTTTTAGGCTGCATAAAATTTAGAACATTTTGAGAAAAACAAGTTGCTTTACCCTTTAGAAGAACCAGTCTGCTACTCAGTGATTTTTGTCAGGTAAAACAGGTCAGTTCAAGCAAGAGTCTCAGTAAAGAATCCATGTCATAAACAGTAAGGAAAGCTGAGCAACAGCTTTTTCTGATAGATGGAGTAGATATGAAGATTATAGATGACAGGCTTGCAAGTCTTTTAAATATGGGCATTAAAGGATACTGTCAAACAGCAGGACAGGTGTAGGTGTGGCCAGTACAACTTTTGTGTCTGTTATCTTTTCACTTACAAAGAGTTGCTCAGCCTGTTAGAATATGATGCATTGTATATGGTCAGATAAATCAAAGTGTCTCTCAAAACAGAAAGTATGATAGCTAGCAAGGATTAGGGGAAATACCTTTTTATGATCAAGAATAATGCTCAAAGTCTAATCAGAAGGACTAAAATTAGTTCATCTTCAAGTTACTTTTTTTTAGAATTTTAAAAGTCAAAACATTTTGGCATTTTCTTTTTAATTTAGAATCTGGTTTACTTTCACTTAGAGCTGAAAAAAAATCAGAAAAGTATCTGTGGCTTATTTGGCAATTCTGCACTTACTTTTCTGTCTTCTCCTTGGTTTCAGCGTGTGGGAAGCACTATCAGAAATTTGGCAACTGGGTTGCACTGAATAAAATGATAAAAATTTCGGTTGATCACAGAGATCATTAAGGAATGTAGCCATCTTTTCAAGCTGTATCCCTTTATGGATCTCTTATCTGTAAAATTCAGCTGACATTTTCTGTGATGTTCAAATTTGAAATAAATTCTAATGAAGGGGTGTATTTGGCATCACAACTGAGTCGTGGAGCCAGTGGGTTTTGTAGCTCTTTGCTAAAATACATATCTAAAACTAGAGTACAAATCAGCATGTGAGGTGGTGTAAAATTCTGCATCAGGTGAGGTCCCAAAATGAAGATGCCATGAGCTAAAATTAGAAATTAAGGCTGCAGCTATATGTTTAAAAAGATTTATTTTCTGACTCAGATCTCACTTTAAAACCTTGAAACTGTTATAGTTAATGCCAAATATTATGATCCCTTTATTGCTATATATCATAGTATTTGAAAAGTTCACAATTTCTCTCACATAGAAAATTAATTTTCAGTATATTATACAGGATAGTACTTTCATTTTAGAAATTGTTTTAGATCTGCAAGCTCTACAGGTCTTTGTATATGAGTTAAAATACTTTTGTACGTGCAGCTTATAGGTTATATGGCAAGCTATGTCCTCAAAGGATGCTCTCACACTGTAAATTAGACCTGCCAGCAATATTCAAAGCTGCCACAGAAACTCTCAAAAAACAAATACATTTATAGAGGTTCAACTCTCCCTCTGCATCTGGGTTTATGTATGTGAAGGAGAATGAGGTAAGATCAGGTAATCATCACTTCTAAAGAGGTGGTAAATGAGAAATACTGTCCATGTGGGGGTATCTGTGTCTAGCCAACATGTACAACTATATTATGTCACAAAGTATGGAAATCTACAGCCCAGAGAGAGCTTGTGTTGTCCAAGTTAATGTATCTTGCTATGTTTGTGCTCCTGTTTGCACTTAATTTCAGTGCTTATCTGTTGAAACTTTAGGAGCAAGCAGAAGTGTGCTATGACTCACTGAGTGACATTTTGTAAACACTCCTACTCAGAGAAAGGTTAAACCCCTTAAAAGTATATATGAAAATAGAAGCATTCAAGTTACTCAGTATTAGGGGTTTTTGCATCTTTACAGTCTCAAGAGATGCTGCTTCTTTGTACCATACTGAAGATGCAGGACAAATAACTGCATCTATTTCAACAGAGAAATTAGTATTTGTTAGTATGAAACCAATGGAGGTAAATTTTCTTGTCCGAGTTTCTTATTAGAAGTTATAAACCGATGAAGAATTCTGAACTGAATCTTCAGAAATAATCACCTGATACTATTATTTTGTTCCTGGGTTCCTAAGTGTCCTATTGTTCTAGATACCACTCTCTAAAACTGACATTGCAGAACATTTGTTCTGTTACTTGAATTCCTCAGATGAGTTGAACACTTGGTTTAGTCCTGATGTCCTGGAGGAGTAAAACATCTATAGCAGATGTTTATGAAGGTGTTTCTTTTGACAGCCTTATAGCTGTAGAAAAGTGCATCAAAGAAAATAAACTTGGAATTAAAAAAAAAAATTCTAAATCAATTAATCTAGTACATTTCCAGGTTTCAGGTGTTGACAATATGTAGAGTGATATAGAAGAAAGAGAAAACCAGTTTCAGCATTCTGGAGACAGATGTGAAGCAGAGAAAATTGAGCATGTATTTTTCATTTTATGTTCTGCATCACTAGTATTGTTTTAGACAAGGGCTGAACTCCACCTTCTTATACTGAGTCTAGAATAAGAGGGCTAGGTAGAAAAATGGGCATTGGAATATAATTTGCAGCATTAGTTTGAAGATTTTGAAATCAGCTTTGAACAATTAAAAATAGAGGTATTTTTACCCATTTATGCAAATGTATGGGTGTAATTTGATTGTTGGCTACTAAACTCTGCTATGTATTAACACAATGAGTTTATTCACTTATCTCTGATTCTCCTTATCTGTGTCTTGACTGTTGAAGCAAGGCCAGTACTCTGGTGTCATTAGTAACCTCACACCACTCCCCACACATCTTGCATTAAAACAATATGACTGATTTTGAAACCCGTGCTAGGGTCACCTGTCTGCTTTATGTGAATTGGAAAGCATCTGTGTTCATCAGGCCTGACATTTTACTGTTTGATGGAAGAGGAGCATTTCAAAGGACCAGCAGAAAGCTGCTCTTCAGACCTTCAGTTCACATCAAGACTGATGACATTTATCTCTATCTCTCAAGTGTTGCTCCACAACCCAAGATAGCCACATAGTCTAGCTAGTTTCTCATCAATCTAATTGATTAAGTACTTGTTTGGCATTTAATCCGCCTGACTTCTGCTATCATTTCTTGGACTATACCAATAACAAACCTAATCTGAAGCATGCTGAATGGAACCAGTATTAAAAGTTTTCTGGAATGCATTCAGCCTTGTCTTTCTCATATTTTTCACTGTGAAAAATATAAAATATGATTCATGTATGAGATTGCATGTGCAGTGAAAAATATGGATAAGTAGTAGCCAGTTGTAGGTGTTTGTGGTTACCAACATTCTTTTTTTTTAAAGTAGTGTAAATCAGTTTTCAAAAACAATGCTGTTTTAAATCCCAATTTCAGTCACTCTTTCCCAGAGAGATACATACAAAAGAATTCTAGAGCTAGGCAAAATAGAAGTTCTGCTCTACAAACCCAAGAAGCTTCATGTTGGGAATCAGTACCTAGAATTACTGCATTCCTTCCTCCTGCCTTGTAAGAATGATAATTTTATATTCTTTCTAAGAATTTGGCTTGATGATCAGCTGTTATTTGCCAAATACAATGAATTAAATTCTTTAAAATCTCAGTTTCATTAGCTCTCTGGATGCACCCTGAATATCTGTTCTTGTGTTGTCCATCCCTTCTTTTCTCAAGCATGCCAGAAATCTTCTCAGTTCAAAGCCAGAAGGTTAACTAGATTTCTCAACTCTCAAAAATTTCCTGTTATTTTAACAATATAGAGATTAATTTACACGTTTTGGCTCAGTCATATGTAACTTTTCTTCTGGGGATGCTGAGAGGATATCTGGTCTCAAGAACTTCAGAGCTTCTTTTTGGCTCTGCCTCATAATTACAGTGTGATCTCCTGGTTCCTGTCTTTTGCTGGAGATCTTGACATGATGATCCGATGACATAGATGATGAAAATCATCATCAGTGATGATTCTGTCTTCCCTTTATGAACCTGTGAGGTGAAATTACAGTTTCTTACATGTGTATGTAAATGCACACATCCTAAGTCCCTGATGTATTATGCTGTATAATCATCTTAATTTCTCATGAAATTATTTTTAGTAGTATTTCATTTTTCTTTTGAAGTTTCCATTGGCAAATTAGTCCTCTCTGTGAATACTGTATCCTTTTACAGTCATACACTCAATACATGTTCATTACTTTGATTAAGAGGTAATCTGTTCAGATTTGCTCTGTGAAAACCTTAAGCTGGGGGACAGGGGCTGTTCAGTTGTAGATTTGAAGCATTGCTGTGAATAAGATTTGGATTTTTAACTGTTTGACTAAGTTCCTTCACTGTTTTACTTCACTGCAGATTTTAACAACAGCTTTTGCCTATTTTTGTGTACCCTAGAGATCCAGTGATGCCAAAAATTTCTTTTGAATCAATTGGTAATAGGTATCTGTTCACATATTTAAGATTCTCTTCTGTAACACTTATTCATAGGGATGGTCCCATTGACCTCAGTAAGGTTATTTGTGTAAATTCTAGTTGATCTCAACAAGAATTATGCAACTGGAACCCCAGTGACCTCTTATAAGTAGCATAATCTGGGTTGTGTTCCAAGTCTTCCATAAGGGCTTTAGAAGATATTTTCAGATTTTGGATTAAAATGCCAAAATGGCATTTTAATCTGATGGCTTGAAACATTTTTTGAATGATTAAAGACATCTGCCTAGTCTAAGCATAGGAAATAACCATATTACTGGTAACAACGTGATATGTATGACTGAATGTTGTTTTTTAAAGTAGTATTTACTATGTATAGTATCTTACTATCCTCTGTTTTACATAAATTTAAAATCCCAAGCATGCTTTCCCAGCAGCTATTCCAGATTTCCTCAGCCCTATCAACAGTGAAACCATTAGTGCTGAAGTAGGCAGTATTTTGAATACTTAGGAATTGATTGAAAGCTTGTGGTTAATAGGCAGTATAGAAGGATTTGTGCAGCTGTTTAACAAATATTAGATGCCAATATGCTTTAGTTCAAAAGGAAGTTGCAGATGCAAAAAGCCAGTTGCAGGACTAGTTTAAACTGAGTGCCCTGTGACTGATTTGAAATAACAGAACATAAAGCTCATACATTGTGTGGCAGTTTTCAGAAGGATTCTCATGAGACTGTTCCCTTCTACTTTTAAGGAACTGTGCTGAATCCAAACAACTAATGTGTTTTGTTTTCAAATATGTCCTGTTCTTGTGCTCCCAGTCTTCGTTCTCCAGATTTATACCAGTTACTCTAACAATCCTTATGTCTTCTAATGTTGAAAAGACTTCTGTGCATACACCTTATAGAGTAGGTTGACAGGGTGCTTCCAGGGTGCTTGGAATTTCTAAGATCGTCCAAATATTTTTATTAAAGAGGCAGTGGAGAAGATGGATTCAGTCACAAGAGGCAAAAGATTCCACTGCCTATTACTTGCAGATCATAGGAACATTCATTACTAGTGTTTCTGTATGGCTGGCAGTCCTGCCCATCTTTATATTACAGTTAATTTCAAAACCATGCCTGTCCTTGACAAAAAATAAAAAAGTGTAAAATTTACAGAGATCAGACTTGCAGATAGATTTTTTTTTTCTTTTGAAAACTAAACGTGACATTCTCTAGCCTCATATTTTTGTGAAGTATAAAATAATGTGAACCCTCTCAATGCACAATGGAGATCATTAATATATGCAGTACATTATGAATATTCATCCTCAGCACACTATGGTTTCTGGCATTGCTTCCACTAGTATTTTATGCATTCATTTCTTTCATGTTGTCCTATTCTAATATAGAGCGTGGTTGATTTATTTCCTAATCTTTGTGAATGTGGACTTCCTCGGGTGGCTGAAAAACTTACACTTTTGTAATTCCCCTACACCCAGCAAGAGGCAAAGGGAAAAGTTCTTTATTCATTAAGTAATCTGTTTCTTTTCTTATTTTTTTTTCCCTCAAATCTCAGCTTGGAAACCAGAAAGTAACTGCCCCTGTGATGGAGGTAAATGCTTCACAGACACACAGACAAACAGCAACAGAAGCTTCTCCACTGCCTCTTCCTTCTCCTGTGGTACCAGTTAACAGAGCCTCTCTCTCACCAGACAGTGGCACCCATCTAGTACCATATTTTTTGCCAACACTTGATGATTTTTTGCCTTCACGCTTTTATCAGACCCCAGCCCTGTCACAGTTCTCATACAAATGCCCATACCTAGCTCCTGACAGTATTGTCCACAGGAACGACACAGCCTCTGTGAGCACAGACTCTGCCATGAGTGAGTGCTCCTCCCGCACAGTGAGTGAGTCCTCCACAGCCATTCTAGATGAGCTGCAGACTTGTAGCTATGATACTACTGACTGCTCTGAAACACCTTCCCCAACCTTGAGCCAGATGTCTGCTGTGTCAGATGGCACCACCTTAACCAACACTGCTGCCACTTCTCATGTAATTATGCTTCCTTTTTTCCTCCTCCATTTTTTTCGAACAGGTTGTCAAAAGGGAACAGAATTCGACCTTGTCTGTTATTCTGTTACACAGACAAGTATTTTGTTGGTAATTTTCCATGGTCACAGTCTGACAGTGTTTTGCAACAGTTGTTTAAAAAAAAATCATTGACATAGCAAATTTGGGAGTAGGAAATGATTGTTGCACAGTTGTGTGGTCAGCTAAGGTATATCAAACACTTTGCTTAAAAGAAAATAAATTCAAGAAATACCTGTTCCAAATGCATTAGAAGCAAGCATTCTATAGAGTTTGAAGAGATTTGTTTAAAATATTGTTAACAGTTTACAGGTTTGTGGAGTTTATAGGCTCTGGACTACCACCATTTTTGATTTACACTGAGGTGCAGATTTCAATAATGTAATTTGTAAATTCATAGTAAATGTTAGCAGTATTTAATGCATTTTTTTCCTCAGCCATAATGACTGACTGCACAAAACTTTTTCTCTCCTCTAATTAACCTTTTCCTCTCCAAAGCACAGTTTCTTATAGGACTGAACTGCATCAATAACCTTATATTACCCAAGTGTCCTCTTTTCTCTTGGTTAAGTCAAGGGAAAAATCAGTATGCAGTTAGACACTTCATACATACATTCACTTTTCTGTACCTTAGTATACTCATATATAGAGAGAAAGAAGGTATGGAATCTGGGTCAAACCCAGATCACTTCTGATTTCTTTTGAGATTATCCACATGATTAAAATGAGTCAGAACAAAGCCTTCATTTAAATTGAGCAATTCATTGCTGAATTGCAAAACGGAGGGATGTTCTGAATCCAAAGTTTTACTGGGTCACAGCAGTCTTCAAACTTTGTACAAATACTTTAGCATACTGTAATTTTCAAGCCTGAACATATTCCCTAGAAAATAATTTTCCTGGGTTCTTCTTGCTTATGTAGTTTGAAATTGTAGAATCTAATGGAAGCTTGGAAATGGAAGTACACATTAGATTTTTGCCTTTTCTGGAGTTCCATGACTGTCACGAACTTCAATCAGTTCTGAGTATTTTAGCCTAATTCAATGTCTTGAGGTCAGGCATGTGTTGCACAGCATTCTTGCAGAGAACTGCCCAGACATCCATAATGGGACCTCTCTCCCTGTGTCAGCAGAGAGAAAGTTAGAAAGCAGCTCCAGTCCCAGATGGATGCCTTCTTCTGTTCTGATTCAGAAATTCAGAGCTTCTCTTTCTGATGCTCCGGCAAATGACAGGAATTTTAAACCTGATACCTAGGAGGAATTTTTACAAGATATTAATGATCTTGCTGCAGAAGTAGGTGGCTCTACTTGCAGTTAAAGACAGGTTAAGTATACTGGAGAAAAAAAATTAATAGAGGTTCCTAGGGAAAGGAACATTGTGAAAAATTAGTATTTTCCCAGTAAATTGGAAAATAGGTGCATTTCGGTTGAATAGGGGTCTTTTTCCATATTGTCTTCTTTCCCCACAAAGATTACCTAGGAAAGCAAAATGTCTAATTCATGAATAGCTATCTGAAATTATTTCACTTCCTTGTAAAGTCTAGGAATCAACTGTCAACTGGACCTAAAGTGTCACATTCTCAGATTTAAGTATCAGTAACTACCAAATGATTCCAAGGGAGGGAGAGGCCTTTGAAACCGTAAAACTATCTTTTATAGCTAACCCTATAAACCATGCAAGATGCATCACATAAACAAATGAAATAGCCACCTTCACAGACAAAGAGAAAAGCATTAGAAACTGTGAAACTATAGCTGAGCTGAGATCCTCTCTAAGACCTTTAGAAGCAAACCCAAAAATGTCATGTATGAACATGCCACACAGACATTTATGACTGATGTCCTTCAGCTACTTTTGTGGGTCCTGTTTTCATGCTATTGTGTACTACTTAGTGTAAATACCTTACTGTCTAACTGAGCTATTTGGTAACATCCTTCTCAGGAATACCTAAATTTTTAATTACAGAAATTCATAGGAGTATCTTTCCAGTCTGCAAAGAACTCACACCAGTTCTGCTCAGAGAAACAAAAGCCATAGTAAATAAGTGAGAAGGTGTAAGGCTCTGCAGGTAGTTGCGCCCTGCCTTCCCTAGAAACAAGCTTTCCCACAAAGACAATATATAGGAAAAGAGAATGGATGAACACCTGAAATAGAGGAGAGATGGCTGGCCTCATCTTAAAACCTTATCTGAAAACATGCCTTCATACTTCTTGAAATGCTGTCTTTGAGTTATGTAGCTTTTCTATTCTTTCATCTCCCAAGCTGGTTTTTTTTTTTGGAGGAGAGGATCATGTAAGAAAAGCCAACTTAATTTTGATTCTAGAACTTAATGAGAGTGGAGACATTTAAACACGAAACTTTCAATGGAGACGTCTCCACAAGAGAAGCTTTTCAGCTCAAGTATGAAAATGGGCATCCTTAAAATGAGAAACCCCTGAATGCATCCAGGAGTTCACATGATGTCTGCATAAGACCCATAAATTGTTTTTCTCTCTTAGCTGTGGGAGGCCAAGATGTTAAAAATTTGAAATCAATTCAGTAATCTCTGAAATAAAAAGGTATACAAAAGGTCATGAATCATTTGATTTTATTTGTAAAAATAATACGCATTTTAATATGTTTTTATTTATGCTTTGCTGCCTCAGGTAGTCTCTTGTTTACATCTGCAGCATGTTTTAGTTCATTTGTTACATAAAATTGAGCAAAGTTTGTGTTCTTCTAATTCAGATTTAAAGAACAGTTCTGCATTAAAGGAGATGTTGCAGAGCTTCCCTTGCTTTTCTGCTGAAGTATTCACTACCCTCTTATTTCATTCAATGCACTCTCAGTATCTCAGTTTGGATTCTTTCAATACTCCCCATGAAGATGATACAGCCCTGATGCAGGGATTCTAAACCTGGGGGCGATAGTTGCCTCCTGTGAAGTACCTCTACTGACTGAAGCCTAAATGGCTTTAGGTGTCTAATGCTTTATTGCCAGTTTGCGTAGCTCTCCCATTTTTGATTTTGTTCTGTCATTTTGTTGTTGTGGGTTGTTGGTTTTTTTAATTGGTGCTATTTATTTTTATTGTGATAGATTACATATCAGCATCCCACAGTCACACCAGCTGGCTTCCATTTTTTAAAAAAATTTTCACTCACTCTTTTCGGCTAGTCCTAACGAGACTTTTCCCTTCAGTCTGCACAGAAGTTCCCATTAATATCAGTAGTGCTTGAGCATGGGCACTAAGGGAATATGTCTCCTGGTGTGAGGGATCTGTGGCAGACAGCCTTTGTCACACCATGTTAGGAATGCTTACTGCCGTCTTCATTTTATATTGCTGTCAGACATCTGCAAACCTTGTTTGTGCCATCTTCATTGCCTTGACCGTCGTCTTTCCATCACCTTCCCATGACAGCATGAATCACAGACAGCACACACAAGGAGAGAAGAGGGGAGGTACAAGGTATCTAAGGAACACATTCTGCTCCCTTTGTGATAAGTTTTGTGTTTCAGTGAATGCAGATGCCTTATGGCTGTGTACCTGACAACTGGTAATTGTTGCGTGGATGAGTCTTGCATCGCTCTTTCTTTGGGATAGCAGTCAGAGAGCTTTGTGTGTCGTTTAATGGGATATTGTTTTGTCTCTCTCAGGCTCAAATCACAGTGAATGGGAATTCTGGCACTGCTGCCAGCCCAGTGAGTCACTTTCAAAGGCCTTTTTCCCCTTCTTCAGCTTACCCTGCACCAGCTTCACTCAATTCCAACATTGTTATCATGCAGCATGGCAGGATGATGGGTAAGCCTCACACAGAATGTTTGCTTTATACATTACACAACATATTCTGATTCATGTGGCAAAGACTGCAAACAATTGCAGAGTGCTTCGCGTCCATAATGAAGGTATTGTCTATTCACCTACCTTGGGAAGTAAATGCAAAAAATAATAGCATTTATTGTTAGGTACAATAGTGATCCTGAACTGGAGTTGCTATTAAGTTTTATTGCCTAGGTGTGTGAGCTAAACTCTTGCCAGTTTTCTACTGGCTTTACCAAAGAAAAGGTGTCTATCAAAATAACTCAACCTGTCCAGCCCCTTCCAATTTAGCCTTGAGAAACCAAGGGCCAACTTTGCACTTTGCTCCTCCCCACAACTTCCATAATTCCTCAGCAGAAATACTGTCAGCAAAGGGAGAGGCTCTGAGCTTTTAAAAACCTAAAGCCACATCAATCTAAAATTTGTCCATGTTATTTTTTAGCGCATCAGTAATTTCAAAATTAAACACAAGCCAAATATTATCAGCCTTAGGCTCTTTGCCAGTACAATCCTGTTTTGCCAGGAGAATTATTTCCTTGCTGCTTTTTCTACCAGTGTTTTGCATATTCAGATAAGATTATACATGCAAAATAACTTGAATGTGGTCCCAGAGTTTACATTTTTGTTGTGCTTGCAGGGAAATTAGGTGACAGCTCTTGCTCTGAGGCTTACATCTTAAAAAAATGCTGCTGTCATCATAGTGATAATTACAAAAACTGTATACCTGGGTTTCTCCACATCCCAGAATTCTAGGTTTTTTGATTGCTTCAGTGTGCTGATCTAAAGGCCTATCAATACTGGTTTGGATATATCTAAAATACGTATTTTCCCATGACTTTCACTCTTGTATGATGCTGAAGTTCTGTGTTCCACAGTAACAGCCTGATCTAATTCTCCTTGCTCATGTAAAAATCCCCCTGATGGCCTTAGTTTGAGGCCTATGAAGAATGAAGGATCAAATCCAAAATGTTTTCTAAATTTAACATCATGCATTTTGGGAAAAAGTTCCAAATATTCAGATGTTTGCCACACAAAGTTGCCCCTCGCCATATATGTGTAGCACTGAATTATTTACAGGATTTCAGACTTGAGTAAACAGCTGAAACAGCCATGCCAAAGCCAGCGCTGCAGTGGGAGTGAGCAGAAATATTCAAATTAAAATTAGAGCTTTCAGTCACTGGAGCTCCTTTTGCAGACTCGTATTACAATTCATATATTTTTCTTCAGAATAATTAGTGGATTAATGCTACATGAAAGTCAATCGTAACTGTCACCATTAGTGTTAGAACATGTATTTTCACTCCCTGCCTTCATTTATCCTGCAGTGGAAATGTCTCACTGTACCTGCACTTGCAAAATAGAGGCTTTGTCATAGCAGCCCACTAATTTACTGAAACCTGCTGCTTGAAGGAGTAGGGCTCTTTTTCCTGTGTGCAAGAAAGAGTGCATTGTCTGCAGAAGTACAAATTTTTGTGTCACATCCCAGCACTGAGGTGTTTTTTGTTAAGTCAAGTATTCTGCATTTTAGAAGGAAATGGTAATAGTGATGTATTAATTTCATTAGTTACAAAGGAAGATTTGAGAGGGAAGGGTAGGAATATTCCAAGTCACTACAAAACAGTAGCAGCCTGCACAGTTCACCTGAATTACTGTAGATGGATCATCAGATTGCTCTGGAGGTGCCAGGTTACCGGAGACCATTTTTATGGATTATATGTAGAGTCACATAAACATATTAACACACATTAAGGGAAGAACATTGTATGTCAGAATTTGTTTCTTAAAAATATTCATGCATCAAAACTTCATATTTCTAAGCGCATATCACATAAATTTTTGTGCAAGGCTGTTTGCTGTGCTTACAGAACAGCAATTTTCTATAGTTTGCTAGACTTTGGGGGGGTCATTTTGAAATTATGTCACTAGTTTCCAAGGAATGGGTAGAAAATGTGCAGGAATTTGATTTGTAGGAGAAAGGCTGCAGCACCTTTCTCAATAGATTTTACTGTGTTTGTGGGGTTTTTTCTCTTTTTTGTGAGCAAGGCATTGTGAAAAAGTACTTCTACTCTAATTCTCAGTTCAATAGCTTGTCTGGTCCATAAATAAGTTTATAATTCTGTTAATGTAACACTAAGTAGGGCAAAGCCCTAGTTAAGATGGTATTTCTTTCAAATAATGTATATGTATGTGATTAAGATTGTCAGTCTTTGTACAGCATACTAAAATGGGGAAGTGTGTTTTAACTGCCAAGTATGATTATTGTGTCATTACACAATATTCTGTCATGTTATCTTTACAGAGTCCACAGAGACATACTCACAGCATGTTCAGAATGTTGGCAGCACCACCACCACCAGTACAATACCAATCTGTAGATCCTCAGAAGAAGAAAAAAAAATTACAGTAATTAAAGCTCCACATTATGCAGGGATTGGCCCGGTAGATGAATCTGGAATCCCTACAGCAATTAGAACGGTAGGAAAATTCTGGGAAATCTGTGTATGAACTCATACAATGAACTGATTGTTGGTAATGGGTTTTTCACATTCTTCTACTCTTATATAATTTGGAATACAGCGTGCGTAATCAGCGGCCTTGTGAATATAATATTGTGTGTTGACGAAAAGGAGAATGCTGATGGGAGCATAATTGGGCAACCTCATGTTTCTAGTTTTAATTAGAAGTAGCCAAAATTTTGTGTCTTTCTTGTGGCTCTTGTAGTTCGTGTCTTTTGGAGATGCATAGTAATTGCATTTGGTTTATTTCTAAAATAAAGTTTATGCATACTATATATGTGTGTGTGTGTGTGTGTGTGCACAAATATTCATATATATGTAGGTGTATGTGTATATGTAAAAACGTAATGCTTCTGCATTTCTTGGGGCAGTATTCTCATGTCATTAGGGCAGTGTAGAAATGTGTAGTTTTGTTCTGGTGGCAGTCTAAGGGGGTAGCATTTCCGTGGCAGTGCAGTAAATAATCGCTGTGCCCTTGGGTGACACGTAAACGAGTAGCTGGGGAGCCCTTTCATTGTGACCAGCCCAGTTTTGATCATCTGCTGCTGGTCGCTGCTTGAGTGGTCCCAGGATGTCAAACTGAAGAGTTTTGTTTTCACTATGCTGAAGCATTCTTTCCACTCTGCTGTCAGGGCAGCCTCTTCTGGCTGCTCCAGAGAGCACAGAGGCAGCTGCACTAAGGTCTGTAAAGCCAGCACTTACTGGCCTTCCCAGACAGAGAAGAACTGCTGTGCTGGACGGAGAAAGTGAGAAGAGTGGGAGCCAGGATGAAAGCGGCAGAGCCCTTGCAGGTGAAGTCTTAGTGAGGTGCAGGGATGTAGCAGCTGTTGGATGTATCCTGTCTGCCAATATTGACATATGGGGCTGTATTTTATTGCCAAGGACTGCTTCGAGGGATTGAAAAATTAGGGGGGAAATCAGGAATTGATGGAGAAAATCAGTAGGAAAAAATCAGGTTAAGTGGAAAGATGGGGACAATTTTTATTAGAATGGGGGAGAAACTCTGGCATTTCTTGCTTTATTTTTGACATTAAAAAGTAATACAATCTCTTAAAAATGAAGAAATTTCTTAGCAGCAATGCTCTAGCTTCCTATCCTCTTTTTAAGTAGATAGTCTCTTTGCTTTATATGGGATATAGTAATTGGTTTTGTGCGTTTTTAGTAGCAGATTGTTCTAATAGGGTGCGTATCAGTTATATAAGATTATAACAGAAATCCCCCTTAAGTGTGCCTAATGAATCTGGCAATCTGCCAAACTATATTTAACTTCCAGGTTGCATGATCTGAGTCTCTCAGATTTTCTCCTAAAAATGTGATTCTGTTTGAATTAGGACATTTTGCTGCTGGTTTTGCTCTGGGTTTTTTTATGTTTCAATTTCAAGAAACCTTATAGCCTGTAGTCTTAGTCTTATAGAAATAATTTTCACAATGAGATATTAGTTAAAATTTTATGCTAGTGTGTGTATGTGTAAGAGTGTGTCTGACGTGGCATTTTGCATCCTTATTCTGCTGCCTTAAGACATAGCTGATAGTAAAATTGTTTTCAAGGTACTCATTTGAGATTACTTTGTAAGTGTGCACGAGTATATTTGAGCCCTGTGTACCCCAGCTGTGCAAGAACAAAGTTGGTGTAGTTGTCAGCAGAAGACTCAAATATGCTGCACCTTGCACAAGTGCTAAAACTGCATTTTCCATTAATAGTAGAAGGTAGGGTATGTCACCTGCCCTTACTCCAAGGTCAGCGAGCAATCCAAATAGGAATCTTCTCCCAGAAAGTTCAGCCTCAGTTCATCTGAAGAGAGAACTTTTCAAATTAGTTCAATTTATCATTGCATATAAAGTTTAGAAGTTTCTTACTCTTCCATTTTTGCAAAAATGGCAACAGTCTATCAAAAAAACAGCAAATGAAGATTCACGGATGATAGGTAACTACATACTGTGTTCCAAACGCTGTGCTGCTCAAAGTTAAGCTTGTCAATAAGGAATCAGGAATATCTGTGTTCCAGATCTTGAGTGCTTTTCAGGAGTAGAGAGGTTTTGGTAGATGTGATTATGTCCTCCAAGTCTGTCTTTACTCTCAGAACATGGTTTGTCACAGCTGTATAGCCAAGGAAAACAGAATTATGTTCTCTTCTTTCTATTCCTGCTAACCCATTCTGTCCCAGGCTTCTGAGAAGGGAAAGGACTCCTATAAAGCTTTTTATTCGCTCAGAACCCCCATCCCATGTCAGAATGTTCCTTCTATACCACTTTAGCTCCTTCTAGCTCTGGAAAATGCAAGTCTGAAAATTCAGATCATTGATAGGTTCTGCCTTTGTGCCAAGCCCTGCCCCAAAGATGGTAAAGTTCCAAGACGCTAAAAGTGAAGTCTCTGAAAAAGAGAGGGTAAAATGCTGTTCACTCAGAAAAGCGTTCAGTCAAATATAACACCATTTACCAGTGACAGGCACCTGGGAAAGGAAAAAACAGATTCATGGAAAACAGTAAGACTGCACTGTTTTAATCTATCCAAAATGATTGCTTTATACCTAATTATAAAAATTAATCTGCAGACTGAAAAGGCCTCTACTTAGTAAGAATGAAAAAAATGTCAAGTCCCACTAGGTTTCTTTTCCATACTTAGTGATGTAATATTTCAGCTTGAAAAAAAAATAAACCCCAAAAAAACAGAGGTCTACTGAAAGCCTCATAATATTGTGAGTTGGAAGGGACCCACAAGGATCATCAAGTCCAGCTCTTAAGTGAAAGCCCATTCAGGGATCCATGCATTATTAGCACCCTGCTCCCAACAACTGAGCTAATCTCAGGGTCATAGAGGCCTCCTTTAATTGCATACTTCCTGATGGATGATTACAATACTGCAGTGATTATGGACTCCTCCAAGGAAGCAATTGCAGTTACTTCTTATACCCTCTACATGAGCATGTAAATTTGGCTGATTGTTTTTTTCACATATGATGATACCATGTTCCAACATTTAATTGCATCAGCTATAATATATGCAAAGCAGGATGGTATCTGAATGGCTTGGTGCATTATAATATATTGAATACATAATATTGAATACTGTCAATTCCTCAAACTATGTTGGCGTGTGGGATTAGTGAATATAAATTGAGAAAATGTATTTCAAGATTAATGTATTCTTAGCTAATCCTATCTGGTTTGTAACTTAAAGCCAAATTATTGGCTGAGGCTTGAAACACCTAGGAGTGGTTTGGGGGGGAGATGACGAGAGAAACAAACATTTAAATATCCAGAAAGATGTTGGGAAACCTTCTTCTCTAGTTATGTGGGAGCTTCTCCATACCCGATCTCCATGTGGGAGCTTCCTTTGACTTTGTGGAGGACCTGGCAATGCTTGACAAACAGTAGGAACATAGCAGTAGTATTTATGCATTATTTGCAATTCGTTCAGCTACCACTGTTTGGAAGACTCTTCTTGGCTCAATACAATCAGAAAGGCAGTGTCATTATTATGGGACTGGTGCAGGTTTCTGTTGCTGTGGGAAATGAGGAGGAGCAGGGAGGCTATGCTCATCAGTGTGAATTAATTCCTTCAGGCCTCCTGGACTTGTGAACTTTGAGTATATACTATCCTTAGCACCAAACAGCATAGTTTCAAGTCCAGCTAAATTATTCCAACCAGAGTTCTAACAGTATAGATATTTAATACCTTTAGGGAAACAATATTAAAATGACCCAAATCTGCTTCTGAATAACTTGTTCTTGGCAGAACTCAGCAGTATTGGTAGATGGGGGAAGGGACCTATCTTGAGACAAAACCGAATCTCCTTTATTTCTATCTGGCAAGCAGGTCTAGATAAAAAGCATAACTGTCTGCTTGAATTTTTTTCTTACCCAGGAGATCCCCAAGTTCTTCAACTGAATGTCGGCTCTTCTTTTAAGCCTTGTTCTAGTATTATTTAGTAGCAATTTTATGAGAACTCAATATGAGTCCTCAAAATACAGGAGCATTTCTGCCTAGTCCCTTGTAGTAAGAGCTCATCATTGTGAACAAAACATATTCATTGTGTACAGAAACTGTAACAAGTAATCATGGCAAAAGTGTGATTTAGTAAAGAGGGTAGCATGTGGTGAACACACTCAAATCTGTCCAGTGTTCTGTACAGAAGAATTTGTAGATTTTTGCTTTTTGTGGTAAAGAGGAGTAAGCAAAGTGATTGCAAATTTAGTATTAGCTAGTGAAAGATAATGCACTCCAAGAGGGGTCCTTCGAATTTTCCCTTTGTACCATGAGGTTTGAAGATAATTTTTTTTGGTTGCCCAGAGAAGCTGTGGGTGCCCCATCCATGGACGTGTTCAAGGTCGCACTGGATGGAGCTCCAAGGAACCTGGCCTAGTGCAAGTTGTCCCTGTCCATGGAAGGAATGTTAGAACTTGATGATCTTTAAGGTCCCTTTCAACCCAGGCCATTCTATGATTCCATGATTCTCTGAATTAAAACTTCTGCTTTTCTGACTACTGTGGGACCAGTAAAATTTTAGCACCTAAGAAGAATAGTACTGAAAATATATTTGCCTTTGTGTTAATCTTCTGAAATACTATCATCCTACCTCAAAGAAAATTGCAGCAAAAGAGAAAATGCAGAAGGGCTAAGAGATAAAAAGAAGCACAAGCAGGTGTTGATATGAGCAGTTTGGGAACCTTGGGATTACTTTGTTTGCAAAAGTAAGGATAAGTATCATTAAATGAGTGATTATTGAAAGAAATATTGTATTCACTTTTCTCAAAAGAGAATAAGTTAAAATTGTCTGGAAAGGGCTTTTAAAACTGATAAAAAAGATACTCTTTGTTTACAATCCCGACATTAACTCTGAAATATAGTGTGGTCTTAATTCTTTTCTCAGTAGTATTACAAAGTTTCTCTGCATCATTTAGCAATTACATTTTGAAAGTAATTGAAGCCAGAAATTCCCAGGAGGTCAAAAGAAGCTCTTCTTACCTACTTGTAATCATAACTGCTGAGGTGTTTCTATTTTCTTGTGAAGAATCTAGCGTTCATCGTTGTCAGATGTAGGGCACTAAGATGATAAACTCTTGATCCAGCACTAATTCCTATGTTCTGAGCCATTGTACCCTCCCAAGATCGGAGTCCAAGACTGACTCAATCTTCAGTGTCTTCCAAAATTTGTTACAGGAATTCCTCAATAAAATGCATAAATATATTCAAAATACATGAAAACTATTATATTGAATAGGAAATAACATACAGTAGACTTTCTGTGCAGAATAACATTAAATGTCTGATCCAATCTGTACACATGGGTATTTTTATTTTGTTGTTAATTGTTAAAACTGTATTTTTTTAGACAGTTGACAGGCCAAAGGATTGGTACAAGACAATGTTCAAGCAAATCCATATGGTTCATAAGCCTGGTGAGTATGTTCTTGTCTTTATCTCCTCATATCCAGTTTGGGGGATGAGAAATTGTCTACTGTAAATGTCCTACCATCTGTGCTGCCTTTCTTTTGGAGAACTCCAGTGTTAGAACAGCATGGGCTAGTAAACTGGCTGGTTTAAGGATAAATTTTGTGCCTGAATTTAATTGTTGTCATAGAATATCTTACTTGGTTTTGCTGAAACGGAGCTTCGGTGACATTGCTAGCTTTAATGTCCTTTATGATTTTCACCAAGGATGTCAGGCAACTGTTGAAATGGCAGTTATGCTCATTATACCTCTGGAAGGAAGGAGAGTTTATTTATGTGAGGTAGAGCTAACATTCAGTATGGTCACACAGAATGTTAGTGGGAGAGTAAGAGATGTAGGCAGGAGAATGTTGGCTTACAAGATCTATTTTGAACACTAGTCACATAGATATTTAGGGCTGCCTTTTGTGATAGGAACAACAGCTTAACAGTCTGTAGCAGGGGAAAGCTGACAAAAGGAAGAAATTGAGCTTGAGGAAGGGAAAAGAACAGACAAAAAGTAATTTTCAATTGGCTGCCAATTTAGTAAGTATGCAATATGAGTGATAGGACCATTTTAATGATAGAAGATACCATTTTAACAGTAAGATGATAAAAACAGCCTATGGTAAGTATAATGGGAAGACAAAGTCTTCCAAAAGCACCTAGGAGATGAGGAAAAGAAATACAGTGCTTGATTGCCTACCAATCTTCTCTTTGTATTTGCAAAATCAAAGCTCAGTTTCTGTGATGAACTGGCATGTATGGCACTACTGTAACATCTGTATTTCTTTTTGTAGATGACGACACAGACTTGTATAATACTGCATATGCATACGGTACTGGTAGGAATTATTCCCTATTCAAAATGATGCTTTTGTTAATGTCAGCAAGTAATGGTGTAGTTAACTCTTCACGCTCACTTTTATAATGCTTGTAGAGACACTTTTTATTGTCTTGCTTGATCTCAGTTGTTCATGCCTTTTTCCCACAAATGAAACAAGTTTAATTTTAGTTTCATTCTTACTACAGACATTAATTGCAGCTGTGGACCTCTTACTGCAGAGGGACACACTGTAACACTGTAGTTTCTTGATTACATTGTATTTATTGTCACTAGTGATTATGAGTAACACAACCTTTCCTTGTGGAAATGGAAAGGGAACTACTGTGTGAAAATGAAAATACTAATTACTGACATGGAAAGACAAAAAGAATGTACTGAATACACCTTAAAAATATGCAGCAAGAGTGCCTAATAAAACTGTTTGTTTTACGAACTTGTCCATTTTTGCTATAGGCATTCACGTTGACATTATTTAGCTGCAAGAAAAGTCATATTCGTCTAAGATATGTAATCGTTGTGTCTTAAGAAGATTATTGCCAAGTGGTAAAATTATTTCCAAACAAAGCAAAAATGAAAGCATTAATTGACTATGTGCATAAAAGCCATAGTGCCTTCTCCAAAAATGCCATTCAGAATTTTTCCATTTCAATTTTTGTTGCATTAGACATGCTCTCAGTAGTGCCTTTTTTTATGCTGTTGAGAGGATTTTTGTGCGTCAGTGGTTTGACATCTCTTTGTACTCTTGTGATCCTCTTCAAGATATGCTATTGCCTCATCATCACAAAGTAACTAATTATTAAAACAATGAAAAAGGTGCGTTTCCTGCCTCTTCTCTACCTTCTGAACGTAGAACAACTGAGCAACGGGATGAGCCTGGAGATTAATTACAGGCTGTCATTAACAGCTGTGGTGGATATAGACACCCATTAACTTCTCCATCAAATTAGTAATGAATTTATTTTAACTGTACTGCACTTTATCTATGTGTTTTTAATTTTATGTAAAAATATATATGAAGTTCTCTAATGAGCCACATAATACACAGCAATGTACTTTTAAATGTGCATTTACATGTTTTTGTAACCTTGTAGTTTTATTGAGTTACTGTGGGTTCTTGTAGCATTTCATCTATTCCATCCATTGTGGTTTTTTAAGACTTAACGCTCATGCCATGACTGTTTCTGGTTTTGTTTTATATTAGGTAGCTACAGTCCATCCTTCTCTGCTCAGGCACACCCAGCTGCAAAGACACAGACGTACAGACCTCTGTCCAAAAGCGCTTCTGACAGCAGCTCCGATGCCTTTAAGGTCTCGTCCCCTTTGCCACCCCATGTGCCACCTCCAGTACCACCACATCGTATAAGGCAAAGGTCTACACCAGAAAAGTAAGTACTTAGTTCTTGCTAAGTACAGCATTCCAATTGCAGAAGATAACAGAGGATAAAATAGCAGCTTTAGAATAATATGACTTCAAGGGCTTTATTCAAGGGCCAGCCAGGTGATGAGGGGTGATCTTTGCCAGGAGTCTGGGCATCGTGCATGTGCTGTCATTTCTTCAGTGTGCTAAAGTGTTTATTCTTATTCATGATGCAACCATGAACATTAAGGATTTTTATTCTCATTAGTGGGATTGTCCTGCTTGTTGTGTTTCAGAAGTCTGTGCTCTAGGACCTGTCTTCAATAGTTAGTGTCTGAGTAGGAAAGGCCATTTATTGTATCTAGAAGCAAAGAAAAAGGATCTAAAAGGTGATGTAATTCAAAATTCAAGGGAGAGCCAAACTGTACAAGAGTATAGCAGTTAACCCACATTTCCACAGAGCTCAGAAGTGCTTTATATTCCCATTTTTTTCAATCTTCATTTTGGTTGACCAAGACAGCGTTTACAGATTAAAGAGGCATTTCAGATATCTCACGATTTCCTATCCAAATTTTCTGCACAAAACCAAGTCCCAGTGGCTAGAGTCCAGTCTGGAAAAAGTTAGTAATGAGTAACTCAGAAAAGAAGTGCTTATTCTTTTGATAAAACCATGCAAGAGACCTGCACACAAATTCTGTTGACTTCAGCGTATCTGTAAGTACTAGCTCAAGCAAAAATCTTCTTCTTTAGTGTTCACATTAATTAATACGACATGTTAACGTAATACTGTGCTATTATATATTTATATGTGTGTGGGTATGTATATGTTATATATTAAAAGGGTAATATTTTCCCTTTCATCTGTGCCTACAAGCCCACCTCTCTTGGTTACACTGAAACAACAAAAGATAATTTGACCATTTTTGTCAGCTTGGACATTGTAAACATATTTATATGTATAAATTTAATTATATTAAACAGTTTCAAGTAGTTGGGAGTTTGAATAAAATATTATGAGGGAAGACCATACTAAGGGTTTAAAACTAAGGCACAGCTATGGCTTTTTGAAAAATTTGTAGGTAGTGGCAATCCAAAAAGTAATTCAGTAGATACACATACTGCAGAGGAAAGTGAGATTGCTTGATGGTCACTGATTTTGGCTTCCCTGTTGCCGAGGGCAGGTTGTCAAGAGGAAATGCTAAAGGTTAGGGTTGGGCTGCCTCGCAGAGGCCATGAGGCTTGAATTTTGTTAGCAGGTCATACAGAAGTGCAGATTTTTTTAGCAAGACACCAAGATGTAGAACTGTTTGGCTTTGATCTCTAAAGTTGTATAAGACATTGTCCTGTGCTAGGCCAAATGCCTTGGTCACAGAAACTGAGGCTTGTTGCAGTTCCTTTTAAGCTTGGAAATAACTGCTCAGCACTGAATTTGGCTATTTAACCTCCCCTTTTAATCTCCTGCATGATAAGACAGGCAGTGGAAATCTGTGTTCTCCAGGCCAGGGGATGCCAAACGTGTTAGTTATGCTTTGCCTGCTGCTGAAAGCTATGGTTTGTCAATCTTTTCCTGCCATTGGGAGGTTCTTTTTTTAATTGCCTATAAAGCCAGAGTATTTAAAATCTCACATAAGAGGCTTAGGTCCACATGTATCACAGTTTCATAGCTGAGAGGCAAGATATGGTTTGCATTAGCAGTTAAGCTCAAAAATATAGTCCACACAGGATAAAAGGCTGAACACTGTAAATTAATTGAACTGAGTGTGAGTTAGAATTTCAGTATCATCCTTTTTTCTTCAGTGGCTTGCAGTATAATGCAACCTGATCAGAACATTTCCATTTTCCTGTTCGTTCTCAAAAAACTCAACCTTTTCTACTCTGAAAATAATTTTTTTCCTCAGTGAAAATAAACAATAAAGCCATGTAGAACTACTTCCATTGAAATGTAGGGCATTTTATAAATAGAGGTGTCTGTGTCCCAGAAATGCACTTGCAAGCATACTAGAAACAAAAGCTACCCCATAGATTTTTTTAAGGCACATGACATGTGCATTATGATGTCAGGTCACATCAAACCAAGTCACACCAGAAAGACCAATAGAACTGATAAAATTTAATCAGTGTGTGCTCTTTCTTATCATAAATACAGACAATAGCTGGTAGTATTTCCCCTTCCCTTTCCTCCAACCTTTGAGTTACTAGTGGGTCATTTTACACAGAGTTAAATAAAAATATGTATGAACTACAGTTTTCCAAGTACAGTGGAGGTATGTACTGCAGAAACTGCCATGAAAAGGTAGCTCTCACTGTAACTAGCTAAGTATTCTCCCAAAATATATAGGTAGCTAGTAATATGACATAGTAAATGACTGAAAAAAATAGTAGCATGGGTTGTTTTTTATTCTTTGCATAACACTATTACATTGAAACCAAATTTGTAATAATAGAGAAGATGGATACATTTGTATTCTAAATTCAACTGCCAAATTCTTCCTCTTGTTTATCTATTCGAGATAGAGAAACGATATACTGCTTACAAGGATATTCAGGAGCAATTCTACTACAGATCAGGATAATGACCATTACACTGTCTTTTAAAATAATTCCTCATTTTTTGCCTCAGAAGATTTTATAACTTCTTCAGTATGGCCTATCATCACATTATGTGATCACAAACATATCTACCACTTGTCTATATTAGTAGAATGTACAAAACATGTATAGTTATTTGCAATGGTTTGCAATGCCATGGTGTTTTGACATGGTATGCCAGGGAAATTTTTAAACTGGTCTACTAGGTAAAATAAAAGTATGAGTGATCACAGGCTGGACATCTCTAGCATTTTTCCTGCTGTACTGAGCATACCTGCTGTAAACAGGTTAAGAAGATACCTGGGATACAGGTTAAGATAAAACCCTGGGATGCCAGGCTAGACGTTCCAGAGCTGAGATCTGGAAAGAGTAACCATTCTGAATGTCATTTGGCTTTGCGGGTTTCTGTTGTACAGAGCTGTAAAGCACATGGTGATGACAGCAAATTAGCTCAGTTGCTTGTGTCTATTGTTTAGGAATGAGTGGGATCCTCCTGACAGAAAGGTAGATACTCGCAAGTTCCGTTCTGAACCAAGGAGTATTTTTGAGTATGAGCCGGGAAAGTCATCCATCCTTGAGCACGAAAGACCGGTAAGACACAGAAATGAAATGGGTAATACAGTAAGAGATTTGGTAAGAGGTTCTCTTCTTATTTTTTACTACTAATAATAACCACTTAGAGAAATATTGAAGATCCTTTTTCAAATACAATTTTGCAGCAATTTGTCTTTGTTCTCCTGTGATGGCTGTATTGAAAAGGGGTTTGGCTTATTTGCTAAACTTACATCTTCAGTATTTCCAAGAAATCACCACCATGCAAACCTCATGGATGATAGGCAGAACAGATGGAAACTGCTTTTTCTAATTGGTATGCATCTCCGGCACTTATTTTCAGTAATATTAACAGCACATATGATATCTGCAAATAATGCATAAAAATAAAATATTCACATTTTCAGGATGTGCTGAATTGTATACCTAAGGAGATTTTGGTCAAATACTGGCCAAGGTTGCCCAGACAAGACTCACACAGCCCCGAGCAACCTGATATGATCAGACCTACCTTCAGCAGAAGGTTGGCCTAGATGACCTCTGGGGGTCCTTTCCAGCCTCAAATACTCTGTGATTACAGAGTGTACATTAACATGTAATTAGAGGTATTTATTCCTGCTTTCTGAATAATGATTGCAGTTGTGGAATAAAGCTATGCTTAATGCTTGCAAAATGACAATTAACAGAAGTTTTCATTTGCTGAAAGACACAT
Organism: Monarcha castaneiventris obscurior; assembly: GCA_026261815.1. Lineage (NCBI taxonomy): Eukaryota > Metazoa > Chordata > Aves > Passeriformes > Monarchidae > Monarcha > Monarcha castaneiventris. The sequence continues at coordinate 30,510,115 of JAMPIT010000433.1, forward strand.
TCACCCAGCCCTTCTAATTCAGCTTTGTGCTATCTTAATAACTTTCTTATTTTAGGAAAGCTGTTATGTACCAATGGCAATATTTTTTTTTCTTGGTCTTTTACTTGGAGGTTGAAATGTTTGAGCAGGTCCGATTTTGAAGAAGAGGTTTACAAAATCAGTACTGGATTGTTATTTACTTCTGTATTACATGCTTGTTTGCAGAATTTATTTTGCCAATTTAAAGCAAATTAAGGAAGTAATTGAATTTCAAAATATGCAGCATATCAACAGTGTGAAACACCTGAATCAAGCACCTTTTCCTTTGTTTTTGTGGTCTTTGCAGGAATCTAATTTTTGTTATCTAGAATACACCAAGCTCTTTTTTCTGTGAAATTGAGTTTTTTTCAGAACTGATGTGTTTTTCAAGGAGGAAATTGGCATTTCTGTAGGAACTGGTAATGAATCAGTATAATTAGTATCTGAGTGCAGATGAACTTAACAAATAATTTTATTTAAAAGGCAGTGTCATTTGTTCTGAGGACTTTTTGAGTCCCATGGCTGCATTATAAACACTGAGGTAATTTTCCAGCCTTCCCAATGCCAGAGTAATAGCAGATTCAAGGTAAAAAATAAGAAAATTATGCTGATTTCAGAGTATTCCAAGAATGGCCTCACTTTTCTAATAAATTACATTTTCTGCTAATGTAATGTGAACAAAAATACTTCACGTAAGAATTGCAGTGCTAATGAATATCATCAGAGCTACAGTTTTTCAATTCTGGCAAACTAATGAAATAACAAGAAAGTGAGGTTTGCTGACTGTTCCTGAATCCTTTTTTCCACTTGCTTATGCATTTTACTTTTGCTAATCTAAATCAAGAGATGGAATTTTGAGCTTTGTTTGGTGCTTAAAATATTTTCATTCAGAAAACCCTCAGTCATGTTGTACCTACTAAGCAATATCCATCAAGGGTAAGGTCATACTTTATCATCTGAAGTTTAGACTGAAAGTTTAGGCTTAGCTGATGTACAGATTTTTTTTGTTTATGTATGATTCAGAGCTGTAAAAAATTGGAAATTGATATAAGGTGAAGGTTGTGCTGACACTAGTGTAACAGTTGAAAAACATAGGGAGCTATCACAGTTTTATGAGTCTGGAATTTCTACTGTTGATAAAGATGCTATTTAGCTTTATGTACTTAATACATTGCAGTGTCTGCAATTCAACAAAATATTCCTCTTTTTCTCCAATGTCATCAAAACCATGGACTTGTTTCCTACAAAGGATGTTTGCTCTCCATTAATAAGTAAATGGGTGATGTAACAACTTAATCTTACTCATGTGTAAATGAAATTACATTTTATTATTTACTGGTTTCTACCTTGTATATGAGAATCAATTCCTTAAAACATGTACATATATCTATTTCTGCAGTAGAGTATGTCAGGAAAAATCTCGGTGTTCCTGTAAAAAGACCTCGTAAAATTGGTACAAGCAATGCCTCTGTTTTCATTAGTTGTTTTAGTCTAAGCATAAAAGTCTACATGTGCTAGTCAAATGAAACTGTGAGGTTAAATTATAGTTCTAAATTTTTTAATCTCTGTTCAACATACAAATTTTCTACTGAGTTTATATGCAAGAGGAATTAATGATTAGAAGATATTTTTTTAAATTACGGTTTTGTCAAATACCAGAAATAGACTGGGCTTGCTCCGTGATGTACATCTGTTGTTTTTTATTTGGTTTGGTTTTTACTGTAGTGAAAAATTTGAAATTTTCTTTAGAACATGCACATTTGGTTACTTTTGACATCTCAGGCTGGTTATCAGAATATTCTGCTTGGTATGCTTAATATGTCATTAAAAAAATACTTCTTCTCATAAAGAAATAGAGAGACTAAGTCCATCTGGTAGTGGACTTGGAACTACCACAGCTATTTAAAAGTAGGCCAAAAGAAAAAAGGAAAAAAAAGGAAAGGCAAACCCAAATTCTTTAGAGATAATAAAATGCCCAACTCGAATTTACAACAGGCATCTCAACACACTGTTCCAGACAGGCTTCAGTTTGGTGTCTGAACCTGCAAATGCAAAATACTGGTCTACATGTGATAACCATTTAACTTGTGAGTTTAGATGCACAGCTTTGATTATTACCTGTGAAAGTCTATTTGTGTATCAAACCAAGAACAGGCAAAGCTACATGTAATACTACAGATGTAATTTTTTTCATTGTCCATGTTCTATACTTGATGCAGTGTTGTGTTGACCATCTGTTGCAAAAAGCAAAAGCAGTGAAGTTACTTAGTGGTCTTTAGCAGTGTATTTTCAACAAATAATCTAGATATTACTAAATTACTAGATGAAGGATAGATTGTAGGAATATGACTGACAAGTCATAAAAAGGGATTTTCCTTTATTGCCTTTACCTTCTAATCCAGTAGTTTGGGAGATACTTTGTGAAACTAAGCTAAGTGCAGCTTTTAAGTCAAAATGATTCATTCATTTTAAGTCTCTTAGAAGGAGCGATAATAGAAAAAGGTTTGTCAGCGAAACTGAATCCAAAACTCAAGCCAAGTCAATTGCCTGTGTATTGATCTTGGAGAACAGGGATTGCAGTCCTCTCCAGAGCTGGCAGGCAGCGGGGAATTTGCAGACTTTAGTGCTCAGTTTCCTTTTGTTTGCTGCCCTCTGCGGTTGAAGCTGTAAATTAAAGTGGGACTTGTCTGCGTGGTGTTAGCTTTACATGCATTGTAACAGTCTCATTTTATTTGCAACTACTACACGAGAAGAACTGAAAACTTAGAAACTAGATAAAATACACTATTTCTAGCTTTTTCATTACCAGCAGAAATAGGAGGTTTTTTTAAGCTTGCAGCTAATTGCAAAAGTATTTGAAGTTGAAGAGGGAAGAAACTCCCATTCTCATGTTTATCTCCTTGGCTGGCTGGGGGGAGCCCAGCTGATGTTTCCTCCCGGCAAGGAGGGACATAGATCCATCACTGTGCAGGTGTGGGGCTGCTGCTCTTCAGGACACCTGGAGGCTCACAAGGCTGGCGCTTGCCACCCAAGCAAGTAATGTCAGTAGGCCTGCATTTCTAGTGCCAAAAGCTCCACAATTCCAACCCTATATACATTTCAAGTGATTGATTGATTAATTGATTGATTCTATATAAATACACCCATTTGCTGCTATCAACATTTCTGTGAAAATTAATTTTTTGGTAGAATATAAAGGTAAAATTTAGTTTGGAGAAAGGATGGTAAGGAATTGTTCAGTAATGTCTCCTCAGATTATCCAGATAGAAACTGTGGAATTTTTTTTAAGGTAAGCAAAAAACCTCTGAATATGGCAAGCATTCTCTGTAAAGGGAGCCAAGTTGATACACAGCAAAGTTATCTTCCGCATTGTGAATTTGTCATTTTTTGCCCTCATGCCTTCATATCTCTGTAGACGAGAATGCTGTGGTTTTTTCTTAAATTAATCATAGTCTCTATTAAATCCACACATTTTTTAGTAGTCAGTTTATGAAACTAATTTCAGTGGTGTTTCTCTACTAAATACTTGGGGGTCTACAGTTGAGTTGAAGCACTTGTCCTTAGTACTGCTGAGATACGGCTGTGGGTGGTGGAAACCTCGGGGCAAAACTCCAGAGCAGCTACACTTGCTAACCCGGCTGTGGAGCACAGCAAGTTTTTCATCAGTGACATTCACTTCCCTCTCCATTCACAGGAGTACTACTTCCCTCACTTGAAAGGACATTGTGAAGATAAGTGTATAAAACAACAGTCGGGGTCCAGATATTGCATGAATAGCTCATATATATGTGAGCACCAAGGTAGTTCTGAAGGGTTGTTGACCTTTCAGTAGAGCAGAGTTGGCAGGCTGTCACAGTAACATCAAAAGCAGCAAGAAAAGTGCTGTAAGATGTGTAATTACCTGAAATGGTCATGAGCACAATGTTACCTCTTGCAGAAAGGAGAAATAGCTCTATGTGAGTGCTTCGGTGTATTGGTGACAGTTTGACTCCAGAGGAAAAAGTGTTACGTACTTGATCATTCTTTATGCAGGACCCTGTCTTCTTTGATGATTGCTTTCTAGGGCACACCATAATTAGCGTCTAGGTTCTGATAATTATACTTATGGAGAACAAAATTTTGAATTCAGAAATGTCTTTAACAAGAGGATTTCTCTGTTTCAGAGATCTTTAAGCCAACAGTTCGCTGTAATTCTGTGCTGCACAAAAGCCTACATCAGATGCTACAAAGAAACTGAAGCTATTTAGAAAGTAATTAATGCAGCCAAGTTTACAGTTGATTAGATATCCCATTGAGAGCTGTACTGTTTTGCACCGTCATGTTTTCATGCTACTTGAATAAATCTGTCAATTATTCTTCTGTTCACTGAAGAATTTCCTTAATGCTATCTTCAATTGCTACTTTATCCCTTGGCTGTGAGAATTTTCAGATGAAACAACTGTATCTCACTGTCAAAAAAAAGCTTCATTATGTCAACAAGGCTATGCAAGATAAAGCATTTCACAGTACTGCTGAATGAAACAAACATTATGGAATGCATAATTTTTTTGTTCCCTGTGTTTTGACCATAGGATTAAAATATACCAGTTCCGTTTCATATGCTGAAGTGGGTTTTCAACGTAGTAATGCTTGCATGATGCATATTCCTTATCTCTGCTCAGTGCTTGCTTCAAGACATCAAGATTCAGAATTAACATGCTTTGTTGAGAAGACAAGGAATGACCAAAAGCAATATAGATAAAGTTGTGTCTTTAATGCTGATCAGATGGGCAATTTCTTGCCTATGCTGGAGAAGACAATCATTTAAACCATCTTCCTAACAAGGAATCTTTCACAGCATTAAATGTAATTAACTAATGAAGTGATGTTAAAGAAAAGGTCAAAGAGCCCTCTTAGCTTTAAAAGTTGATTTTAAAACATTTAACATCTTCCAGTCCTTGGAAGAACATCAACAAAAAGCAAAGTATTAAAGCTACCAGTCAATGACAGCTCTTGAACAAGAATATTCTCTGTCTTAAATACTATCTTCATTCTTTGATTTTATTCCATTTCTTTCCCCGTATTTGTTTTATGTCTGTGTGTTTGTTGTTAAAGTGACATAGCATTTCTAGCACTTTGCTCAGTGTATGCCTTTTCCTTCCCTTTTCCTTCACAACTGCTCCAGACTGATCGCATAAACCCAGATGACATAGATTTAGAAAATGAACCCTGGTATAAATTCTTTTCAGAGCTGGAGTTTGGACGTCCGGTAAGTGAGGACAGAATGTTGATATTTACACATAAGGAAAAAAATATTTTTAGAATGAGGAATTTAAATTACCAAATTCAGCAAGTATATGCCAGTAAAATTATTAAGATTTTTTTTTTTTTGAGGAAGGGCAATAAAGTCCCATGAATATAAGTATTTTTTTCAAATAGACTCTTTACTTGGTAGAGTAGCTATAGTAATAGCTTTAATAAAGAGTATGTATTAGACATCTAATAGTGTGGAAGTATTTAATAACAAGACAAATTCCATGATAAACAGGGGTGCTTGCTAGTTTCCCTACATTTTTGCATTTGGCTGCATTATTTTTGAACAATCTTCTAGGACAGAAAGACATGTCAGTTTGTGTTAGGGGTGCTAGGTTACAAATCATGTATTTTACTTAAAGGACTATATTTAAATTTAAATGTATGAAGCCATAGACAAATTTCTTATGGCAGGAAATACGGAGATTTTTTTTGCCTTTTTTTAATCTCTTATATGCATACATGCACAATATGTATTTTGTACCTGAACACAGAGATACAGATTTGCTCTTTTTTCAAGCTGGACACATGTTTGAACCAACAGGCTTCGGTTCTGCTCCAATTTTCACAAATAGCTATTACCCGAAAGAAGGGCTCTGGCAAACAGATGCTGGTTTAGACCCTCTGCAAGCACTTGTGGTTAAAATCATAAACCTGAGGAGTTCTATCTGGTTGAAACACCTAAAAATCAGAAATATCTCCATTTTTCACCTTTGAATTCTTAAGCACTTGCAGTTCTTCTGCAAATACCATAGGCTTAATTGTATCTAAGCACCAAAGGCTGTCTGTATATTTTCTAGAAGGATAAAACAGTAACATTGTCCTTGAGGCAAGATTGGGAACTAGGTTTCACTTCCTCCCTGCACAATGCCTTAACAACTAGGTTGGAGATGCACCTGCTCTTGCTTTTGCACACTCCCTCTCTGGCTCCACAGAGCTCAAATTCTTTCCTGTACACTCTTAACATCTTTAGGAAAAAGGATAGCAAATGTCTTCATCCCAGAAGAATGTCTAAGAGGATAGTTGGAATATCCAGACAGGTAGAAGACAGAAGTTAAAATCCCCTTAGAAAAAGGAGGGAAGTAAACCCAAGCATTCCCTCAGTCTTTTTGAGCACTCTCATAGCTCCCTGGGGTCCTCCCCAAGATTTTTTGCGATTAAAAACAAAAGCATCTGGCCACAGGCAGGAAATCTGAAGTAGACATGAGCTTGAGGGTATCAGAATTTAAAATATCTCCATTCTTTTCTTTCCCTGTTAGCTAACAGTTCTCTGGAGGCCCATCAGAATTTTAATTAGCGACATGCCAGGCTGCATGAGGAGCCTGAGCACTTGACACAGAGCCTTGGAGGACACCCCAGAACCAGGCACCTTAGTCTGTTTCTGTAGCTATAGGCCAAAATCAGAACTCCCTGCTACTTCAGGGAGAGCAGAAGAGAAAGCAAATCACGTACACTCATTTAAAACCTTAACATAAAAATTACCCATTGAATACCCACTGAAAATTTTAAAAAATAGAAGTTAAATGTATCTGGGTTTAATTTCTTGTGCAGTGGTCTATAATGTTTTCACATTTTCATGGATTACTTTTTATCTCCATTATTCAGCTATTGAAGCCATATTGTCATTCGTCCCTCTAGGTGGGCAGAAACAGTACAGATAAATTCTTCTGATAAACTATATCTCAACAATATTATACTGATAATGATAACTTTTAAGATAAAATATATTGAAATTCCTCCAACAGAGCATAACTGTGATACTTTACACTCTTCTCAGTATTAAAAACTGCTGGTATTTATTCAGCCATTCCAGTTTTAAATTATACCACCTAAAGTTACTAACATTTTATTAAGATATTTAAAAAATAACAAACGTATCCTTCCATTCTACCCATGTGTGTCACTCTTTGTATCTGATGCTGTCAGCACTTAATTTCTAACTGTGTCACCTTTTCCACATGTTCCATTCCTTGCTGCCTTTGATTCCACTCCATTTCATCTCTACACTTCTGCTTTTATGATGCAGCCACCTAAAAAGCTTTTGGACTATGTTCAAGAGAGCTGTTCTTCTGGTGTTTCCAATGAGGTAAATGAATGGTTCTTTTTCAGATGATTCTCTTGGGAAGAAGGGTTGGAATGCTCACCATTTATGTCTTAAGTTTGTTAAAATTTAGTGGTTTCCTTCTGATAGCTATGAGACATTTCTAATTCACAATCACTGTATCTTTGTCTTCATATCTTTCCAGATCACTAGTGCATTTGGATGTTGATCTTATTATCCTAGGAACTGTGAGTCCTTATCCCCAAAACTTCTCAGAGATTAACACCCAGAATTACACAACAGTCCATATGTCTCTAACTCTTTGACAAATTCCCACTTTTCAGAGTTGGGCAAGTGCATTGTACAATTAATCCATCAGCACGGTATATTTTTTAAATTAAAATATCTGACTGCAAATTCTATGTGTCAAGTGAAAGCCTTTGTGGCTAAGCTGTCATTTCTCCAATTAAGTATTTATGACTAAGGTCATGCATCAGGTAAAACATCAATTAATAGTACTGTTGTAATTTATAACTCGGGATTGACAATTGCTGTCAGTATTCCAAATAAAATTCATCAAGATCAGGTAGTGGGCTGTCATTGCCCTACTCTGAGTGGGAGAGATTCAGGCTTTCATTCCTTCTCCACTCCCTCCCCATTTTTACAGCATTAGGGCAAAAATCAGTGAATCCTCTACTGGCAACTTTGCTTCACATGGTGGCTTTACTTCATTCATATTTGTGATTCACTCTCATCTTCTGTAGTGTCTCCAAAAGTTAAACTCAAATTATGGTCTTAAATTGTTAATTGTTTACAATTTACTTTGGTTAGGTTTTAACCTTTCTATCTATCTAGAAAAACCTCATAGTTGTGAAATTTGGGGCCAGCTCTCTGAAAGAAAAAGCTTCTAGGCCTTTTCTAATTTCTGTTGGTTTTCAATACATTGAGGAAGACAATTTATAAGCCCTAACATGTCTTTGAAATATTCCCATGCTCAGTAGATCTGGGTAAAATGGCTATTAAGTAACACTGGTTTTCTCTTGGATTAATTTACATAAACTCCTGTCTTTAATTTTGAAATTTTAATAATCTTTGAATATGATAAATCATGTTCAAAAACTACAGCAACTTAATATTTCTCCAGAGGGGGAGACTATTCAAAATAACTTGATAAAGTATTATAACCATCATGCAAACAAGCCTATTGACCTTTTATTTTTGCCTACTTTCCCTTGCTTCGTTTTCAGTCATAATTAAAGCCTTGATGAATGAAAAAAGCTAAAGTATGGTCTATTTTAAATATATATCTCATTTTTTTAGTAAAAACCAAATCAAAGTATTCCAAAAAGTCTGTATTTTGTAGTTTGGAGTTGTCATCTCCAATATTCAATTACTTTTTTCAAGTGGCCTTTATTCATATAGAGTAGTGTTGAATATTCTGCAAGGTGACTAATTATCTTTGGAGATGGGGGAGTAGGAGAGATGTTTTCAGTTGCACCATCTAAAAGTGAGTCAATGCCCAAGACCTGACAGGACCACTGCCAACAGTAAAAGAAGCAGTGAAAAATAACCACATGCAGTGTTTACTTACACCTTTCCTCTGTATGTCACATCAGTGAAGCTCTGCCTGTGGAGAGAAGGTATAAACTCCACACATTCTATAAATAGTAACATGTGCCTGTGGTAAAAATTAGTGTTGTAGAATGGGCAACATACAGGACCTGTCATATAGAAAAAACCTCAAAGCCAGCATTGAATAAAGGATAAAAGGACAAGTTACATTCAAGATAATAAGAGAATCTTAAAGGATGAAAAGCAAAAGCTATCTAGTAGCCCAGCAGTCAATTTTGGCATGATAAACACTTCTAGGCATCTTAGGCTGATCACTAACACATTGTCTATGGCCTGAGGAATGCTGTGGATAAGGAAGTTCCCTCTGGTGTGGTTTCCATTGTGTGATTTACCCATGGCCTTCCATAGGAGACAGTGGGGATCTGTTCTGCCCTTGGGAATGACATCATGGTCTATATAGCCCTTGAGCCCCTGCAAGAGGTGGGAAGCAATCACTGCCTCAGGGCCATTTGGCCGCTGTCACGTCACAGGTGGTCGGTGGTCGCTAGTGGGAGTGGTTGGCGTCTGCACCAAAGAAGCCACAATAAGAGTTTATTTTGTAAGTGTTTGTACCACCTCATGCAACAGTTCTAAGAGATCACCCGTGGTTCCAAGTTTCCTTCCTCTGCTGGTTCCAGGCTGTGGCAGTGACTGGTGAAGAGGGGGAAGATGGTTGTGGCCAGTTTTGAAATGAGACTTGGATGTTTCCCAGGACTGGCTGAATGTGTGTTTTATGGGTAGTGGAGGGAAGCACACAGACCTGAGGCCTGTGCTTACTGTGGTTATACTGGCTGTGGGTGTGAGCAGTGCTGTGTCTGGCTTCTATGGTTTTATTGCAGACGTACCTCACAGTATTGGATAGATCTTGAAATCACTGCATTTGGAAGTGGTGGGAGAATCGTCACAAAGTACTTTTCAGCCTTCAGAGGGTGTAAAGAAAAACCTGAAAATATGAACTCTGTGAACATTAAAAACTCAGGAATAGATACCTTCCTCAGAATGTATTTTAAAAGACAAGTCGCATGATATTTTGTTTGGACAGAAGAGGTGATCAGCAGTGCACTCCTCATGAGCCCAATACGCATTCCAGATATTGAGAAATAAAATAGGGATAATTTCCTGGGTGCTAATGGCAGGTTTATCGTTTGAGAATATCTGATGATCATCAACATCACCTCCATAACACAACTGGCTTCAAAACTCAGGCTTGTATTTAATCTGCTCGTGGAAAGGAGGTTTGATTCTTTACTCCTTTCCTGCAGCAGATAGTATGGGTTTGTTTTTACTGTGCCCCTTCTCTCTAATGTTTAAATCCACTGATTTTATGGGCTAGGTTACGGACTTTGAATATTACAAGTGTCTGTTTCTGCTCTTCACATTCACATCCTCAGGTCAGTTTTTTTTATTTAAGATACCATAAATTGTTTATTTGTCACCTAAGAACAATGCAATGACAGATGATTTAAAAACAGCTTGAAATCTATGTTTGGATAGAAAATTAAAACTTACTAAAAATAGTTCCACTTTTATTTGCAGAAAAATAAGTTGGCTTTAGCAAATTTAGCAACTAAAAATAAGAGGCTTGATCGTATGCCACAGTCTTGTGTGCTCTCCCACCATGGAAAAACGCTTATGTGGGACACCGCTGCACAGAAAGCCACCTGGCAGAGCGTACATCGTTGTGTGAATGAGGCAAACCTTCATTGATGGAAACATGGGAGAAGCTGGGCACACAGTCAGTAATGTTGGGGGCCTGTCTTCAACAGATGTGTCCTAGCGGGAGAGCCGCCCTTGTGCCACCACTGATGCACACTTCCCTTTCCATGAGAATGGGGTATATGTCCCTCTACCTCACCTTGCTCTTCTTGGATAACTTAGATAGCTTAATTCCCAGATTCTGTGAAGATCTCTCATACACAGCCTGGAGATAGCAGAGAAGCGTGGCTTGAGGATGTGTTAATTTGCAAAGAATGAACATAATAGCAACCCCTGGCAGGTGGACAAATTGCCTTTGGTATTTTTTTAATGCCACTTTCTCCTTCCTCCTGTAGTGCTCATGCTGGAGGTTGCATGCTTGTCATTCTCTACCGTAAATGAGATGCAGGTGAAGAGTGACTTGAGGAGGGATTCTACCTTTGAGGTTATACAGCATGTCATTCTGATCCAAACCGGAATTTAGGAACATAACAGTATTTAACAGTAAAAATAATAGCAGTAATAAGTAGTAAAACAGGAGAAATATGTGAATACTGGCCCACAAATCAAAGAACCTACTTTTAAGAAAAAATAAACATATTTTAACCTTATGCAGAAGTCACTTTAAATATGTTCTAGAAGACTTACAATCTCTGGAAAGTAGCTTTAAAGTCTTTGAATTATTGACCTCAGCTGCCATTCTTCTCAAAAGTCAGATATTTTTTACCTGATGTGGATATGATTTAAATTAAATTAGAGTTAAAAAGTACTTTAAAAATTGGAATTATCTTAGCTCAAGTTTTAAATAACATTTGTTTCATATTGAGGCATATTTGTGTGGCTCTCCCTGTCCTACAGTGAATTTTAGTATAATACAAAAATTAAAGCTTCAGTTAGTGTCCTGATGGGATCACTTGGTATGTGATTCAGGTCTTGAATAACAAGCCAACTGACAAATGAGCTGTAGCTGAACAGCCATATTGTCTTTATGGTGTCCCACCTGTACAAGGAGTTTAAACAGTTCCTCTAGAATGTCATTTAAAGTACACAGTCCTACAAAATCTGTTCCCAAATACTCTAAGACTACAGGTGACTTCTGGAGGTATACCTAAGTGTCAGTTAAACCTGGGTAAAGTTCTATTCCTAAACTTGCAAATCGAATCACTGTGGGGAAAAAAATCTAACAAAAGAGAGGACCTCTACAGGCCATGAGTGCCATTACTACTGCAGTCCTTCAGTACAAATATTTTTCCATGCTGGGAAAAAGCCTCAAAGGTTCTTTATAGAGGGAAAAAATATTTCCTGCAGCTTAGAAATCTGTACGATAGTTCTATTTCTAGTCTGTTGGGTTGGCTCTGAAATGGCATGCCAAGAACATGAGGAAGTTTAATTCTTGAAACTCACTTCTTTGTACCCATGAAGAAATACCCCAGGGACCATGCAGTTCATTCTAGATTCATACCTGGTTACCAGAATTGTAGTATTACTTAATTCTGGCCAAAGGCTTGAAATGGTTAATTTAAAATTAGTAGTCATTTAAGGTTGACTTTGTATTAATAATTATGGAAGTTCCATCTCCCATGCAGTAGCTACATCAGTAACTCCATAAGCAATGACTAATGTTCTATGATGAGAACTGTTCTTACCAGGATTATAAGGTGTATAAGGCCAGTTGCTGACCACAAACATCATGGGATTTACAAAAGTTGCTGGCTGTAATTGATTGTGGGATTTTGGTGAGTAACTGGGGAATGAGGAGAAGCTTTGCAGACCTCACGTACATGAAGGAATTATTTTCAGATTTTTATGTTTTAATAGCAAAGATTTATTTCAGCTGTTCTGTATCTGGTTTTGAAAAGTGTATAAAAAAGCATGATTTGGGATCATTATTTAGTAGTGCTTTAAAGGAAAAAATATTACTGAAGCAGAACAGGAAATGAAATCTACTGATGCTTTTTAAAAGCTGCATAATTTATTCTCATGAAATGTTGCAGTGTCTATGATGGAGTGCCCAGGATGTCAGTCACCATGGGCTGTTGTTACAGGATTCGTCACAGAGTAACAAAGAGTCATCAAACATGATAAGCAAAAATTGTCATTTTTTTTGAATACAAACATATAACAATCCATGTATTTGTTTTCACAGGCTTCCTTGTATCATCACTATTCAACAGACAGAGGCCTGGACAGGCCCTCTAGGTAAGAAATATCGTCTATTACTTCAGCAGACACAGATTATCCAGCCTCAGGGTCTTCTTTTGGACCTGAAATCAGCAGATTCTGTGAAGAGTCAGATTTTAACATTCACCTTGTGAGCTACTGGCAAATTAGAGGCTTGGAGAGAGTGTTGAATTTGATACTGATGTATAGATTTTATTTTAGTTTTACAAGGACTTAGTGTTTACATTCAAAATAAACCATATTGTGTTCTGTGTCTTTCCACTACCATCCCTGAGCTTCTCTCTCAACAGCAGTGATTTATCCTTTACCCTTACTGCCTGCAGCATATTCAAGTGCTGTTTTCTTAAGCATGCTGCCTTGACTGTTCTTGGTCTTGTCTTTTTCCTATCTTTGTTCTTAAATTCTAGTTCCAAAAAATAGTCTAAAGAAATTTGTTGCATATATTTCAAAGAAAATGGCATAGTAATTTTGTAAAACTTTAAAACAATCAGGTTGAGAACAAATTCATCTTTTCCCTGTGAATTAGGCTGTAAGATGTGTGAGACCAGTGCTTCTTCCCATTACGTGTTTTTCATCTATTTGTTCTGACATTCTTTAATCTATAAACCAATAATATAATTATGAGCTTACTTCTTAAATTCCTGGATTCTGATCTCAGAATCAGACTGCTACTGATAACTGCTTTCTTCTGTAGTTCTGCAAGTACTGCGAGTGACTACAGAAAGCGAAGGAAGTCAGAACCCACTGTAAGTCACCAGAGGGCACACAGTGATCAGAACGCAAACAGACCTAACCTGGGCCGTACAGACGCACAGGGCCCATGTACCACCCTTAGGAAGCCTTTAACTAGCTCATCTCCTTCTTCTCCATCACGAGCAAAAGGTAAGAGGAGACTGTATCAGTTGGCAGAAAACCACTGATGATGTGTTGTACAATATGTTGGTAGCAACTGCCTCCTATCCCTCGGTGCATTGCCCTAGGAGATGTGATGTGATGTGAAGCAACAGCTTTGGGTCTTTCATGAAAGGCTAACTTGTTTATTCTTATATGCATAATTTTAAGCTGAAAAGCTGGATTTGTGACAAGGATTTTCCAGTTTCAACTGCTTGTTCTAACAAAAGAGGATTGACTAAATGAGGACTGTTAATTCCACCACAATATATAAACCCCAACATTTTTATTATCTCTACTTCTCTCTTACTAGATTATTGTGATTTTGAAACTAGTTTTATTATATTGAGAAAGTAAATCAAGACAAATAACCTATAATATTAAAGATTTGTTTCCAGGACAGTAGACCTTTTAAATCCATAGCTGTTATCTTAGACATTGTCAGTTATCAGGACCTAATGTAATCATAGTTATCAATCAATATCCATAGTTATCAGGACCTAATTTAATCAAGAAAGCATCTATAGTCTGATTTTTTACTTTCTAAATCCTTTGAAGTATTGAGTACAGCTGATGCAATCTAAAAAGCTTATTTTTGACAAGTAAATCACCATTCTATTACTGTTTTCCACATCTCTCCAGGAAAGAGATGAGAGAGTCAGTTTTTCATTTGGATTTGGAGATGGCTTTTTTAGAAAGACAAAAGACTTCCAGTAAAACATACGATAGAAGTAATGTGTAAAGTAATACTGTATACAATGTCTCCTTCTGTTCAAATTATTATTCGCTTAATTGCTCTATTTTATAGCTGTACTAATCAGTAAACCTCTGTAAAAGTAAATTCCCAGTGAAAAGAACATAACATCCAGGCTGCAACAGAATGCGTCAAAGAAAAGCAGTGAGGAATATTGAGGGCAAGGTGGTTGAAAAGCAAATGTATTTTAAACCCAGTGTTATAGCAGTAATTTTAACAGTGGATAAACTCATCTATTTGATGTACCAGGCCAGGCAGTAAAAGGTTGATAAACTCCATTTACCTGTATGTACCTTTGACTCCACTACCAATAACCAGCACTAAGCATGACTTAAACACTTCCTGTGTTTGAAAATCCTTCCATTAAGAATATCCTCCACAGCCAATTAGCTTTCAGAAAGTGACACTCTGTTCTCTCCCAGCATTATGACCCCCATAGAATGTTAATTTTCTTGAAATTAACCAATTTGTTAAAGAAGGAGCACATTAGAAACTGTTTGATCAGTATGAATGTTGAACTCCAGCATTTGAGTTTCAGATCTAGATTCAGTTTTTCTGGAAAGCAGACTGAGCTGTTTGAAGCATCCTTCCTGAACTGAATGTTGCCACTTGAGACCATTCTTGAAAGTTCAGTGCAATTATTGAAGGCCACTGTTCCAAATTTGTCTCATAGTGTCTTCTACCATGCATATAAAAATATGTCTTAAAGCTTGAAAACTCAGGTGTTTGTAATGGAAGTCAATCTAAGGATTACTTTTACTTCTGCATTCTGGTTAGGCTCAGTAAACTGATACACCATCCTTTACACTTGTATAGCTCTTCCTGAGTTGCCTTGTTGTGCCCTGCATGAGCTGTACGAAACACAGGGGAGGAGCAGGCTACCTGTGAATGACTGGGAGAAATTTCCTATTTGATCTGATATAAATATTTATCTTTATTTTAACTATCTTAGAATATGCAGATGCAGTGAACTCTTGAGCATTATACAAGTTAAAAATCCTAAACAACTTTTTCAGAATGCCTAAGTGGAAAAGTCAGTATTTTCCTGAGATCTAGACCTGTTGTTTGGCTTCATCTTTAAATCCTTTGCAGCTTTTATTGTCTGTTGACCTGCTTAAAACTCCCAGTTAATCCCCAGTTAATGCTTGGTTTCTTATGTTGCTTTGATGGCTGGGGCTGTGGAGAAGATAACATCTCCATAATTAATAAGGAATTCTTTTTGTTGTTCACATTATCATTAGGGCATTTTTGCAGATGGAAAATAACTTAATTATTAGCTCTGCTGTCCTAGGCTGTAACAAACTATGTACTGACCTAAGTTGATAGATGCACTAATTGCTATTTCTTTTCTAGTCTTTCTAATACTTACTGATGCTAATTCCAACTTTCTGAATCTTTTAATTTCTGGCAATGTCTCTTTTTTACCATGCTGCTCTATGGATTATAAAGGTGGGGATATTAGCAAAGTATATCCATCCCTTTTAAGTTACTCGGTGCACAACCACAACACCTCAAATGAATTAGATTACTGTAGCACTTACAGACAACATTTAGCTGTTCCAAATGATTCAAGAAGGGCAACCAGCTACAAGAATGGCTGGCAAATGACTCGCCAAAATGCAGAAGTCTGGAGTAGCACAGAGGAAACTGCTTCTCCAAAGAGGAAATCTCGTAGCTGTGATGACCTGTTAACAGATGATCATGATAGCTATCCTGATGCACAGGCCAAGGCTGAAAGCATGGGCTCTCTGTTGTGTGAGGAGGACTCCAAAGAAATTTGCTCAATAAACTGGAACTCCCCATATGCTGAGGGCCGTGGTAGTGGTAGGTCAAGAGTTCGTCACAGATCTGCACATGATGCTCCAGGTTTCCTGAAGATGTACAAAAAGATGCACCGCATCAATCGCAAGGACTTGATGAATTCTGAGGTGATTTGTTCTGTCAAGTCCAGAATACTGCAATATGAAAAAGAACAGCACAAAGGTATTCTTCAAGGATGGAGAGAGTCGTCTACTGAGGAGGTGCCCAGAGACATGGTGCCAACCAGAATATCTGAGTTTGAAAAGTTAATTCAGAAATCAAAGTCAATGCCGAACCTTGGTGATGACATGTTGTCAACTGTTACATTAGAGCCTCCTAAAAATGGCTTGTGTCCAAAGAGGCGATTTTCTATCGAATCCTTGCTGGAAGAAGAAACTCCAGTCAGACATCCTTCTCAGGTACAACGGAGCTACAAGTCTAAAACCCTGGTGCCAATTCATATTGAAGTGACCAGTGATGAGCCACAACGATCTCATATAGATTTTTCAGACAGCGATCAAGATGGAGTGGTTTCTGATCTCAGTGACTTTATCCAGATAGAGGGTTCATCCTTTTGTAGTGAAAGTGACTTTGATCACTTTTCCTTCACTTCATCTGAAAGCTTTTATGGATCAGGCCATCACCACCACCACCATCACCACCACCACAGGCATCTCATCAGCTCCTGCAAAGGGCGATGCCCAGCATCCTACACCCGCTTCACCACCATGCTAAAGCATGAAAGGGCTAAGCAAGAAACCACTGAAGATCCAAGGAGACAGGAAGCAGAATCTGGCCTCTCTAAGATAGCATTCCTAGTCAGTCCAGTGCCTTTCCGGAGGAAAAAAAGTGCAGCTCCTAAAAAACAAACTGACAAGAAAAAATGCAAGTCATCTGTATTTGAAGCACTAGATTCTGCACTTAAAGACATTTGTGACCAAATTAAAGCTGAAAAAAGGCGGGGAAGCTTGCCCGACAACAGTATATTACACAGACTTATAACTGAGCTGCTTCCAGACATTCCAGAAAGGAATTCATCTCTTAAAGCTCTGAAAAAGAGTCCCACGCACCAGCCTTTTCATCCACTGCCTCAAGATGGTGCTATTCATTATCCACTGTACCAGAATGATTGTGGAAGATTACCTCTTAGTGCCTCTTTTCCAGACATGGATGCAACTAACAACAATGATAGTGCACTGTGTTTCCAAGGTGGATTAACTTTCTTCCTCTGTCCTTGTGATTGACTTATCCAACCTTACTCCCTGTGTTTCCCGCCCTTTCTCATTCCACTTTGTGTTGTCTACAAGAAGCTTTCATCCCACAAAATTCTTAGTGAAGGACATCATTTTCACATAGGTGTTGAGGATAGATAAATTTGCTGTCTATTCACAAAATACAGTAATCAGGACAACTGAAGCAGCAGAGCATTTCAGCTAATTGATTATTAGTTCTATAAATTATAATGATGTTATTAAGCAATGAATTCAGGCATCATAAGATGCTGGTCAAACCGAAAACCATATGCAGACAACCCTTCCTTTATTACTAAGAAAAAAAGAATCTGCATCTAAAATGTGTTGTACTATATAATTTTTTTTAAATATAAGTGGTAAAGATGCTGTTAATTCTGCCAGTGTCATAGAAAATTGATTCTGTTTTCTTATGAATCCACTGCTTTGAATTACTTTTTGTGAATAGATGTGAAGATCATTTTAGGAATTTTCCATTTCCACTGTTCAAACAATACAATTTCCAATTTCTGTGGCAGCAAAATTAATTCTTTTCATAGAATTTCAATATTTCTGTGAAATTTTGAGAAATTTCCTAGCCTCTTAGAAGGAAATTTCTCAATAATCAAAACTTGAATGAAATTGTCTGGGTAAGTATGACCAGTCTGCTTCTAAAGTTACTGCTTTGAGTTGTTTTGTTTGTTGCTCTGCTTCTTGTTTTTTTCCTTTTTTTTCCAAAAAAAAAAAATTGCTTGAAAGATATTCTTGAAATCCCAAATGAATGTAAAAGAGAATGTCTTTAAAATATAAATTATGCAATATTTTATCAGACCCATCTTATCCTTATTCTCACATATTTTTGTGTAACTTTTTTGAAACTGTTACCATCTCTTTTTTAACTAGACATAATAGACATATTTGCAGTAGAAAATTTGGTAAAAAACAGCTATAAAATGCAGTTCAGAGTTGAATTAGTCATACTTGAGGCCTGATCATGATTAACCCTGTCAGGTAGTACTACATGGTGAGACTGAACTTGTTGAAAAATGCACTGGTCACATATTGCAGTTGCTAAATGAGAATTTTCCAGTCCGTGAAAATGAGGAAATCCATAGTGTAAAGTAAATGTGGATTTCTAATAGCTTTTGCAGCTATGAAGGAGCATGAGGAAAGCAATACACTCTGTCAACATTAATATCTCTAAAGTAGCATGGAGAATGAGTAAAGCAGAATATTCCATTAGTTTCCATCAGCACCAGTCACGGCTGAGCTCTACTTCTAATCAAGTTTCATATTTTGTTGGATCCTGTGTGTCTTTTACAGCCACACAGAGACCTGGAGGTCATAGCAGATGACTGAAAACTACCGATATTGACTGCATAAGGATCTGTAGAGAAAAAAAAAGGAAATTTTTTGTCCTAAAACTCTGCCTTTTCACTCCTTTTCCATATCCTTCTCTTACTGCTAAGAATTAAAAAAAAAAAAAAAAATAGATGTGTTTGGAGTCATTGTATCTTTAGGTTTATGCAGTGGGCATACATCCTCAGTCAGGAACACATGCCATAGCAAAAAAGCTGTCCAGAACTGGGGCTGTGATATACTTGTTGGGAATGACATGCTTGCAACCAATGGCATAAATAATAAAATTATCTCATCTCTTTGCCTGCATTGTATTTATCAATAGCCTCAAGTTTTTGTGGCTTAGCCAACAACCAATTAGAATGGATTTGATGCTTTTAGTTCTTTTTTTTGTTCCACTTGTATTTCTTTAGAAATGTGTGAGCTTGGAATAACAGATTGTGGGAATGAAGTAAAAGGAAGACAAACATAAATCACATTTCCAATAGAAAGTACCAGTGTGGTAGTTGGAGACTAAAACAGTACTTCTCAGAAGTTAAGAGGCAGTTCATTAAATAGTTTTATTTTCATTTCACATTGGCAACTTGCAGAGCTATAGAGTGTATAAGATTTTGATTTTATTCTTATTAAAACATGAGAAGATATTCACCATCCTGTAATAAACATTGGTAAACTGTGCTTTAGAGAAGTCTGCCACATAGATTGGTGAGTAATATGATTTGTATTCCATCTCTTAAAACAGAGTTGTTTTTATGAAGTAACATCCTTTTAAATTCCCTTGTGCTGCCTAACATGTGCCCCTGGTAAAGTAGAAATGCATCTTAGATCACTTAGGAGGAAACAATGTTTCTTCACATTTTCTCATCGAAGCATGCTTGAATCATGTGTTGTGCATGTAATATTATGTGTTTATAGTGTTGGCATTCCAAAACAGTGTCATGAAACTTGATGAAGTCCCAGTACTGCTGTCATGTCTTCCACTTGGCCCAGTAGGGGAGCATTCCTTTTCACAAAGAGGCATAAATATGCCCTCTCGATCCTCTATCATATAGTTTCTTCTGCTGTGGATCAGAGGACAGCCTTCGCCTTTGCTTAAAGTTAGTATTTTTTTTTCCTTTAAAGGTGCACTTTACCATCATATCATGTGCTTTTCTTTCTATTAAAGGTAAAACAATAGATTTCAATATCCTTTCACCCCCCTAAATGAAACCAAGCAGCATCACAGATTTGAATGGTTTTGTTTATTGTGGTTTCACATAATTTCTGTTTTCAGTAGACCAGGAGTCTCCTGGAAGCTATTCTTCTGCTTTCACTGATGTGGGACGATGTACTCCAAGGGAGAGAAGAGGAACTACAGACAAAGAGGTAGTGAAACAACAATAAATAACGCAGCAATATCCATATGGAAAATTGGTAACATGTTTGAGACAAGACTTGTGTTGGTTTTAAGACACTATAAAAATGCAGCCCAAAGGAACAGTTACTTACCATAATATGGATCCGCATCTTCCTTTTCCATTAAGGATATTGGTACTTCAAGAAATTAAAATACTATCAAGCTTTGTAAGATAAGCGGTTTTCTTCTACTTATTATTAAATAGACCTGGACATAAATTCACTAGTCATTGATCAGCTCTGTCAAAGCTGATCCGAGTGTGTGTTTGGAACAGAGAAAAAGAACAGATGTGACTGGGGAAAGGCTCTTTAGAAACCCCAAGTGTTACCCAAAGAAACTGCCTTGGTAGCTTCAAAACTGATACAAAACATCTATATTTCACCATTCTTTTTGTCTAGAAAGCAAACCACTGCTGTTAGTGGATTAGACAAAACCACTTATCCTAAGAGCAGTCTCTAACATCTGTAGCAGTTGGTGATTGTAATTAGATACTAATTGCTTGTAATAATGCTTCGGAAGAGGAAATGGAAGCAGGCATACCACCTTTAAAGTAACACAAAGTATCACTGGAAAGTACTTATTGAAAAATAAAGTGTATTGTTCCACATGTTAAGAATGCTTATAGATCTAGAACAATAAATGCTCTCCAAACAGGCTTCATGGATTTTATTAAATTCTAAAGTACATTTAAATTAACCACCATCTACAGACCATGGATTGTTAACAATTTCAGTTGATTTTTATTAAAATGTTGCACAGAATAATGGCAGCATAAAAGATTACAGTATTTTAATTGCTAATATGTAAGATTTTGCTCTGGGCTATCTACCTTGGTAAATGGTGGTATGGTTAGAATTGAATTCAGATCCATTTACACCCCACTGACATGTTTATATTGCTGCAATTTGATTTAAAGTCTGATTTTTTTTAAAAAAAAAGACTTCTCATTACAAAATACAGGCTAGAAAGATTCCAGGAGCCATATTGTATGTTTCTTTTAAAGAATCTAATGACATAGTCATCTTTCAATTTGAAAATACATAAAATACTTAAATTACAGGCCATTTTTAATATCACTTTAAAAGGTTTAAAAATATGAAAGGGGAAAGGCATCTCTATTTCCAGTATGTTTTGTACATTTCAAAGTATTTTTTATTTAAACAGCTCCACTGTTCCTTTAATATTATCCCCTTTCTTCTGTTATTTACTTTAGTAGTTACAGTACCAGCTGTACCAAAATCAGGAAAGACTGAAAAGGGCTTAGCTTCAGCTGATATGAATATCTCCTCCTGTCTAAAAGACTGTTTTTAATAAGAGCAACAAACAAAAGAATGCTTTTAAACTTAGGCTGTCTTATTTGAAGGAGATCTGTAATGGAAAATTGCAAAATTCAAGTTGGCAGGATCCCTATAATAACTTTAGGGACTTTTTTTATAGTAAAGACAATTCTCTAGGTATGGGAGATTAGGTAGTCTTAAAATGACAAGAAGGGAGAGAACCCAGTCAAGAGCACCTGCTCTGGAATAAAAGTAAAATGCAAAATTTACAAGTGTCCCTTTTTATTCCTGTCATAAAAAGATGTGCACCTTTACATCATTACAAATAGTATCTCTGAGAAATAGCATAATCAGCTCATTCCAGTCACTAGTACATCCTAGAGAGGCATTTTTTAGAACATGGTGATCTTACCTGTGCAAGTACTCACAGAGAAAGACTAAATCACTTTACCAAATACCCTTGTGTGGTACTGCTTATCACTTCTTGCACCTTCCTCTGAAGTATCTGGTCCTGGCTACTTGTCAGATGCAGACAGTCCATGAGTGAAGCTGTTGGGTTAGATCACAGTTCATATTTTCATCACAGCTTTGAGAACAGTGGAAGCGTGTCAGCCATACAGGTGAGGAGAGTTAGGGCTGTTCTACAGGTTTATTTTTGAAATGATATTGAGCTTACACATACTTGGTGATAGAAGTTGATGAATGTATGAAAGAAATGATATAATGTGATTACCTGTGATAGCAAGAGAGCTGCACAGATGACTCAGATCACCTCCACTCCTGTGCTTTCTTAAAACTGTGAATGTAATTATAGAAATTAAAAATATTCCAACCATTTCCAGCTGTCAGAGTATTTATATATAAACTGTAGTGCATCATTTTCAATTGAAATTACCCTAAAGATAACAGAAAAGGCACCTAAAATACTACAGAATATTAAGTATGTGTATTTATGTTGTACCTAGAGATCTAGTTGCCTACAAGTCACATTGACATAGTTACCTTTTTTATTTACTTTAGTACTTCTCTTAAACATAAAGTTGAAAAGTAGTCTGCATTAAAATTTAGCTATTTCTGTTTTTAGAACACTAAGTCCCAAACACCTAACTGCCTTAAAAAATGAAAGCCATATATTTAATTGACTATTTCTGCAAGAACCACTGTAAAGCTCATCCTTTTCTTTTTGGATCTTGGTCACCTTTTTAAAAGTTGAAACACATTTATCATATAGTAATACTACCTGAATGTATTAATCACTTTGCCTATTTTTCAGAAACTGCCAGCTAGAGCTGTATATGACTTTAAAGCTCAAACTCCTAAGTAAGTAATTTTAATAATTTAAGAATTCATAATTCAAGCAACTCTTTCTACCACTTAACTGGTGTTTGAGCCAGTTTCAACAGCAAATGCCATGGATATGAGGACCCTGCTTGCTGTCACAGTAGTCCCTGCATTAGCAAACTGTGTGAGAAGTTACTTTGTAATAAAAATGTCTTAAATTATTATATTGTCCATTCCATCTGTTTGAACATATGAATAACTGTGCATCTTCAGCGTTCTAGAGCACAGGTAGTGAGGGACACCCACTGAATGCTCTTCGTTTCTTGTGAATTACATTAAGGTGACAGAGGGTAAAGTGCTTAAAATACTGTCATGGATAATGGGTTTATCAAAAGTCTGTATAATGCTTCAGCATGTTCCTGTCTTAACATACACAGGCTTTCTGCAGGATGTGACCTGTCACATACCAACACAAAAAGCGGTGGTCCGTAACAAAAACAAGATTGGGAACCACTGATTCAAAGTGGTCAGAGTAGAATGTCTACATTTCATTTCTGCTGTTGTTCCAATGATCATTTGAACATTCTTTAGATTGTTTAAATTTAAACAATCTTTAGATATGGCCAAACATTGACACATTGATTTACATTAGCTGAGTCTAGGACAAAACTCACAACTGAAATTACCAGAGCAGCATATTAGCTCTTGAAAAACTAAATGGATGATACAGCAAAGATCTCCCAAGCCAGGATCTGAAAATATCCTTAATGATTTTAAAAACTCTCTTATTTTGGTATCTAACATTTAATATATCACAGTCTCTGAGTATCAAGAAATGGTGAGAACGTAATCCTGTGTCCTTCATGCTTCTGAATCTCTGTCTTGAAAAAAAAAGTGTAGAGCAGAAGCATGGGATTCATAAATGCAAGTAATTTGATTTTATATGGTATGATCAACGGGTAAATGTACCACAGCTGTGACACTTTTTCTTCAAATGTTTAGTTGTTACATTCTGTTTCAGTTCCAAACTGTAAAGATCTCAGGAACCATGCAGGGAGAAGAGTTAAATGTAAAGCTATAAACATCTGATATAAATAAATTTGTTACAGAGAGCTGTCCTTTAAGAAAGGAGATACTGTCTATATCCTCAGGAAAATTGATCAAAACTGGTATGAGGGTGAGCACCATGGAAGAGTTGGAATATTCCCAATTTCTTATGTTGAGGTTTGTTCTCTGTTTTAATTCCTTTACTTAATTTGGGTAATAGTCCACAAACCACATGAGAATGATGAAAATCTGGTTTTTCTTTTTCCTTAGAAACTTTCTCCCCCAGAAAAAGCACAGCCTGCCAGGCCACCTCCCCCTGCACAGATTGGAGAGATTGGAGAAGCTGTTGCCAAATATAATTTCAGTGCAGACACAAATGTGGAGTTATCACTTAGAAAGGTAGAGTTGAGAACTGTCTTCCATCAAAATACTGTTCTAATGTCTCCTGCTACACAGAATCAATATATACGTAAATACTGTGCTTTGGTGCACTCTACATTCAAGATTTGCAGTGCACAAAGCTATGTCATGGAGGGAAACTCTAACATAATAACTTGTTGGCTTGCAGTCTGTCTCAGCTACCTGCAAATAGTGTGGATGTGTTGTGCCTTTAATTTGGATTGTGGCAGAGTAGCATATGCAATCATCTGCTAACTGCCCAGCTAAATTTTGAGTTTGCACTTCCATTATCTATTCCTTTTTTTAATTATTTCCTGCTGTCACAATTACTATGGTAAGGTTTTTAATGCAGAATAAATAGAAAATTACAGAAGATAAAAGATACAAGAAAAAGCCTCAGAGATATTTTTGTGAATGTAAATATTTCATTTAATAACAGTTCTCTGTTTGTAATGTTCTGTTATCTTTCCTATGCACATCCTGGTGGCTATACTGAACTGCACATGAGCAAAATAACTGTTTAATTTCTGAAGTGTGTTAGATACTGGACTATTAGCACTGTAGAGAAACTTTATTATTGCAGATATTAAATTCTTAGTCGTAAGTAGTGTGTACTTCTCATCCACTGGGAACTTCTGCCCCTTACATTTTTCTTTTTTTTTTTCAAGAATTGTAGTTCATAGAAGCTTTACAGTGGTTTATTTTGAACAAAAAAAAAAGTAAGGGTAGGGATGTTTGTTGCTGACTTAGAGCCTAATCCAGGTCTACTTAAAATAATGGGTGTTTTTTACTCATTTGAAATTAGTAAATGTCAAAGAGGTCTAAAAAAACCCAGGAATAGGAACTTAGAGAAATTAGGGGTTGGGGGTAATCCGATGTTTTAATTCTTTTTAAAATTAGCTTTTGTGTTTATTGTGGTGATCATAATCTTGACAGCCCCATTTTGGTTTGTTTGAAAAGTTGACTTGCACTGGTTTTCCTTTGTTCCATCTCACTAAAGACAATTGTAGTGAACTCCACACATCAGCTACAGAAACAAAATTAAAGAAACCCAAAAGAATGCAAAACTAATAGGCAAGGATTTGGTTCAAAAAGACACGTGGTGAAAAGCGCATCATGTAAACCAAAGAAGGGTGTAGCTCATGAAGTAAAAAGTTTTAATATGAAGTTGATGTTTTCCATTTTAATTTCTACAAAAACAGTGTCTCTAAAAACAGGGAGGTCCTGCCCGTTTTACATGGGAAAAGCACGTCTTTCTCTCATATTTTCAATAGACTCACTTTTTAGTTCTCTACCTCCACTTATTCTAGTTTTACTGATAACAAAGCACTTGCATGGACTTCGTTGTTTAACTTTTATCACTCTTAAGAAAAAATGGGCATAGCCGTCACTGTTGCATATCATAGTTGGGGCATTAGCTAGCAGTTTGACCAACAATTAAAACAGTTTATGTTCCAAAGATAAGTCTTAATGTTAATCTCCCAAGCAAGAGGAGAGGACTACATGAGATTCCCCTCAGATAAAAGAACAGCCTTTTCAGCCCATGCCTAACCCCTCATTTTACGGGGATGGTAGTTTTATATATGGTTATTATCAATGGGAGGAAAAATAGGAAAATTGAGATGATGCTCAAGACTGATGGGAAACAGAACTGCAGGGAAAATACTATTATGTGTTAAAATAATACCTGTTATGTACAAAATTAACTTCCGATGTATGTGCTGATAACTCATTTTCATAATGCATTTCAGGGAGACAGAGTAATTCTTCTTAAGCGAGTTGATCAAAACTGGTATGAAGGTAAAATACCAGGAACCAACAAACAAGGCATCTTCCCTGTTTCCTATGTAGAAGTCATCAAAAAGAATCCATCAAAAAGTGTTGATGACTATCCCGACCCTCCGATACCCCAAAGCTATTCTAGTGACAGAATACATCATTTAAGTTCAACTAAGGTAAGGATTTTCTGATGTTAGCTGCCACCCCTAGAGTGGATTTAGAAAGACTTGCAATTTTTTTGTTAACATAATACATAACTTAGGAATTAAGTACACAACATTTTCTTTCTTGCACAGGTAGAATTGCATTACTATGTTGTTAATAAATTATTTTTAATAGACAAGTGTGTCTCATATTCTGCCAGGATTTATGCTCTCTTCTTCATTGGCTATTACATTATTTTTAGTAAAACCAGGCAAAATTTGGGCAGAAAAGTCAAGTCAATAGAGGAAAATTTATTTGGGAATCTTAGCAAGAATTTGAGCATTAAGGATATGTTTAGCAGACTTTCAATAGTACAATGTGAAGACATTCCCATAGCACAGCTGTCCTAAAAGCCTACAGTTCCATAAGCATGCAAGACACAGCTTGCCAAGACCAGTCCTGTACCATTTGAAGCAAAGGAGAACAGCCAGTGATTCTGTACCAAAGCCTTCCTCCTTTTGCCATTCACAGTCTAGGAGGAGGCTGTTGGTAGATTCTTTGGAGCAGTACAAACTGACAGTATTGTTTCATTTAGGAGTGAGAGAGATGATTGTCATCACATTGTCAAGGAACTTTGATTCAGACCTTTATGGTTGTATATTTTTCACAACAGATGTGTATCATAGGTTCCAAATTGTTTTCCTTCCTAGTCTAGATAACCACCAAATAATACTACAGATGCTTGTCTTGGGGTGACTTGTCTCAAACCAGGACAATGCTGCAGAAAAATTCCTGTGTTCTGGCTTATCATTCACTTGCAAGGCTTCACAGTCACCTGTGCAGAGAACGTAACATTTTTGGCAGTGAAAGAAACTAAGGAAGTTTCTGCATATAAACTGTGCTTAGAATTATCATGTTATCAATTATTTTGAACATTCAAGATGGAAACTTTTCTAGATCTTCCTCTTTACCTTTGTTGCTTATCTCTTCAGCATGGGCAGTAGGTTTTGTATATAATTGTAAACTTACCCTGCTTTTAATCCATGTTTCATTTGGTTTTGTCCCCTCTTCTACTTCTGTCTACTTGCATACTTGGTGGTCATCCACATGCTTCAACTTTGAAATAAGTTCCACATTTTTCTTACTATTTTGGGGTTGTAAAAAGCTACCAAAAGATGTCATTTATAGGCAATGGTAGCCTCTGAAAACATTACTTATGACTAAGTATTAGCTAGTTTGGGACAGTCGCTAGAGCGGGTCTTGTCTGGTTTTCCAGAATGTGTCACAGCAGAGAACTAGATGCTCTCTGTTCTATTCCCACAAAACTGTTCAAGTAGCATCAAATTCCGTAGCTGCCAACTGAGGTCTTCATAAGCTAGGGCCTCTTATTGTTACAGGAATCCAGAGGGTCCTGAAGGCAAGTAGTGAGTATGAGGCAGCTTAAGTGCTCCATGTTCCAGAGATGCCTCATCCTATTAGTTCTGTGGAACAGGCTTGTCTCTAAGGTATCCTGCTAAAGCTCCATAACCCTTGTTGAGCACAGGTGGTGCTTCAGAGCATTTACATCCATGTTACAAAACTATCCTACCACTATTATTTAGTTAGTTATAACTAAATTAGTTTGTGAGGAAGGAAATTGGTAGAAGCCTTCTTTTTAACATAGGATACTTCTGCAATTATCAGGTGAAAAAAACCCCAAAACCACCAACTTCTACTGAGACTCTTAAAGAGACATCTTTTTCCTGAATTCAGCTATATTCAGAACTGGCAATACCTTGAAGAAGACATGTTCTTCCTGACTACCTAGAACAATTTCAGCAGTCCTGAAGGTGTTCTAGGGTTTACCACACTTTCTGATACCACTTTACCTGTTCCTTTGGAGTTTTTTACTAGATACCTCTCCTTGTTGCTAGTGCAATTGCACTTAATTTCTCTGGCCTAATGCCAATAAAATAAATAAGCAATACAAGACATGAGCAAGTTTTGCTCTCCATAACTTGGCCTAATCCATCTATGTCTTTAGATCTAGTGCAGCTTATAGCCATGGGAAAGTAAAAATGATGAAGTCTCCTCAGCAGTATTACTGACCTTAAAACCACACGTTAGGGACCCTTGTTTAAGAGGAAAGATGAGGGAAATACTGAATATTGCTGTAGCAGTCTAGCTCTGTTTTAGCAGACTGCCTTCTATCAGTCTATACTGTTCACTTTAGTAGAGAAGACTCTGTAACAAAGGTTTGTCTAACTATAATACAAAGCTATTTGCCTCAAGAAAACTCAAGCAGAAGGTAAGTAAACTAACCTCCCTATTCTACAACATTAATGTAGAGTTTTGAAATTATTTTTCTCTACTGCATTAATACTTAAAGTCTGTAGTAGTCCAGATAACTTAGAGGTGTACATCTAAGTATTTCGGATAGTTCTAACAATAAGATCAAAATATTTTTTGCTCAATTTTAATTTTGAGGATTAATAGTAACAAAAATGCATTTTCAGTATTTACTGAAGCAATGGATATCTACTGATGCTGTGTACGTATGACTCACCAGTCTCTCATTCTTAGAAAAGGACCTTTCTTTTCTCAGAAGGATACTTCAATCAATATTGTGTAATGGTACTCTAAAGCATACTGTTATGTGCTGTGCTGACACTATTTTAAAAGCATTGTTGACTGCCTACATCCAATTTGAATTGAATGTACCTTTCACAAATGTAGACATCATTTGAACTAATAGGGTTACTTTTGAAAAACAAATTCATTCTGTAGCTGTTTATGCCTTAATAAAAGTATGCAATGTATTAAAGATGTTTCTTAAATATTTACTCAGATGTACTAAGAAAAAGTAGAAATATTAACATTTGAATAATTAGGAATTACCTCCATTGTTATACTTGGAAAGAAGTATTTAATGACACCTGAAGTGTACTTCTCAAAATGCTATTCTCAAAATAATAGTAATGGTTTTAGAAAATTTCATTACTATTAATTGTATGATTTAATAACCTGTGACAGGCTCACTAACAGAGCACCATAAGTAACATAACTTTAGCAGATCAAATGCAGTTGTCTTCATGAATGTAATGATTCAGATCTGTCTTGATGTTTGACATTTATGCCCTAAGCCAGAACCTGATACGGTATCATGTTTCAAATGTCTTTCCTGCTGTTCTGATTCATGTAGTAGTGATTTCAGACACCTATGGTCACTGAAATTCTACCCTGTAATCCAGATGATGGCACAGACATTTTTCTTTTCCAGTTTACTCATATCCTAATTCTCCATCATACTTATCTATTTCAATTCCCATGTTTTTCTTTTTTGAAGTTGCCTTCCCAAGCACTGACCCCACTTTCCAGACGACTTTCCTCCTCTTGGTCACACATTGATCAAAAGATTCTCCAGGCTGACTCTAGTGACTTGTTTTCAAGGACTGTTGGTTTTTCACCTTCAAGCATGTGCAACTTAACTTCTCCATCACTTCCAGACACTTTCCTTTGTGACTTAGAAGAACTCAATTCTTTAGCATTAGCTACCTCCCAAACTGTAGCAAACTCCCCAGGTAATAGCATTCACCATGTTAAGGATGGTCACTTTATGCCAAATACAGAGGTGTCTCTCAGCTCTCCTACAGCTCTTCCTCTGTCCTTTCTTGTATCTCCCTCTGTCTCATCTTCAGCCAGCTCATCTCATGACATAGCTTATAAGCATGTCAGCAGCAATACCAAGTCAGGAAAAGATAAAGATTTAGAAGGTCTAATTGACCCTTTAGTTACTGAAGTACCTTTAGTTATTGAAGAACCTTTAGTTACTGAAGTACCTAGAGATTTGTCAGATACTACAAGAGAAGGTGAACATGGCACTATCCATAACATCCCTTTGCCATGTGAAGGAGGTTCCATGTCCAGAGTGCTAGCTGCAAGTGCTGAAAATGAAGAGGAAATCTGTGCTGCAGATCTGTCACTTAATATTGGGGATCAGTCAGAACCTCAAGAATCAGATTTCTACGGAGGAGCACAAGACACAACAGAAGAACTGGCAAGACTGTATATAGAGGAGGATCTGGTACATGACAATTTAGAATTCCCAATAGCAAGTGGAGAAGATTCTATGGATTGTTATGAAGGATACACGTCACAAAATATTGATAAGGTATTTTCATTTTTGACAACCCTGACTTCTGTGTTCAGATAATTCAGTATAATTATTCTCTGCCTTTCCTTGTATTTACATGTTTGTATTGTGCGCAGGCACAATTTTATGCAATTGCATTCGATAAAATTGAGCTCTGAGCAAGCTGATTTAGTGAACGGTGTCCCTGCCCATGGCAGGGAAGTTGGAACTAGATGATCTTTAAGATCCTTCAAACTCAAACTGTTCTGTGATTCCATGATTAAAAATTGTCAGCATTAGGGGACAGTCCCTTCTCAGATGCAGACATACACATAATTGTAAATTCTGTGATGTAGCAATTGTGCTGGTCCTGTCCTTGGTTGCCAAGGAGCTCCTGGTGTGAAAGGCCAGGGAACCATTTCCCTCACTGGCCCATTACGTGCTGCCCCTTTTGAGAGAGAGGCCCCAGCAAGCAAATGCTGTCAACAGCCTCCAGAGGGAGGGACATGTGCCTGCTGGGGAGACTCTGCGGTTTGTGCTTCACATGTGTCACTTCACCAGCTGATGTATTTATAGTAGCCTCTGTTACGAGAATCTGACTAACAGTAACAGATCAGATTGTGTTTGGCAGTTAGACAAATGCTTCCTCCTGAAGCCCTCCCCAGTTCCTCTTTGGGACAGTTCATCACTGAACCATTCCAAATGCATGCTGGCCATTGAATGCCACAATGTAACTACGCAGTTTGTGTGGTTTCCAGGCAAAGTTTTAGAATAGATTTTTTTTCTGTCCAGCACTTACTTCAACAGACATTTCAGGCCGTTGCTTTGACTGTCAACATGCAAGGCAGGTGCGTAGGACAACATTTTAGGCCAAATGTTAAACTATTTAATTACATTTTGCCAGCTATCTCTACCCTTAAATGACCTGAAAAGAATAGAGGTGAACTCCGTAGCCACAAATGGCAACTTTTTTTATGCTTTCTGAGGCAAGAAATTTCTTCCAGAAAAGTAGATGACTAATAATAAGATTAGCATGAGGTTTGTGATTGTTCGTGTTAGTTACGTGTCTCCTTATTGAGCATTTGAGCACCAGCTGATTTTATAGCAGTTTTATAGCACAGTTACTTCTCATATTTCTTAAACATTTAAGCCAGCTCTGCTTTCTGCTGGAACATCAGGAGACTGATCCTCTTTTCCACCTTTCTTCTAATCTTCCATTTCCCTCTGCCAAGGCACCTACTTCCCACTCCGTTCCTACAGCATCCTTGCCTACTGCTTCCCTCTCACCTCCTCTCCTCTCTAAACCCTTACATCAGCAGGAGAAAGACTCACTACAGTTAAAGGTAACTGCACCTCTTGAATATGGATTGTTGCAAATCTTCGTGTCTATTAAATAACTGCAAGGCTAACACTGAGTTTGATCTTCTCAGATGTACTGTTTTCTTTACTAATATTAAATAACATAACAAACGGAGTAATAAGATAGGGCTTTTTCAAATGAAACACAAGGTAAAACTATAACCATTACGTTACAATTAAACAGCTTAAGGAGATACCAATGATAGGAAAGCAGAAAGCCTTTAACTCAATTTCAGGTCCATACCAGGACACAAGTGTAACTTACCTAATTGAATGAAAAAGAACTGTATTCAAGTATGAAGAAACTAGATAACATTTTTGTTTCTGTTTTCAATTTCAATTCAAAGCCTGGGAGAACAGTCCTAAATTTCACAGTAGAGCACCACTGCAGAGAGTCATGTTTTAAATACCAATTCCGTTAGTCAAGGACTGGACAAAGATTATTCCCTCTTCAGGACTACAGCTCGTGTCAGCATTGAAGCTCAGTGGCAGAAAAATTAAAACTTGCTCTAGAAAGACAAAGTTAATTTGCAGTGCTGACTTCCAGAAGATTCATCTGCTCCTGAAAAGGAGAAAAAGTCACGTAAAAATAAACTATCCTAGAAAAGTGATCATTGCATCATTACATCTATGTCATCAATACCCTCCTTTTTTTTTTTTTTAAGATCTACCCCATCTTACAATGTGCATTCACAGAAAACACAGACATAAGGGACTTAAAGAAATCTTAAGATCAGCAGATCTGTTGGTTTTTTTCTGAAGTAGGGAAGAGACACAAGGTTTCTTTCCAGGGCATGAATCTATCATGAGCTTATGTTTATTTCACCTCAAAGAAGGGATAAAACAGAGTACTGCACTTGTTTCTGCAACTTTTAATAGTTTAGGAGTTGGTACAGAGCTTTTGGTGCTTTTGCTTAGCCTAACCAGACAAATTAAGAGCATTCCTCATCTACACTGAAATTCTTTTTAGGTGACTTTTATATTCTTCGCCCTTATTTGAGCAAGGTGTGTTAATCCAAGCTGCAAATAAATAGAAGAAATATATGTTTTGAGAGTTAAAAAGATCTGACCCAGGGAACCTCCAAGGCAGTGTGTTGCTCTTAAATGTGCAAGGCAGGAGGCAAGACACCAAGAACCACGGGGATGACTCCATCTTGCACACAAAAGAGCCTGAGAGCCAAGAAAAACTACAGGTCTGGGGTCTTGTTACAGAGTTCTAGCTCTTAATTATTGTTTTCAAACCATTTTAAATCTGGATTATTTTTTAAATCTAAGGAACAGGTTCCTTTATAAACTTAATCAGTATAGAGTTACCTATTTGAGAATTGTCAAAATAATTAGATACACTCCTACCAATGACAGTTGTTTTAATCAGTCAACACTGATGACATTGCCAGAATAGAGAGTTGGATTAAAATATAGTATAAAGGATAACTCCATACTATATTTTATACAGCTTTTGGCCGTCATTGTTTCTTGCTATTTAGTCCACAGGCTGGATTTGAGAAGAGAACAGTTCCTATCCTCTTCTCTTTATGCTTGTTGCCCATGATTAAATTCTGCTCTCAACTGCCACAGTAGAAAGAACAAAACATTTTGAAGAATCTAATATCACAGGTGCAGGGAGGTTCCTCAGAGAGTTCTTGAACCCGTATACTAATACTTCAGTACTTTTTGTTAATTTAAAAATACATGCATATGTATATATACACATATATACACATGTATATGTATATATACACATATATACACATGTATATATATTTGGTAAGTGGCTCAAAACTAAAGCATGACCAGGGATGTGGGAAATTGAACACAAGGAGCTATGGGTGGGAAGTGTCACTTTGCATCGTGTTGGTGGGAGGGATGTGTCCTCCAAAAGAAGTCTGAAGACACATCCTAAGGAGAAATGCTGACATTTTTCTGCTTCCTTGGCCTCTCTTAGTATCTTTTTTTGTTGTTCTTATTCACCCCTCTCCTAAGAGGGTGCTGGTTTTTTGTTTAGTTACATTCTACTGACAGACACAAATACCTAAGAAAAGGTTTCTAATATAGCACTCCACTCTCCTCACATTCCCCCCAACTCACCCCTGCCCAGGAGAATTCACATTTTGTGCTCACACACCCATTAAGAACTGAATTCTGACAAACATGAAGCTGATTTGTAGTGATGCTAACAAAATGAGGATATTTTCATGAAGTACTTTCCACGAGGTATTTACTTGCTTTCTAAATGTAAATCCAAGGGATGTGCTCTGTTTAACAGCAAGGAATTACATTTGCCATTGGTATTTCTAAGGTAGCATTTCTGCTCTGTGCTGTTGAGCTTTTCTGTGTTACTATCTGAGCTACTTTGGGGGTACACATGCAGTAACTGTTCCAACTGCATATGCTATATGTGATTAATCTTTTAATTGTAACATGTAAGGGCATGTGCCAGAGCAGCAAACCCTTGGGAAAAAAAGATAGAGTGATAGCAATGAAAATACTGTATACTAATAGTACCCTTCCTTCTACCTGTAACAGTTGCTTTTTGTTATCAGGAAAAGCATGTCTGGTTTGCATGTCTGAATGAAGCAACAAAAATCCCACGATGCTTCATTCTTAAACTCTCACTTGACAAAGTTTTTGTGGTTCTTCTAGGCTAATTTAAAGAGGGAGATATTTGTTATGGGTAAACCTCCTCGTAGCCCAGTGATGACTAAGAGATCCTGCAGCTCACCTGTCAGAGGTCACAGCTATTCACACAGGGTATGGTACTGGATGCCCAGTGTGCAGTAACAGCTTTTCCATGGACAAGGAGCTCAGTGTCTAGTCTTTCAGTATTTTGCTTTTACCCAAGTGTCTCAATACTATCAGTATGCTGTGTTTTCTTCCTGTTGTGCTTCTGTGCTATGACTGAGTAAAGGCAACAGGTCTGTGTGTGCCTGAACTTGTTATATAAATCCATTAGTATACTGTATCTCTGCAGTACTGCGTGGTATTTCCAGTGCTAGAAGGTGTTTATATTTAGTCTGGTTCTTTATATTTAGTCTGGTTTTATTAAAATTACTCCTCTCTTTCAAAGCATTTTTAGCTTATTAAAATTACAGGTTCTAAGAGTCAAAAATGTATTCTTCATTGCATGTATACAGGTTTTTGCATGTATACAGATTGAATTTTTGGTTTTGAATCTGCGTCCTTCTTTTCAAAATGTTTTGTTCCTGCTGTATTTTTTTTCACTCAATACTGTCCTCTTTACCCAGTGTCATTACAGATTTTAATACTTTTTAATCTTTCCCTTCATAGCTGTAACATAGCTGTAACACAACTCTAATATTTTTACATAGCCAGAAAGTCAGGTTGTTTAGAGTTTGCACAGACTTTGCTCAAAAAGGTGATCTACATTATGAAAAAGAGGGGGAAAAAAGTCAAACACAGAAATCCCACCCTCAACCTAAACGATATGAGAATGAGAATTTATGGCTTATATTTTACTTTCAGTTTAGGATTTCATTGTCCTTTG
Organism: Monarcha castaneiventris obscurior; assembly: GCA_026261815.1. Classification (NCBI taxonomy): domain Eukaryota; kingdom Metazoa; phylum Chordata; class Aves; order Passeriformes; family Monarchidae; genus Monarcha; species Monarcha castaneiventris. The sequence continues at coordinate 30,545,284 of JAMPIT010000433.1, forward strand.
CATTGGTTTCTTAACATTTAGCTCTTAAAACTGGTAATGAGATGAATTGTTTTCCATGCTGTTGCTGCTGATTATAGGTGATCATCTTTCTGGTGTCTTCCTTTTTAAAATTTGAATTTTAGCTTAAGATATGCAGGTTTATGTAACTTTCTGAGTCTTAGCTTTTTGGCAGGCCTCTGTTTGCTACCAGGTATGAGGGGATGGTGCTTTCTTCATCAGTGAAGAAAGAGCTCAATCCTAGGAAGGCCAGGATTCTTGCAGTAGCAGACAAACACCATCTCACAGAAAGTCCAACTAGGAATGAGAGCTGTAAAAAAGGGATTAAGCCCTATTTTAATTTTGCACATTACTCCAAATGAATGACATGTAAGCAGTATATTAAGAGGAGTGTACTGGTCAATGCGTAGTGTATTTATGACTTTAATTCCAAAAGTACAAGAGCACATATCATGCACCTAATTTGCATGCTCAGGACTCTATAGAACTTTTATATGCAAGTGCAGTATCAATCGTGCATGAAAATCAGGCATACAACTGGAACAGTTTTTAATGTTTTTGGGATTAGGTCCTGCAGTATTTCCCAGGAAGTAGGATAGTCTAGTAAACTGAGGTGCAGTTGAAATCTGGAAATTTTTGCAATAGTCCCCTGTCTAGCCAATGCCACTAGGCATTGTATGTATGTGTGAATGAGAGCTTAGGGAAAGAAAACAGGGAGAAAGCTTCTGGATGTCAGCTGGGGCATTATTGTGGATTGCATTCTTGTGGAAAATAGAAAGCAAGCTCCAAGGTTGCCCTGTTCAGACATACCACCGATTACTTCACCCTATGTCTCTGAGACTGTAATTTTGTCAAAAGATTATTTTCTCTGAGGCAATAACAGAGTTGAAAATCATGAGTCACCTTGATTCGTATTATCTATTTCTACTATAGTTAATTAGCAATAGAACACTTTATGAAGCATATGCAGAAAAAGAAGATAATACTAGCCTACTCAGTTTCTTCCTGGCTTGGTATTATGTTCAAAGCACTAAATCATTTGTAGCATTGTTTAGGACTTTTACTTCCATTGTTTATAGGAAAAGTCCTTAACCTCGGTTGAGTTCTTTTGCATCTCTGACTATCTTTGGCATTCAGCTCAGCTACAGACCTGATGAAAGATTAGCAGCAAATAAGGTCAGATTCCAGTCTAAATACAAAGCATTCTGACTATTCTCCTCTTGCTTGACAAGCCAGCCATTGAAGGAGGTTTACTGAGAACTGTTTAATTTGCAATCTTTACTGTTTATTCTTTGGTAAAAATTATCCATCTTTCTTGTACACTGGCAGAGGAGAGTTAAATGAGGGGGAAAAGACAGTAAAGAGTATAAACTTTTTTTTTTACTTTGAAAACCTCTTTCCCACCTAGCATTCAATAATATGAGTGAAAAAAAAATCTGTAATCTACCTGCCTGCGTATTTAGGCACCTTTAAAAATTTATACTCTATGGACTCTAAAGTACAGACTGTTCACAATATTTTCTGCATGTATTCATAGAAATTGCTGAAAAGAAATTTAATTTTCATCTGGAGATGTTGAGAGGGAAAAGGAGGAAAAAAACCTAACAAACTACATCCTGTGTTTTTCCATTCAATTTTTGCCATCAGCCTGTGGATTGTTTACTGCTGCCTTCTCTCTTGGAAGACTGTATCATCTTCAAGAGTGATAAAAGAGTGACTGAAATAGTCAAACCAAGAGAGAATCATGGGCCAATAAGACAAATTTCATGGCTTAAAGATCAGGTTGCAGTTTACTCAATTCCTGAAAGAAAGTGCTATGAGCAATGTTTGATATCCACACTCCCAAAACAGATATGGTTCCCAGACTTGTCTCTACAGCATGACCAGAGGGCATCCTCAGTCAACAGAGAATATGATCCCTGCTCATATCAAGAGCTTTCCCAGGCAGCTGCTCCTGCACTTTCTGGCCCCTGCCAGATTCTAATCGATATAAGTCAATGACTTTCTAAGCAGGATATGGTTTTCTGTAGAAGGTTAGTATTTTTCATTTCCATTGCATCCAGATGTATTGAATATTAGTGGTCGGTAATGCTCCATTAAGAAGGAACATAGTTCCTTTCACAAAGCTTTGCACTGGAAATACAAGCTACTTTTTTCTTTTGAAGTGAAGTGTTAATTGTTATATTCACACAATTAAATGTATTCTTTCAAAATTTTTTCTGTTCTTTGCCTCCCAACAGCCTGCATGGCTTGAGATGAAACAGAATTAGCTAAAGCATAGCATGTTATGCCTGCCAAGTTAGTACTCTGTGTTTGTAATGTAAATTGGTATGTTGTTCGTCTGTGAATATTCTAGATTCTGCCATTATGTATAGGAGATTTTATTTCTGCTTATCTAAAAATATATTTCACCTAAAGAATGTATGATGTTCATCAGTTGCATCTGATTTTTCTAACGTTATTTCTGTTTCACAGTGAAGAGGTAGCAGGGTTCTATTCCAGTTTTGTACTATACTATAAATAGAATGGACTGTTGATGAAGTTCACAGTTTAGTTTTTATTATGACGTCCAAAAATCAGATATTTAAACAGCCAAGATTCAATTGTTTGTCATATCTCTTAAGAATTTATTGTGAGTTGGAAGGGGGGCAGAATGGGCCATGGTTTTACACAAGGTAGAATATGAACTCTTGAGCAACTATGTGTTACACCCCTGTCCAACTATTTGGACCTTAAACTGCAAATCCTTATTACATTTCAAATCATTTCATTTCAGCCACAGCGCCCTGTGCTTTCTCATGAAAACATACACAGTGGGGGGGAACCGTAAGTATTCTTCTTGTCTACTAAACCAAAACCTAACATTTAAGCAGCAGCCAGCACATCACCAGATAATTTTTTAACTTGCCAAGTACAATTATGAAGAGATTTCACAGATTTATAGGTAACTGCATGATGTAGAAAGATATCCAAGAAGGTCTCAGAGGGCAAAGCCTTATTTGTTTAATTTTACATTCAGTGCAGGCAGACATGGCAACATAACAGTTCTCCATTGTCTGTAGTTATAGGAGGAATTTTGACATTTTTTATTCTCTCCATTTTTACATCTCAGCCAAATGACAATTACAGATTTAACATTGATTCAACTCATCTGCTTTACTGACTTGATACAATTATTCAGAAACAGTTCTGGATGTGAATAGAGAGAAAAAAAGTAACTTGATAATGCTGATCACAGGAACATAGGCTCACTCATTTTGGTGTGATTTACAAGTCCAATTCGAATATGAGATACAAGAAAGCTATTATGAAAACTTGAGAAGAACCTAGAACTCAAGTCTTATTTTGACAAACATTGTAAGTGCTTGGGATATTTCAGTATTGACTGTTAAAATGCAGGTTTAGTGCAAGATTGTTTCAAGATTTTGCCCCCACCCCCAGTCTTGCACTTGAGTCCTGCTTCAGTGATCACTGAAACCAGTAGCCATTCTTCCTTTAGCATCAGAGCACTTCAGCACATACCCTATTAGATCATTCTTCATAAAATGTAGCTAAGGCGTAATGTCTAAAAATATTTTTAAGTTTTCCTTAGTCATTTGAAGATAGAAAAGAGGGGCAAAAAGTTACCAAATACCTATACCACAGATATATAATTAAATTTGGATAGTTAGTCTCACTAAAACCACAAGGTCCTGTTGGTATTGTTGAGTGTACTGGAGCACCTAACTCAGTTTTGAAAGCAGTAATTGTCTAATTCATTTTGCTCAATACAGTATAAGTATTTCATGACTAAAGTTATTTATTCCTAAAATTAAAAACAGAAATATATTTAAATTGCCAACTAACCATACTTTCTCTTGAATATGTTTTCTGTCAGTACTGTAAATGTTAGTAGAGTTTTCATACTTAAGAAAGTCTTAGATTAGCATAGAGAGAATGAAATTACTACAAAGGAGTTTTTAAAATGGATTATCTATAGATTACTAGGATTCAGTTTCTAAAGTACAAAGAGAGCTAATTGGGAAGTTCTTGTTACTGTACTTGAGTAAGTAATTGGCTTGAATCCTATTCATGACACATTACATCTGCAAATCCTGTCCCCTTGGAAGCTGCATTTAATTATTTTTTGGAATATCACCATAGCTCTGCTTTCCTGGAATGATGATAAGCGTAACAGAAAATATTATTGCCACTTAGTTTTTTGCACAGATTTTTCTTACTCCTGCTACACAAATTACCAAAGGTAATTGCTTAAACAACCAGTTTCTTTCCATTTAAAAATGGACTTTTGGGGCTTGGGAAGATACTGCCAGTCACAAGAAATTAAGTTAAATTTTTTTTTTCTTGGAACATTGTCTTCTTTTCTAATCTCCAAACCAGAAAAATAAGTGTAGTTTATTCAAGACGACCATCATTATACTAAACCAAGCACTAGTCTGTGTATAGGATTTTCACACTGGGCTTTCAGGAGCAGGAGTTTTTTACTAAAATAAACACCTTATTTAAACCATGAAAACTTAGCCAGAATGATAAACATATCAGTGTTTTTAGCTTGTCTCAGCAAGCTATCCTGTTTTTACTGAGTAAAATGGCATTAAGGTTTAAAATTCAGTGAACTGTTTTAAGAGAAAAGAATGGATACAATTATGTTTTGCTTCATTATTCTGAAATTAAAACTATTTCCTTTTCACAATTTCTGTAGTTTTACCCTGCTTCTTTATACACAGTCAGTCATATCTGAGGCACAGCTGCTTAGAAAAAAAAGGCCAGTCCTGACTTTGCAGGACTCACGGGCTTGTGCAGCAATCTTCCTGTCAGCCCAAGAACCTTCAGTTCCCCCTAGTGAGAGTTGATTCTTTCAATTCAAAAAACCTCAATTAAAAGCTGGCAAGGAATGAAAGAGATTGCATTTAGTAATTGCACACTTCTTGCCATTCATTTATTCACCTTACATCCTGCAATCTGCAGCCCTGGTCAGGTGGAGAGGCACAGTTCAGGGTTTGAATATTGTTTGAGTTTCCATCCTTGTGTACCTTGATTTGATTCAAGCCTCTCCCTCACTCTCAGAGACAGGATCTGTGTAGCTGCTGAAGAGCCCAGGGAGGTCCCCCAGCCACAGTGACAGTGTGAGAGCAGCTGCCCTGAGTACCCTGGCTTGTGCTGAGTTACTGGCTTCACAGAGCTTAAAGGCAGAAGCACAGTTCTAGGTGCTGATCATGGAAGGTTACAGGGCTAGCACATCTAGACTTCTTTAGCAGTCCTCTGTTTGGTGACTGAACTATAAAATAGCTCTAAAATTAAAAAAAAAAAAAAAAAAAGGAAAAAAAGAAAATCTGTTTTTGAAACAACTGGTTGAGGAGCCATCAGGCTTGCCTTGAAACCCAGACTTTAGTGTCCTGTGACACTTCACCTTTCTAATGAAGGTTTTATTTACTGTAAGTTCCTAACCCTCAAGTCCACCCGGCAAAAAAAAAAAAGTCCTTTTTCCCCTCTATTTGCAAGAAGTGTTTCTTCTTAGTTAACGTTTAAACCAGCTCCTTTACTTGAGCAAAAGTGCAAGGAACTCCTACTTCTTTTTAAAATGCATCATTTGTCCTATTTAAGGTTTCAGGCTCTATATAACTATACTCCTAGGAACGAAGATGAATTGGAACTCAGAGAGGGAGATGTCATTGATGTGATGGAAAAATGTGATGATGGATGGTTTGTGGGTATGTTTTAATTTGGTTGCTTTCTTCTTTTCCTCTCCCCAACCTTTGCTGCCCTCTTTGTGTAGTGTCTTTTAAACAACTTGATTTTTGGCATTTAGTGTAATAATCTTGAACCTGGCTTTATCAGGAGAAATCCCAACCAAAATCCACTGAAATTAGCAGGTGATTTCACACTTTTGTCTTTTAAAATTGATAGATGCAAATTGGCACATACCTCCAGATTGTTGTGCAGCATTGTTGTCATTTGTGACACAGAAGGGACTATGTGTTACTTCTCTCTTTATAAAGGCCAGGTAACTTAAAACTTACTCACACAAATAAATCTACAGCACTGACCACTTGTGAAACCGAAGTATTACTAAATAAACAACGATTTCATAACCAGGCCTAGATAAGGTGGCTTAATCATTTCATAAACCCTCATGCACACAACTAACTTAATCATCTGACTAGTCCATAATACTTCAAAAATTCAAATTATTTAAATAGTTTTGATGTTGAAGTTAAATTATTTCTATGTACCAAGAATTTTAGCGCAGCTTTTAATCAGGCCTAACAATTTAATCAAATATGCCTCTCCATTTGCATTTTGCTTCCTGCAGTTGTACTTTGTTAAACCTCACAAACAAAATTATATAGTATAAGGAGCTGTAGAACTTTCTGTTTGTGCAATATTAAACATAAAAATTTTAAGGCCGTGCTTACACAGTGATTTTCTGTTGTTATTCCCATCTTTCATCTATTGCTTCTAATTTCAGGAACCTCAAGAAGAACCAAATTCTTTGGTACTTTCCCTGGAAACTATGTCAAGAGGCTGTGAAATTTTTTTTTCTACTTATTTATGCTGCATCTCTGCAACACATCTGCATAAAGCTGCTAGAAAACATGCTACGCTGGCCTTCTGTTTTCTTGCTTGCAGTCTCAAATAGAGGCCATCTAGGTCATCCTCATCCCATCCCACCCGCCAAACCGTTCCAGCAGTATTACAGCAACGACCACAGTGTGAATTACTAAGCTTTTTTGAGACAAGAGGAATCATTTCAACATTTAAATACTCCCTGCTTTAAAGTCTTTTCATGTGAAACACAATAGGAAAAGCCTGATGACAGGTACACAGATGAGTTGCCATGGGGGGTAGGGGGGGAAGGGGGAAAAAGTATTCTTGGTTTGAACATTTGTGGTATTACCATGAAGTCTGGTGGGATTTTTTTCAGCATGCATGTAATACAGGGGAAAGTTGCTGTTTACTATTTTTTAAAAAATTGATTTTACACATTCTTATTAGCTTGGCAGCATTTGTTGCTTTCACATTGCTGTGTCACGGGTTTGCCTATTGTACTGGTTTACAATGTATGACAAACTATAATATAGATTTTTTTGCCTGCACTTGTATGCTGTAACAAATGCACAGTGATTGTAAAATCTCAAGCAAGCAAAGTGAAAAATGGAAGAACTGCAAGTGTTCTGAACGGGTGCAATGGTATTGGCTAAATCTTTTTTCCTTTTTCCCTAATGAAAAACTGTAGTAAACCTGTAGTGTTCTCTGTTAAAAGGTAAGAAGTGCAAAAGGCACAAAGACCTGGGAAAGAGGACTTAAGGAAGAGACAGACAATGCTGTAAGCATAGACAATAATAATGTGCTACTGATGTCTGATATTAATGGTTGTAATCAAAATGTTGTAATAGTAAGCAACATGAAGTGTAAGAGGTTAGTGTTTTTACTTATCAGGAATTTAAAGAAGCAGGAAGTAAACAGTGTTAGTGCAAAGGGTTGTTGGGTTTTGGTTTTTTTTCCTTCCTAACATAGCCACCTGAAAAATATTCACAAGCATCATGTACTGATTTATTTCACTATATATGTGTATGTATGTTAATGAAACCCAAGTTACATATTCTTTTTAGGAATTTAGACAGAAAAAAAGTCACAAGTATTAAAACCAATATATTTTAGAAGTGTTGGGTTGGGTTTTTTTCTGAATGAAACAAGTGTTTGAAAACATACATTTTCCATAAGCAAAGGTAAGCATAAATAGCAAATTACATTAAGGCACAGGATGATAATGACTATGGCTTTATAAAAATAAAAATTCAGATCTGGTTTCTTTGGCACCTTATAGATGGCAAAAGCTTCTGCTGCATTTTTCATGGGTAAAGGATCAAAATTATCAAAATGTATGTAGTCTCTGTAGCATTTTGTACATAAGTTTGCTTTTTTTGTACAGAGCCATTTGGTTGTTGATTTTTAAAAAATTAAGTTTCTTATTTGCCCTCTTCACATACAGAACATTTCAATGCGTTTTTCTTTTCTTGCTCTGTTTACCATAAGCACATCTGGATAGTGCAATTCTGTAAGATAGCATTTTATGCAAAATTTTATTAATTAAAATATGGTTTACCAGCCAAATCTAAATGTACATATTTCTTTATTACTGAGAAAGGTCATTAAGGCAAAGGTAAAGAAACATCTTTGTGCAGCATACCTTTATTATTGCAGATTTCATGGCAAAAGCTTTATATTCAAAGGCTTTCAATTTTAAACTAGGTCTGCATGCAGCTTTGCTGTGAGATTAATACTATCTTTGATGCCATTTATGATTGAAGACTTAAATATCTGTTGCCTGTGATATTTAAAAAGTACTGTTTCTACTCTGTATCTGATTTTAGAAAAATGCAGGTTTTTCATACCTGGCTTTCAGGTAACTGACTTTGAATTCCTAAAAGCAAAAGGTCTCTGTGGTTTTTTTTCTTGAATAGACTTCTAATAAATTTTGCTTGGAGTACAAAACTGTTTCCCCCATCATTTTTCCAAACACACGTAACTTATCACTTAAGTATTGCAAAGTGCTTAACTCTTCAAGCTTATATGCAAATAGTTACACCTTGTACTCACACACACACACACCCCCCATCAAGCACACACCAATTACATATATGGGCAACTAGCATTGCCCACACAGCTCTCAGTTGGTCCACTTGTGTGTCATCCCTGAAACACCTGAATGCAAAAGCAACATTACAGACTTCCTGCATAGAGTTTGCCAACTTGAGATGATTTTTCTCCTGCCAGAACCACCCCTCACACAGAAGCACAAAGGTAAAACACACAATGGTAAACCCTTTATACGTGCCGGAAGTTCCGACATCCTAATTCTTCAACAAAACCAAAACGAGGAGTCCCATGTAAAATGACAGCATAGGAATGAAAATTAGGGAAAGCATTGGTGTTTTTGAGGAACATTTTATACTTGGGACATCTCTGTCAGGCAAGGAAAAATTGTCCAAAAAAAGCTTGGAACAAGAAGCAAAGCAGGTTCTGGGTTTTGGGTGGGGATTGTGTCGGGTTTTTTGTTTAATTTTTTTTCACTGCTTGGTAGCACATTTACTGCTGGTGCCTCAGAGTAGCTCTTTGGTCCTTCTTCAGCATTCCACACTGGCTATTCCTGACAGGCTGCTCCTTCCCAAATGCTGCACACAGTGTATTTCTACCACTAAAGAATCCAGTACAACAGCAACCTGCATTTGGACAGGAATAATCCATTTCCTCAAGTCTGATTTATGCTCAGTTTTGTCTTTAGAATTGCTGGGCTGGAAAATAGTCTTCTATAAAAGCTAGCCTAATAACACCAGCTGGTTAGTATAGTCTCACTAATATAAAGAAATTCTGGATAGTTAAGGGTCTGAGTGGTTAAGGGGTGAAGTAGAATCCTCTGCTAATTGCAAAGTGAACGAAAAAGGCCATTGTAATGAGAATACAAGTCGTTGACACTTCAGGAGAAGATTGTAGTCTTAATGTTTTAGTCAAAACATAAAGAAATATTTAAGTATATCCAGGTAGACCCAACATGCTCAATTCTGCTAAGTCTGCTGAAATCCCAACTACACTATTTAAGGAACAAACTAAAGGATTTTTTTTTAGTTTTCTTGTATAAGCCTATATAAAATCGTGAAGGACACCCCACAGGATGAGGTGGTGCTTTGTCCTAAAAGCCAGAGCAAGAGAGACCTGGAGAATTAGAGGCCAGCCAGTTAATATCTAGGAAAAGATGATAACAGATCAATTAAAAGCCTCAGATATTCACTGATTATTCTGGAAAATTATTTATCAAACCAAATTCCTTTTCTCTTGTCATCATATGTAGCATGCTTCTTGATTTCTATTAGAAATTTCTTTTAATGCTTTAAGTTGGCAGCTGGGTTTGCAGACTAAGGAAAGTCAGTGCCAGTGCAATAAAATTAAGTCTGTTGCAGAGTTGCTCTACATTACAGACAAAGAGGTAACATAACCACGGCATCCCTCAAACCCAGTTGATCTCAGTACCTACTCTGCAGTGAATATATTTGCTGTCGAGGCAAAGGCTTCCTAAAACAAGAAAGCCCCTAACATACCAACAAGCCAGGGAGACTAATGCATGAGCAGTTCAGGGTAGTGATCTATATCCCAAGCTAAGCAAAGGGTCACCCTAGCAGGTCTCACATTCTGTCACCCGCGCCAAAGCAAAGCATGGTGTCATTCTGCAATGCCTGGTATTTACTAGGTGCCTTTTAAATGCTGATACACTGAACCCGGACAGGAACACGAGGTGCTTCCTGTGCATTTGAAAAAGCAGTGCATGAGCCTATGGGAAGCTGGAAACATGAAGTCAGTAGCTCTAGAAAGACCTTAGGTCATTGCTAAGTATAGTCCCTTACAGCATTAATAGTTACAGGGTGAAACCCTGCCTTTGCTCCAGTTAGCAGCAAACTCCTTTGAAGTCAACAGATCCCACAGTGTTGGTAATAATTTCTGTGTTAACTTGAAACTAAAATTGCACAAGAGAGAAGCACTAGAACAACTGAATATCCAGTTTGGGTTGGTTTTATTATATTGAAAAGTATGAGTGCATGCAGAGACCAGAAACTACTATTTTAACTGCTCCCCCAAACAGAGCTGAGCAGATAGCTCCCTTTTTTAGTACCTGACAAGTTAGCTTTAAAAAAAATCAGACCAATACCTGAATCTATCCATTTTACAGAACCTGGAACTGCCAGACCAACACAATGGAACTTGGTATCTTATCTGTACACAGTAAATAGGGATGCTGAATTTAATAAGACTTTCTTCTGCTACTTTATGGATAATCAGTCAACACCATGCCATTTATTTGACTGCATGCAAAAAATGCCATTTTACTTTTATCCCTCCCATAATGGCCAGACAGATAAGTTCCCCAGTCCTCACTAAAAATTGCCCAATAGAATCTGTTGTTCTCATCAACATAGTGAAGTCATATTCCTTTGAAAATTAATAATATTTTACACACATCTATGCAGAATATGACAGAAATCCACTGAAACGAATGAATTAATTCTTGCTTGCACTTCCCTGAGTCAGAAACTGCTTAAGCCAAAGAAGGTGATACTGGTGACTTCTAGGCTCTCATTTATCGGTTTTGTGTCACCTCTGAAACAAAAAAAAAAAATCTTAGAAGCTTCTAGTTAATATGGGGTGATGAAACCAGGGAAGAACCAGAACCATCCAGCAGGTACAACTTCTAGTACAAATGTGCTGTAAACAGTTACACTGCTCAGCTGCACCCAGGACTCCCAGCTCCTGTTTCATTTGTATCAATGAGAATCCCATATATAAAGCATTAAGAAATATGCCTTTTGATATTTAAATTTTGTTTCCTCAGGTCACAAAGGAGCAAAGTTTTATGGTAACAGAAACGTAGAAAGCATTCTTACTAAAATAGCTTTAATGCCTACAATAACTATCCCATACCAGTTTTTTGAGAAACCTTTTTATCGTGATGTCACATCTAATTACAAATCAGGAGCACAGAGGGTTCCACTACATCAGAATGGCATTACATCACAAGTGACACCAGGGCAGGGAGGGGGAAAAGTGTTGACTGACAACCAGAAATGTGTTGCTATCCTCAGTACAGACACTCACATCTGAACAATTTGTGTTTCTTGCTGCCAACACAAATAACAAACTTAGAAGCCATTATTTCATCACCCACAGAAACAAATAGCAAAATAATCCTCCTATATTTTCCATCCATCAGATAAATCAGTAAACCACTTTAAAAACATCCCAAGAATAATGTAATTATTTATTTCTACCAGTGAAGAATTACGAGAAAGTTACATGCAGTGGCTCTTGACACTTGCCTCCAAAAGGAGGGGTTTCTCTCTCACAAGCCCATGTTTCCCTTTGCAAGAGAGGGCCCAGTATTCACGTGTGTCCACTTTGGGAGCCAGGCTCTAGCTCCAAGTGACTGGAAAAGTTGCTATTTAAATATCTTAAAGGATCCGGTCCTTTCAGATTGTTTTGGCCACCTTACATTAATATAAAATGGAGTAATTTTATCTCAAGACTTTCTGCAAGTGCCACTTAAGATCCAAAGAAATAAACTGCTCTATTAAAATAATCAAGCCTTCAGTCATTTGCATTGAGATTTTTTTCCCTCACCCTTGAGTTAAGCATACAAGTGAAACCAGTGCTGCGGATGGGGAAGGCTGAGGAGACTGAACATGTTGTTCTAAGTGGGTCATTGCACTGCTTCTGTCGCTGTGATTTGCTAGATAAACCCCAAGCATGCACTGACCCAACTCAAGCTTCCCTGGGTTAGTGCTCCGAACTGTAATGTGAAACATGTACAAATACCAGCTGCTTTAATACCCGCCAGAGGCTTTTCTTACACTACCACAGATTCATCTGTTATAGATAGGGGTTTTTTTCACACGTAACTGGAAGTATTTGAACAGGTGAGAATGAGCCCTTCCCTCCTTACACCATAAAAGAGGACAAATGAATGTGCCCAGTACGTCTGGGGTAGTAGAGAGCAATATTTATATGCCATGGAAGAGTTCAAGGAACTATTTATAGATTCATTTCATCTGCTTCTGCAGCCAGCTCTGAGGTTCAAGACATAAAGCACCACACGACACAATCTGGAGCAGAAAGTATGAAAGTCATATGCCATCAAAGCCACAGGGAAACACCGGGACACACAAAAAAGCCCTCTGCTAGCCACCAATCCATACTAACATTCTGAAACAAGCATACCGCTACAGAGGGGTGCAAAATTTTTGTACCTACCATTTCAGTCAAAAGGAATTTTAAAGAAGAGTGGTCGAAGAAAGAAATGGGTCAAAACCTACATCAGCATCAGATAATTTCTGATCATCACAGCTTTAATTACAAAACTTCTGGGGTTTAAGCTGTTACAGAAAACTGACTTTTCAGTTGCAAACATCTCTGATAAATTCTGTGGACAGTACCCTGAAATTACTGCCAACTATCCAAACTTTCTCCATTCTTTGCAACACACACTTCCTTTGTTTATCTATTTCATCGTAGGGTCACAATCAGTGCAAGCTTTGAGACAAGAATCCTCAAGGCAGAAAACCTGCAACTTATTTGTACAGCGTTCATGCTAAGATATCCTTGGTCCTTTAAGGTCTTAACCATTGCTTTAATGCCAGGGGGAAAACCACCACTAAATTAAAATAAGTTGTGTGCCTTATAGACCTATCTTCACAGATAAATCCTGTACCTGAGATACAGAAACAGCAGAGGTTTCAACCCCCTACACTCAAAAAGAAAAAAATAAAAAGTTAAAAAATTTAAAAAAAAAAACAAAACCAAACAAAAAAACCCCTAAAAACACAACAAAACACACCAAAATACACTGCTCTGAGGCAGACAAGACCAGGGAGAGCTGTTTCAGGCCCTAGGAACAGGATACCTGGCCATTTTATGGAGCCAGCCTTGTCAACCTTCTTCCTTCACCACACACATCCTGTGCTTCCACGAATGTCAGCTCCCCAGGAAGGCCTTAGAAAGGTAACTATTACAGGCAGACCAGATTAAAAGGAGAAAAGAACATGATCAACAGGGGAAGATACAAACATCTAGGGCAAACCCAAAGAAATTCTCCAGGCTCTATAGGCCTGCCCACCCTGAAGGGCATGGATGTAAGCCCAGATGGAAATTTGACTGTCCTGGTTTTAAGCCCAGCTGGAAATTAAGAACCATGCAGCTGCCTACTCAACCCCCCCTACAGCAGTGACCCATCCTACTTTTCCCTCCTGTTCTACCAATCCTCCTCTTCCTATCAGCTCCAGGGGCAAAAGTAGTATTGAAAGAAAGGCAGACAACCACAGGATATGAAACATTTCACTACTGAAAAATACTGGAACTCTGTTTTATTCCGTCCAAGCTCTCACACTCTGGCTCTTGCCTTATCCAGAGGTCTACAAAAAGACCTCAGCATCTTGACTTCATTACTGAAATACAGAACTTCCAAAGATGAAAAGGTCTCCTGCATCAGGCCATAAAACTTATGTTAGCTAACAGCTCCCAAAGCACATGGACTGGAGTTGGTTAGAAGATCCTGACTTTAAACATTCTGGCCTTCCCTCAAGTGAGAAAACTTTAGCAAGTTACTTTTAAGCCCTGAGAAGTGCTAAACTAGAAATTGCTGAAATGCAGGAGGTGGGGAAAGAAAAAAGCAGTCTTATGGAGACTATTTCTTTTTATTTCTGAAGACTTTTTAGTTTTCAGGGGTTTTGGTGTTTGGTTTGTTAGGTGATTTTTTTTTGGCTGGAGGGCACTGGTGGTAATGATTGCAAGCAAAGCTGTTTCCAGGTCTTTATTTCCAGAGAGATTTTTGTTAGGAGAGTTTACTCACATTTCAAAACACTACCTGTAAGTACCGTGATTTACCTGTCTTCACATTGTAGAATGAGGATTACCCTTTGAAAAGCCATGGAGGAATTACACCCAAATTTTGGCCTGGATTTCCACAGTACCAGCAAACATCAAGAAAAAAAATTCCCAGCCATGGTTTGAACTACATTAACTCCCCACATGCTGGAGTATACCAATAGTGGATATAAGAATACCAGTTTAAAGACTCTTTGTGGATATGCGTATCTGACAGTTTTCACATCTGCCATTTCATATACACTTATAACTTCACATAAAATGTGAAGTTTGTCCTACTTAGGTTTCTTGCTAGTTTTGTCCTTGGTGCAGTTCATTGCTTTTCACAATACAGCCAGTTTTTGCAAATGTTTTCTCAATTCTGTGTACTTACCCCTACATTCACTGAACAGAATCAAGCAAATAGTCCAGTCAGGGCAACATGTGAAATACATAATTAATTACTTTCATTTGATATTTTCTTTTGCTAATAAGAAACTAATTTGTGGACATGAACAAGCTGCCAGTGTCCTTTAAACAAGCAGAAAGAAATCAAGATAGTAATGGGGAAAATATTTACAGTATTTAGCTACATTTAAGCATTCTGCTTGAGTAACTAGAGTGTGCGTCAGGACCCGAGGACCCAGCTTTGTGGCTAGCTATATTCTGAAGCTGCTAATCTCTGGCTCAGGGCCCATCTTATCCTTAAAACAGAATACAATATTTGTCTTTCAGCTGTTGCCGTTTGTCATGACCCAATAAACATGGCTAGCTCTTCCATAGCAACTGCAGTTAAAATGCTAAACCCAAGCCACAAAGTGAAAGAAAAGCAGATGCTGAATACAGTACTTTATGGAACCTAAGACAACAGTCATATATTGAAAGACATTCTGATGCCTGTTTCCAAGAGAAAAATACTCAGAAGTTTTGGCACTTGGACTACAAGTGACTATGACCTAACATGTGATCTCACATGTGATCTCATCATTTGTTTGTGTATGAAGTCTTATCTCTTGGGAGACCACAAAATAGGTCAAGGTATTGATCTAGAGGTTTGACACATGCTTTGAAGAAACACTTTACTGCTCTGTAGTTAGAAAAAAAAAAAAATCCATATATTTTTTCAGGCTTAAGGCAGAATGAACTTTTGTTTTCCCTTCCTCCTAAGCCTCCCAGAGGCCTTGGGTCAGTAGACTAACACAGAACAACTGTAAATACCTATTACAAAGGATATCTTTCTCTCACAGACACAAATGCACACAAGCTCACAGACAGGAGTTGACAGAAAAACCTGTCAAGTACAGCAATACAGAATGAGCCAGCGTGGACCATGGTCCAAATCCTTATGGTCTCCTGTTGCTTACATGCCTCCGAAAACCTGTAGCCAGCCCCAGGGAAACACCAGACACACTCTAAGTGGCATTCACACAGTTGGAGTACAGTTGCATGTAAGCACTTTGGTCTGCTATATTAGAAGAGCCCTTTGCAAGAGCACTATTTTACAGCCAAGGATAAAGGTGTGGTTAAAAAAGAACTGCTTAAAATGAAAACTAGGAGAAATTTCAGAAGACCCAGACAGGATGAGCAGCTTTGCCTCCCACTTTATTTCTGTCTTTCAGAAATGTATTTTGTAGATAGTCATAGAATTCCCAGACTTTTATTATCTGTTATTTACAATGTAAGACGTTCTCAATACATCAAAAGATAACAATTTAAAAATCATAGATGGAAAAAGAAAATTTAAATCTTAGAGCAGGGATAAAGTACAAATCACAATCACACAGGGGTAAGCATTTTCTTTCTAACCAAGAAATCACTGTTCTTTTCTTGACACATCAGATCTTTTTCCAGCTACAAGTTTCACTGACAAAAGTATACTAGAAGGGAGAAAACATACATACACACAAGTGTTTCCATGGGGGGGGACATACACATAGACAGGATCTTTATTGACAGTTTTACCACTCAAAGCTCTCTCTCGTTTTAATAGCAATCTAGTAATTACTCTCTCTAGTAATCTAATAATTACTAGACAAAATGCTATTTCAGAAGCACTGCTACTACCCCCTGCCTGATGGGTTCCTCTAGTCACATGTTATACTGTGGATCTATTCTTAGTCTTGAGTTTTGCAAAATTCTCTCCAATTTCTTTTACACCTAGTGCTACTGAATAGAACCAGCTCCTTCTCCAGTAGCAGCATACGTAATCTCAATGCATTCAGTTTCTTATAAGCTTTTATCTTGATTACTTAAGGAGAAGAAAAAGGTTAATTATAACTCTCATAGAAGGGACATATCACAGCATTTTGTGCCAGTTGTAGTCTTTGAATAGTGTGGATACAGTAATTCACATCCCATGAATGAGGCTTGAATAGCAATTACAAAATACATGTCTGAAAAGAAAGGATGCAATGTCTAAGCAAGATGTACACAGCAGAAGCTGACTGGGTCATGTCTGAAACACAGCTGGCCTACAGCTAAAAAGTATCTAAAATTACTGCTATTTGCTAAATTACAATTTAACACACCCTTTTGGAAGGCCTCATGCCATCTCCATCACTTCCACTGCCCATTTCCCTGGTCCTAATCACCTTATTTCCTCCAGAAATTCAGATAGCCTCTTCTTTTCTGTGCCCTGCCAATACTTGACTTGTACCATGCAACCCAGCACAAGAAAAGGTGGTTAGCTACCACTGGCATACTAACAGCATCATGTTTTGGCCTACACAGGCAATACTAATCTAGTGGTAAATGTTTACCTTTTACATGTAAGGTTTGGAAAGAACAAGAGATAAGTGTCTTGATGCCACTCGATCTCTTCACTACCCCCTTTAGGAAAGATAAGCTTTTCTCATGAAAAGACACAGGTAAAGTTTCCATGTTGCAGTAAAGGCTTACATAGCTAAACACATAAAATCACACATTAAATCAAGAAATAGGACTAATTCTTGTAGAAATGAGACTTTGCTTTTAATAGAGGCAGTGCTGGGTGTCTGAAGAGGTACATTATCGTTGTTGTAGGTACGTGTCATTGCACACCTAATGAAGTACTTGGACTGTTTCCTGAATGCTGCTCTATAATATGCCTCATGAAAGAGGTTCTATAAATCTAACAACTGCTGTGCATTATTTTTTCAGGTAATGTTGAATGGCAAGCACATCAGAGAGTTGTGTAACAGCCAGGTTATGTTGTTCAAAAAATTATGTAAGTGCCAGCATGTTAATTTATGAAGCATACTGGACTTATCTACTGGCACAGAGCCTTGCTAACTTCATTCCAACTTTAGCCCTTTGAAATGAGCTTATCTCATTTCCAATGCCAAAATGGGCTTTAACTTTAAACAAAAAAGGCATCAGCTTGCCAAATTTGGACATTACGTTTGACTGCAGCTATTAAAGGGAGCAGAACCACTGATGAGTGAATGAGCTGGAAAGAAAAACAACTTTCCTCAGTCAGCTTTAAGATTCTCCATCAGAACTTCTACAGGCTGTCAGAACTGAAGGGCAAACCCTTTTCCATACACAACAGGAAAACCCAGCCTCTCAGAAAACATTCAACTCTCACAAAATTAATTGTGACATTTGAGAAATGCAGCAATTAAGCACAAGAAACAAATAAAGGGCAACAAATTTCTTTCCTAGTCTATAGGACCATATCTAACCCCCTGCAAAACAGGCAAAATTGAGACAATGTGCCAGAAGAGACACTTCAGAAAACCAGTGCAATAATCAGAATCTTAGCAACGCAGATTGAGAGCCAACACATGTATATGTCAATTTGCAAATACTGAGTTGCCAGCAAAGGGTACAGACATGAGTTTTCAAAATAAGGATGAGCAGTACTTCAATAGCTTAATGTGACATCAGCGTCTCATTCCATTCAATAAATTCTTTAGATAGGTTTGTTTAAACTCTAGTTATTATTTTATGAATGTCCCTAATTCCTTCTTTACATTTTTTGAAAATTAAAAGGAAAACAAGGGAAAGAAAATCAGTGCACAAATATCAGGTAAAATGAAAACCAAGTATATCTGTAACTAAACAACTTTTGAAAATAAAAGATTTCAATTCTTACTTTCAATTTGCTTAGAAGTTTATGAAACAGCTCTGAAACATAGCATTTCACTAAAAACAAAAATTACTTTTCACTTATTGGCTTCTTAATTTAGAACAGATCCTTAATGTGGGCTTTTAAAGGCTCTAAGACACCTACTCCTCACTTGCTGAGTAGGAAGCTTCTTGAAAAAAATTGAGGTTTAAGTCTTCAGTTACTGCAATATTCATGGAATAAATTTGCCACCTTTGAAAGTTAACTAATTTGGGGGGAAAAAAATACCTTCCTGGCTTCCTGAACCTGCGCACAAAAATTTAAGAAAATGCTCATCGGTTGCAGTTTGCTACTCAGAATCCAAACAGGAAAGTACCAGAGTCATGTGAAAATGATAACCAAAAGTTTAAAATGAGAGGTCATTTGACCAAAATCACTGCTTCAAAGGATCTACAAAGCTGGGGAATGTAGGGAGGAGTTGTAGCAATGTCCTTCTCCACCTCACATGTATTTCCAGCCTAGCAATTTCTAATGCCTGGGAGAGGTACAGTACAAAAGCCCCACTTCTCCCTTCTTTGCCAGATGCATGAGAAGAATAAGAGTTGCTTGTCACACCACCTAGGAAAAGCAGAGAGGATGTCTCTCTTGCCAGGAAAAACTGAGGGTACTGCTAATTTGTCAGACATCCACTAACCAAAATTTGATAAGAAAAGCTCACCAGTATGCAAATTATTAATCATTCCTGTTCCCTAACAATGCAATTAGGAAAAACTACAATCTGTATATAATCAGTCTTATTGCTTTGGGAACTCTTTTAAAATAAGTCATATTTATTATAAAAAGACTTCCCATATACCCATGAGTTTTAAAACAGAAAATAGGCTGTGCAGTTTGGAACACTCTGACCTTTCACCTCTGGACAGCCAGTTTCAGTACATGCTGTTCCACATGTGCAAGTGATTTTCAGGCTCCATTTAGCATCCTAGCCTGTTACTATCTAAACTTCACAAACAGGGGCCTAGTCCAATATAGTTTATTATGATATAGACTAAGCTCCAAAGTAAGACAGGAGGTTTCTGACTTAAAATGCAGACTCTGAAGTGTTTGGGGTTTTTTTGTTTGTTTCTGCCTGTACCAGGGTTTATTCTGTTTCTGCAGCCTGAACAGAGCACTCCATGAGTTTACAGAAGGATTAATTGGTTTTAAACATTTGCTCCTTAAAACTTTTTTCTTCAACTCTTAGCCTGCCAAGTTGTCAGGAAAACAATATTTTCTTCCATCAAGAGAGGGACATACTGGGAGAAAAAATAAGAAAATTACCTCCAAAAATATTCTGATGTGAGGTAAGAAGCATGGCTTTTACTAGCAACATGGAAAACAATGCCATGGGCCCAGGAGTTTGATTGTCCAAAGCTAGAGAGGTGGCATGGTGTGCAATGATGGATTTGTGCACCATGCTACTATTCCAATGCCTAACTTGTGACTCCAGCTCCCAAATCTAAAAAAGTTGAGCGACACAAAGGAATTGGACACAGCTTCCCCCTCCCTTCAATTTTTGGGGGAGAAGGCGGGTGGAAAAGAGTAGCTGTACTCTTTCAGATTGCATTGGATAGAAAAATAACATTTGGCACAAAAATCAAATGAAATATCAATCTGGAAAGCAAAAGTCTGCTTCAAATATTTGGGTAGTCATACTACAAACCAAAAGACTACATTATGATTCTGAGGAGGTTAGTTTATACAGAAATTCATAGCACAGCCATTAAATTCAGAGGATGTATATTTGCAGGTAAAAAAAGCTGTCATGCCAATGATCTTCCAGTACAACAAAGCAAGAAAATCTATTAAAAATACTTGTTTTCTTACATGCAAGCTTCAATGGCACAAGAAAAAAAAAAAAAGAGGAAACCACACACTGCTTCATATTTACAAAAATCTGTTTTCATAGCTACAATTATTATGAAGGAAAATATCATGCCCTAAAACCCGAGGGAAAAAAGAAAATGTTCTTTACTGAAAGGAATATACCTTTGTCAAGTGGATAAAAAGGCTCTGGCTTCAATCGAGCTCAGCTGGGCATTTTGGTCTAGTATGTAAAAACAGAAGTGCTCTAGGTAGATAAACCAAAAAAAACTACACATATTATGTAAATGGGTGAAGGACTTTCTTAAAAGCAGTCACAGAAAAGGAACTGGGAAACAGCCTTATGTGGCAAGCATCAAGTCAGTATTGCCTTTCAAATCTTTTATTTTTCTTTCCCCACTCTAATTACAAAGAGGGGGGGGAAAAAAAAAAAAAAAAAAAGCTGAATCTGGGGAACATCAATAAAACAGGATCTAGCAACTGCTCTCCAGAGCAACAGCACCTTGGAGAGCAAGTCACCCTTCCAGTAAATCAGGCAGAAGAAAAATTATTCCTTGACCAAGAGCTCAGCATCATAATATGCATATGATTACCACTGAAATTGAGAGCAATCACCTGCCTAAAAAAAGGTTAAACCTACTCTGCCCTTACATATATCTAGTGAGATTTGTGGGGCTATATGAGCAAATCTCAGTATATTATAGAAACATGAACAAATTTTAGAGACACTTAAGCAATCCCAAACTTGGGTTTCTTAAAAAAAACAAACAACAACCAAATAAAAAACTCCACACCCAAAAAGTAAGCCCGCACATTAAGATATAAATCAATAACTTAATAATGGTAATTTGGAAGGAATGTCTCCTGTGAACAAGTTATGCAAGCATAATTTTTGACACTAGAAACTCAGAGCTTGATTATACTGCTCGACCTGACATTGAAATTTTTATATTTCAAAATCATTTTCTACTGAAGTGCATTGCAGGATTTAATATTTGAGATTGCCAGTTTTCAGAGAAAAAGAAAATGCAAATTGCACATGAAAGAACTTTTTAAATTAATACATCTAGTATGTTATTCATTCCCAGCTACAAATCAAAACACACTACAGGATTCACTAAGAAAAGAGGAGCAAAAACAAGAGTACCAAACATGCAAGGCATTTTCACTCAAAACAGACAATCAGAGAAGAGGAGAAAAGTTAAGAAACTGAAGTACTACTTGGTGATAAATTCTGACCTTAAACACACACAGTGTAATCAGGATGAACCATACAGTGGCAATATATTGAAGGCATGTACTGAACCAATCTCAAAACATGTTAGGAAATACCAGAGTATATACACTACTCATAAGGAATGAGAGGATTTTTTCCTCAACTTCAAAATATACAGAAGTATTTGAGCTACCAAGACTGAGATACCATTGACCCAAACACCTGCCTTATTTCTTTAAATGTGCCTATCTTCCTTCACATTCCTAATGTAAGCTGTGCCCCCACCAGCTGACTGTCACCCTGCAAGCTCTTTGTGATACAGATATCCTTTCTGAGGGTTCCCTTTGAAAGAGTCACTGCTATGTTTCATTCTGATCAGGATGTGAATTACACTTTAACAATAGAGGATATCTTTGAAATATTCTTGACAAGAACATAGTCACAAAAAGCTCTGATGAACACTACTATCTACTAGCAAGCCACAAGGACAACTACCTTAAAAAAGTTAAGATTTCTACAAAGGAAAAAAGACATCATCACCTAATACCGCATTTCTCTTCCTCAGTATGAGAAATATGTATGACATCAGTCCAGATTTTTCAAGGCATTAGGACTGGTGCATGCCATGGTCTCAAGTGACTATCTAAAAAATGCAGCTGAAGGGCTGGGAGGACATTTTAATGCAATAAACTATTACATTACAAATAAGACAAGATGTGAAACAAGACCTTGAGAGGGAAATCCCCTTATTAATATTTCTGTTTACATGAACCAGAGTCATGTACGAAGTCAAAGCACTGCGCTGCATAGCTGAATCAAACACCAGCAACATAATTGGCATGATATCAAGTGTGCAACAAGGTTGCTTTAAACCAGAAGGACGCTGCATCCTGAAGCTGACTGATTATCGGGCTGAGGGGGACGCTAAAGCAGCAGATAAAGTTGATGCATTTGTTGTAAACTTTCCAGCATTCAAGCTTTATTTATCCAAGTTTGATACTCCCCTCTGTGGGTGGAGAAGCCGAGGGACTGGCTGACGTCACCCAAAGAGTAGGGATAAAGTGCAGTGCCCACAGCTTTGGAATGAGTAAAACTTCTTAGGAGGTATAAAAGATCGGCTGCCCTGTCCGGCAGGTGCTCTGCTAACAGCAACCTTCCTCCTGCAGCTCAACTCCTCACACAGACCCAAGGAAAAAAGAACAGTAACCAAGGAAAATCTGTCCACAATGCCACAAAATGTTATTCTCCAAGGACCGTCACCCTGGGGATTCAGGCTCTCAGGAGGAATAGATTTTAACCAACCCTTAATCATAACCAGGGTATGTACTCTCTCCATTTGCTTTCTATTTATTCCATTTAATAGTTGATGTAGATTTTTGTCCTTTTCTGGAGTTTAGAGATGCAGACAAAGCTGTGACTAGATTAAAAAGTAGCTGCTAGTTCTGAGGAGAGCCAGCTGAATACTAAGAGTTTTTACTAGTTTTGTGTGATATGTTTCTGTGATTGGTCTAAGACACTTTAACTGCACTTGTACTTATGTCTCAAAATTAAATTCAAGCACCTTGGCAGCAGAAAAACTCTGGCATGATTTCCCAGGCTTTCAAAATTGCATTTAAGCCTACTAAAAGCAAGACCTCACTTTTATGCTTTCCACAACTAGCCTCTCTGATCACTGAGGGAGGACTGCTTGGCAGCAGCTCCTCATGTCTGGGAGTTTGTGCTTTGCAGATTAATCTGACTATTATTTAATTATATCAAGTTCTGTTTATTGCCAGCAAAGGCAACAGTACCTGTTTTTACATATCTAGTGGTTTTCACTTTCATGAATGTTAAATGACTGAGTAATTAGAAAGTTATCCTGTCCTGCATATGAAAGAGAGATTTATTTGGTGGGTTTTGCCATATTTAGAAACTGAAAGTTTACCTTATCCCCCTCCCCCAATAAATGGCAAGAATTTGAGCCTTCATTCTTTTTCATGGATTTTGAGATATTAGTTGCAATTTAAGAAACCAGTTATTCAGTCAATGTAGCATACAATACACTGTCAACTGCCCTGCATCTACAGATGTTGATCTACTCAAAAGACAGGATATGTATTTCGTTAATTTCTAGATTTTGAAAATTGTGTTCAATGCACATCTGGCTAGAATTCGTTGTCCTTATATTTCTGCTGCTTTTCAGGACCTTAGACACACCAATGTGTGTTCCATGAGCCTCCAAATCACCATGCTTTTTTGTTTGGTTTTTTTCTTTTTTTTTAAAAAAAAGCCCTACACTATGACTCACTATATACACTATGCCTGGTATTGAGTAAACGTCAAAAGCCTTGAAGGATGGATACCACTAGTGATGTCTTGCAGTAACTATGCTTCCAAACAAGAATCAGTAGAGAGTTTAAGGACAATCTTTTCACATATGAAATAATAAAAAGTAACTTTGTCATTCATTCCAGATTTATAAAAGCATAAAACATTTTATGTATTTTAAATAAAAGTTAATCAAAATGTTATTTTTTGACTGAATGTAACTACATAACAAATACTCACAGAATATAGCAAAGACTTTGGAGAAACAGGAGACAAAAACGTTGAATTTAAAAAAAAATCTCTGGATGTTTTGGGGCCTTCATTGCCTTTTATGGGCCTCTAAAAGAAAAATAGTTTCCATTATCTCTAATGAAAAATATTTTAGCAGTGTCTGGTTTGTATTTTCTTTGTGTTTAGATTAAGAGCAATGAAGTTTAAAACTGCAATAACAAAGGATGTTACTATAAATATAACTTTCTAAAGAATAAATTACTTTGCAGTTGACTCATACCTACCAAATGCTTCACAAGACATAAGCCATTGGTTTCTGGCATGTAACAGAAATGCTCAAAATCACATTTCCAGTGGTACAATGAAATATATATATATATATATACATATATATATATATATACACACACATACGAGAAAAACAAGGTTACATTTGCTTAGCTCAGGCTTAGGAATATGAACAGTAAATTTGTTTAAAATTAGTATTTTTGTTGCCACAGCATACATTTATAAGAGTCCCTCAAGAAGTATTCATGTAATACCCCTTGAAAAATAGAGAACATTTCACAAGGTTCACAAGCCTTGCCTCTTGGGGCCTAGGTGCTCCTTTTGTAAAAGGTATCATAAGCAGCCCATTCACACTAGGCTTAACTGTCCTGACAAGAAAAAACTAAACAATAAATAGAAATTATTTTAAAATACATTCTGAATAAAACCATTGGACAGGTGTTAAGACTGGTTGGCTATGTCCTTGTTCAACAAGACAGCTTTTATCAGGACTTATCAAGAGAGACAGATGATGTAAGAGACCATTATCCACCTGTCTAAAGAACAGATGTCACTTCAAAAGCTCAAATTAAACTGTTGTTTTGACTGTTTCAAGCAAATGCAAAAACTACAGACAGTGATCACTGGGAGAGAGGAAGAACAGGAGGGGACTGAAAATCGACATATTCAAATTCTGTAAGGATCAGAAAAAATTTATTAACTATACATACTGAAAACATTGAAATCATTGGAACATTGCATAGATGCAAAGAAATTGTGTTAACGAAGCTGATTACAGGAACCATTGAAACTTGTGCAGTTTGGAGAGAATGGTAAAATATTATCAACTCTAGATTTAAGTTCTATTTAATTTTACAGACATTTACCAATCACAATGCAAATATTCATATTAACTCAATTTTATGTTTAGCCACTCTGTCTGCAGACATTCATAGCTCTCCTCAGAAAACACAGAGCCTGAAATATTGATGATAAGCTTTACAAGTCTATTATCAGATGCACAGAGGTTTTCTTCAAAGTTTCATTGGCGACATTGACCCTCATGTGGTTAAATAGTTCGCCCATGACAACACCTGAACGATCAACATATATTCTTGTATTTATCCAAATCCAGGATACCCAGGATACAGGAGTAACAGGCACACCATGCAGACATGGCCTGAAGAACAAGGCAAAAACTTTCCCAAAGCAACAGTAGAATCTACCTCATGAAGCCACAGTGAGCAAGCAACAAACACTACAGTCATAACACAATTCTAAGTGTCCAAAATACACGCTTAATGTGTCACTAATAAGTCCTTAAGAAACAGTATCACTTACATTATTGAGGTACCCACAATATCAGTATCATACCCATGATATCTTGCACTGCACAACATGGTTCCTTCCTATAAAATGTACTCTGCAGGGCAGGTGCCTTCTCTGCACCCTATCAGGCCTGGGCACATAGAGCTCAGCACCCCCATCAAGGTGTTAAGGCCCAAGAGACACATCTCAGAAGCTTGGCAATAATTAATTCAGCTAAGGAATAAGAAATACAGACTCCTTTTCTGTCCTTGCTCCCACCAAATGATGGTAAACACATCCAAAAGTGTAAGTGGCATCACCACAGCTGCTGACAACTTATAAAACCCAAGGGATTTAGCAGCAGCACAGAGCAGGGCATGTTCTAGCAGTACAGCTGCAGGGGAATGTACTGTGCTAGGCAGATATGCTACTTTATAAGGCAGGATCATTATCTCAGTGCTTTGCTGCAGTATGTCACAGGTACAGCAGATGATTTTTTGTGACGTGTAAAAAACATAATCTGAAGAGTAACCTCTATAAGGGTTATACAAGCTAACTTACTCTTGAGAGGGAACCAAGAATGGCTGGGTTTGCCCAGTTAGGTATTAGAGCATCAACAGTCACATTGAAACACGAGGAATTCTGCTGCAGTTTGTCACTGCAGACATATTCACAACATGCTAAGCCAAGCCAGGAGCAATTCCACACTGAAGGGAGAAGAATGATCATACCTCTAACCCCTGTTATTATAGTGGTATAAGCAGTCTCAGTGTTGATCATTTACACTTGCAGCTGTTGAATTTTGAGATGCAGACAGTTTTTGAGATTTCAGACTTAGAATTTATTAACAACTTCCTCGATTCATATTCAAACAGATTATTCAGGCACCTTAACATTTTGTTAAGCACACAATACACTAGTCCATTCTTTTGAAGGGTTATGGTATAAAAGCCTGCAACTGGCTACAAGCACCCATTTGGAAAGTTTGCCTGACTTGATAATAACATGTGCATTGTCATTTGTTACAGTGACATCAAAAATAAGTTTACATGCTGGAATGAAGAGCTCACAAAACAATCTGTTTCATCACAGCAGAGAACTAATCCCTTTCACTGATTTTTGCCATTATTTCACTACTAATACAGTGCAACTCATATTAAAAAAATTCTATTCGACTTTTATATAGACAGTAGTGTCCCCTTCAGAGACAAGTCTGTCAGCTTCACCAAAGCTGGGATTCAGAATATGCTGGAAGTACACAGGGCAGCTTCCTCTCTTCCTTTGCTGGAAAGCTGTGAAACACCACAGCTGAAGAGTCTCTCCATAGCATGTTTTCCAATCAACTTAACTCGTGCTTTCGCTGTAGCAGAGCCCATAGTAAGAAAAATTCTCTCTAATAGCTTTTTCATTTAATACATGCCACAGATAAAAGAACTGCTTTTGGATATAAGACTATATTGACATTTTTGTCCTTCACACTGGGATTCATTTACTCACAAATAAGCAGCTAATGTTACTTTGCATGACTCAACGTGTCTCTTCTGCTGTTTGAGAGCTGAATTTCAGAAGCTTATGTGCTACATGCATCAATTTCATGTTGCTGTCTAGGTAATCAAGAGTTGCCTAAAATGGCAATACACACATAAGGGACCGAAATCCCACTCAGTGACCTAAGACCTGTTGTACATGTGGTATGTGTAAGTGTAGTGGCAGAAGTCACCTTTTGGAAACAGAGGCCTGCAATTCTAGAACAAGCTTCAGTAACACCTAAGGTCACGGCCTCTCTACAATAGTTATTTGAAAGCAAATTTATGTTGCATTTCAATTCTTTTAACAACCGTACAGATGTTCATCAACTAGACAAAAAAAAAAAACCACAACAGAAAAAGCAAGCATAGCAAGATGAACTGGATTTCTGTGAATGTCACAGATGGTGGTACATTTACATAACATATGAATTGCACCACACGGACCACCATGAAGGAGCAGGGCCACTGTCATTTAAATACCATGGGACTTAAAGCTAAGCACTTCAAGGAGTCCAGCAACACAATTTCTTAACAGTTCTTTTCTTCTGCTGGTGTTGTTAAGGGGAAAATACAACTTTTTTTCAAGCAAATTATATAATGGCAGTTGAGAAAGAAGATTAAAAGATAAGTTACAGTAATTACAGAAATCAGAGTGGAAACTAATGCAGAAGCATGAAGATAATTTCTATCTAATTTGGAGTTATGATGAATAAAACATTTATGTGGTTACCTGACAATAGAACTACAGAGCCTCTGGCAAAGTACCTCTCTGATCCAATAGGAAATAGGGAAGTGTTGTGAAGGTTACTTTCTCTATCAATTTTCAGGCATGCATGGTGATTAAGCAGTTACATTTTGATCTTTTCAGATTACACCTGGAAGCAAGGCTTCAGCTGCCAACCTGTGCCCTGGTGATGTTATTGTAGCTATTGATGGTCTAGGCACAGAGAACATGACACATAATGATGCCCAGGAGAGAATTAAAGCAGCTACACATCAGCTTTGTCTGAAAATAGAGAGGTATGTGTACATGTCTGCCTATTTCTGAAAGAAGATACTACTCAATCAACAGTACAATTATTATATGGTGTAACTATTTAGAATATTTTGAAGAAGTTCACAAGGTCCTTAAAATTATAAGCAACCACACCTACCTCTTAAACTTCAGATCAAGCAAGACTCCCCAGAACTCTCTGCAGGCACAAAAAAAACCAGCTTCCCTCAGGTTACTCACAAGGTAATTCTGCTGACTGCACAAGTCCTCTGTTTACTGTCAGTAAGCAAGCAGTTATTCATGTTTTGGGGAAATAATAAAATCCTCATTTAGTGTCAGTTGCTCAGTGACCTCTCTGCTCTAAGACTCCCTCAGCCACAGGTGCTATCATTGCCTCCTTCTCCCAGCCACACAAAGCTGCTATTGTATCATCCCACTCAGGGAAAACAACATCGAGTTTCATAAGGGGTGACAAAGGAGTGAGTTTAAAGCCAATCAATCTCTTTGGTCACAACATTTTAAGCCTAATACGGGATTCTCAAAGCAATGCTCAAAACAAAACTGAGAAACTCTGTCTTGCCCAAACTGCAGTAATCCAGAAACTTTTGTATTCACTTCTCTCAACTAGAGCCAGGAAGAGAAACAACCTGCAGCTTCACATCTCCAGCTGAGCTTGCTCAGCCTGTGATCAGAATCACTTAGCACACTCTTTCAGCTGTCTCCAAAACTGACAGCACTAATTGACCTGAGGCTCTCAAGGAGGCACTGCTCTTTATCGTAGCTGACCACAATATTTCTTTAGAAATACACAAAGTGTTGTTTTGTTGTTTTTTTTTTTTTAATGAGTGTTGTTGAATTACTAGACAACACATCATGGTGAAAAATTCCTTCTGGTAATTCAAGGTTCATTACTATTATGCTACCTTAAAATTAGCTGCCACATTTCACTTTGTCAATGAAAACAGAACTGTAACTGATATTTTCATGTTTACTTCTGCCTACATGACTGAAAGAATCATCTGTGCAACTTCGATTTCCCTTTGCACATACTTTGCATACCTAGATTGCACTACTACATTGAAAAGCAGGCTTTAAGTGGAAATTATGATCTTTAAAGAAAAAGAAGTTGATGTTTAGGATTATTGCTAATATATTCAATTATTCATGCAAAATATTCTGGGGGCCCAACATTCATTCTATGAACCATTAAAAAAATAAAACTAAAAAGTTTGGTCAGCTCAGGTCAGAAAGGCACTAATTTCCCTTTCCATTTGAGTTTGGTAACTATTAAAAACCTATTTCCCATTGTTAATAGCATACATAATTTTTTTTTTAAAGTAGATATATTTTACATATATTGGTTACACATCACTGAAGTATTTTTATGTCAAAACACTAAAAAAGCATAGAAAAAACCTACAGATTTCCAAGCTGCATTATATTTTATGGGGACATACACAACTCCATAGGAATTCAAATAATTTAAATTCTGCCTTTCTTTCTTTCTTTCTTTCTAGGGCAGGAACTAAATTATGGTCCCCACAAGTTTCAGAAGATGGCAGAGCACATCCCTTCAAGATAAATTTGGAAGCTGAACCTCAGGTATGAACTGTAAAAAGTTAGCTAACCATTTCCATTTGCCTTTTTGCACTCCAAATAATCTCCCTTGTGGTCATTAAAATTCTTTAACTAGAACTTCATCCATAATTGGCCAGTTTAAGCTAATATGAACCACCATGATTATGCCATATAGGAACATCATTTTATCTGGCTAAATGTTTTTGATTTTTCATCTGTAACCGAAAAAAAAACATTAAGAAGCTACAACACATTCTCATTTTTCTTTAAGAGTCCCCATATCACCATAGTTTTATTATGGTAATAAAATATATCCTTTTATTCTGATAAAGTTTAAGTTGCTTTAACTCTTTTAGAGATTCTTCGTCATATGAGGAAGTTCTTCAATCAGGAATAAATATCAAGAACCTAAGTGATGAACTCATCAGAACACCAAATTCATTTTGATGTAACAGTCAGTTATACAGAGAGATCCATAAATGCTGGATCTCTTTACCTCCATACATTTTCATACCATGCCACAGAACTGAAATTTACAAATTTACACAAGACCCATATACTGGTCAATAAGCAAATCACTCCCCACTTCTGACTAGGAAAGTCTTGATCATTGTGTATGATCAAAGCAAATCCAATCCATCGACAGCCATCTCTCTTTTCAAACTCAAAAAAAAAAGGTACTGTGAGTCAAAATCTTCATATTGCCAACAGTTTATTAGCTAGCTACTGCTTAAAACTAGTCCTTTATTTCTTTGTCATTCCTCTTTAACCTACACGAATATTTGCTGTTATCTCAAGAGCAGGGAGGGAAGAATATTCTGCTGATCCTGGAAGGCCGGGTTCAAAGCAAATATGTCAAAGTATTTATTCTGTCATACCCTAGAACAAAACAATGTAAGTGCAGATTCCACTTCAGTAACTCCTGTGCAATAAATAGTTCCACCAATTCTGTTTTCAGGGAGACACTCCCAAACATGAATACAGCATTTCAGTGTTGCATTTCTCTATCTTCTTTCTGATCTAAAACTTGCATTAAGTAATACAGCAAACTCCATCAGAAATAGTATAGCTTCTTCAGCAGCAGGAATACTATAGAGAAGAAACAAAATTATTTAAAATGCATATTCTTGTAGAAGAGCTAGGATACACATTCAATGACTAGCAATGGAACAAATTCACTAAAAAAGCTATAGAGAAAACCATGCAGGCATGCATGACACAAGAGTAATCCCTCTGCATGAAAGCTGCATTCCTAAAAAGGACAGTTCCTTAAAAATAGATCACAAGATTTCACTAAGTGCTATTTGGCAGACTATTGAAAAGCAGCCTCCACCAGGCAATGAGAAAAACAGTTTCTCCTAGATTAAACAGCCAGCCTTTTAATTCAGTATATCTCTTTTTAATTCCTAGGAAATCCAGCAGTACTAAGTATATTTAATAAATAGTAGGCACCAGAAAAGTAGCAATGCTTGCAAAAAAATATGCTAAACCATTCCTGTAATGTTTTACATTTTAGATTAAATTCTTCCATCCAAGTATCCATCACTGCCTGTGGAAAAAGAAATACATATAGACTATTTTTCTACAATTGCTGTAACTTAAAATTAAATTTTACAGCATATTTAGTCACAGCATGAGACCCAGCAGCATGTATACCAGTAGAGAAAACAATACAAAGTTTCTTCAATCTCAGATGACAAATTTTTGCATAACTACAACCTGTGCTGTCCAAGTCTTATAAGAGTTTGCTGAATTCTAACAATAAATACAGGCACTGACGCCCAAATGAATGGAGAAAAATCCGAAAGCAGTAATGTGTTACTTCAAATGTAAAACTCTTTTACACAAAAGTATTGCATGCATTTACTGGTGTGCAGAAATGGAAAACCACTGAGTCTGTTTCTTCTATTTATATAATAACCAAAATTACTCAAAAGATCACAGATCTTATAAATGTATCAGACTCTTTACACTCTTTCTTCACTCAAATAGAAATTTTAAAATTCACTATGAAAGTTAAGAGAAATCAGTTATTTAAAATACATTATAAGCCAACTAAATAACAATAACAAATGACAACTTACACAATCTTCTTAATAAGTATGTAATTCAAGTTTGTATGCTAATAAAAGAAAGCTACACATGAATATAAACCCTATTTTAAATTGCTCAGCAATGTGACAAAATATTTGGCCAAAGAATGCTTACTTCAGCTTCAATGAATGAAAATTATTCTACAGCTACTGGGAGATGGCCATGTGAAACCTGATAAACAGTAAAATACTGTGCCTACTTACAGCTATGGAACAAGGAACCTTCACACGGTAGCAAACTTCTGTATCAGCCTGAGAATCTCCCAAGAGCCATTTGGGGACTGATATAGGCAATTGTCAGAGCACAATGAAAGCTCTCACTATTTTTAAATCTGGGAAGAGGAGACTGAGGCAACAATTCTCACTTACAGTAAGAAGTGGTTGACTGAGAGTCACTCTTGAAAGCTACACACATAAAGAATTCTGTTAGCCTGGAGGAACCTATAGTGTTGTGGATAAATAATAGGAAATAACAGACCACTTGAAGAATCACTAATACAATCACATTGTATTCTGAATAAAAGAAATTTAGAACATAAGGTTCTCAATGAATATAATTAGAAAACAAAACCAACTAAATGGCAAATTGTATCATAAAATTATTTTTATAAGCTTTCCTCTGTATTGTCAAAGTAAAAGAATACGATGACTTGTAAATGTTTTCTGTTACAATCCCTTTGACCTAATTGAAAATAATTTTGTATTCATTACCACAGTTTCTTGAACAGTTTTTATTTGAACTTTTCTTTTTTACTTTTATCTTTGCCTTTGAACATTTTGTTCAGTGAGACCAGACTTTTGGCCATGAAGGAGATTATACATTCCTGGGAGATATATTATGCACATAGATAAGTATAAAAATCTAAGAAAAACACAAAGCATTGTTCTAAGAAATAAGTTTATACTCTATTACCGTTTATTATCTACTTTTGAAACAATATAATTGTGCTGGACTAGTTTTGAGGACTGACCCCTCTTTATAACAGCATTCAAAGATCAAGATCTTAGTCACATGACACCTCCAAAATGGACCCACTTGTGTTCTGTCAGAGTAAATAAAGGAATGCCATCATATGGGCTGTGATGGATGCATTTCTACAGACTTTTGGGGCTACATTATTTCTATTCCTGATGACTGTATCAATACAAAAATGTAGCTAGCCCTGCAAAAAAAATCAGTCGGTTGGAAAAAAAAAATCAATAAATTAAGTACTGAAATTCTCAAACATTCCTAATTAGAAATTTCAACAAATTCCAGTTCTCATTTAGCTTTTGAGCTAAAAGAGGACTTTTCACAGATTCAATGAGATCAAATAAACACAAGAGCTGGACTATTTTTGCTGTTGTATGTTCTGTCACTGACATTTTGTATGAATAGATGAGTTATAAAGAAAGCAGAATTTAAGTCTAACTAAAGCAAATACTTGTTTCACAACTGTTACATTGTAAACATGCTGCTATGGTGCCACATCTTCTGTTCTGTTCATTTCTATATGAGAAATGAAAAAGGGGGATGAAATTACAATGTTCTCAGTTGGTTTTGTTCGTTTTGTATCATACATGGATTTGAATCAATTTTAAATACTCTGACATTAATATCTTTCATGATAGCCATAATCCTAAACACTATTAGATTATTTCCATTTACTAATACATTCTGTTAACTGCAACTCAGTTCTATTAGACAGAAAGAAGGAATTGCAAGTAAAACCTTGTGCTCATTTATCTGATTGTTGCTTTCAGTAGCCTCTTAAAGTGCAATGCTGCTATACATTTTCATTTAATAAAACTGCTTTTTACTGTTTGCATTTTCTGGTTGTATATTCTATATATCCATGATTTTTCTTTAGTCTAATCCAAAATATATTTTGGAAACTGTTGTACAACAATCATACTCAAAAACAAAGCCAAATTGGAGAACTGGAAAAGAATTCTATGAAAATTGAAGTATTAATGACCTGTGCTATCTTAACATTGCAAGTTCGAGTCTCTAAAGACCAATTCAGGCTGTAGAAACCTATTTGTTAGAAACAAAAGCTTTTTATTCCGTATAGATGGAAGTTTAAATGCTCTCACAGCACTGTTTCCAAAGAGTGCCACATGCCATAAGGACGAGGTGATGGACTTCAGCAGTTAATGTTCTTCACCCACTAGGGTAAAGGAAAAAAACCCTCAGCAGCTGACAACATCAATTTTTTTCTAAGTCTCAATTTCTGAGGCTTAGGAGTGGACTTGAGCTGGAAGGGCCTCAAAGGACACTGTAATAAATACACAGAATACAAGAAAGTGAATTCTCATGCAGTCAGAAGTCTTCATCATTCCTGGCCAACCACTACAGAAGGACATTTTAAGTTACCTGAAAGGGCACCAGAGATTTTATTTCCAGACCTTATCCCTTTGAATTCCACAAACTGAGGAAATTATCCTGGCCAATGATAAAAAAATGTATGGCAGAACACAGGCACATAGGTAGAATGATTACAAATTTAGCCACTTCTGGATTTTACTTATTTATTAGGATTTCACATTAAATTATAGAGCAGTGCAATTTTTGATACACAGATATGCTTTAAAGATGAAATGCATTCAGAAGAATGTTGTCAATCTGATGTATGTTCAAGATTTTATTTCAGTTAAAAGAAGCATTTAAAATTATGTGTTTTCTAGGCAAGACACTTACAATAAAATCATATTTTTGGAAGTCCTTCTATCAGTATGTGATGAAAATGCAGAAGCTAGAGACTAGCACTAATGGAAAGCAATTGAGATAAGTATACATGAAGTGTTTAAAAATAAAAATGTAAACAGTGTCAAATCTAGTGAACAATATGAAAAGTCACTATAATATTCATCCCTCACATTTCTTCTAAGCCTTCTGCTTGCCTGGAGGCAGGAAAATAATGGCTCAAGTAATACAAACACAATTCATGGAAAAAATATAATATGCTTGCACCAGTTAAAAATAACAGAGTTGCAAAAGTGAAAATGCAGAGATTAACAATACTGGTGGTGTCAGTTTGACTCATTGCTAGCTTTGGTGTGCATTGTAGCTCTGTGTGTTTTGTCTGCCTATCATGTACAGGAATTCAAGCCTATTGGTACAGCTCACAACAGAAGGGCCCAGCCTTTTGTTGCAGCAGCAAATATTGATGACAAAAGACAGGTAGTGAGCTCCTCCTATAATTCTCCAATTGGGCTCTATTCATCTGGCAATATTCAAGATGCACTTCATGGACAACTGAGGGGTCTCATTCCTAACTCATCGCAAAAGTGAGTATCAGTATTTACTTACAATACATGGTCATTTGTGGTATATCATTGTCTGCTGTTTTCAATTTAAAAGTCCAGCTCTTGCTGTTTTTTCTGAGAATGAGATTATTCATTATCCAAAAAAAAGGGTGATCAAGGTAACTTTTTTTCCAGCACCAAGAACTATCCATTCAGCTTTCTAGTAGCAATGCTGCAGGTAGCTAACATTTGCCCTCTACATTGGGCTGCAACACTACCCTCTAACCTTCCCTCCTGTAACTGCACTTTACTCTGAATGTTTCTGAACACTGCAGTGATTGTAGTTTGAGCACCAGGAATGAACAAACCAAACACGGTTACTTCATGGTTAAAATTTGTAAACTTTGTTAGCTGCATTTCAACTAGAAATGAGCATTTGTAGGCCAAAGAAAGCCATTTCACCTCTTTTTTCTTTACAGGATATCAACTACTTTGAACACAAGCATAATATTCGGCCCAAACCTTTCATAATCTCAGGCCGAAGCAGGTTATAAACTTTGAGTGCTGTGCTGGATTTGATGCATGGTGTTATTTTTTTTAATGGATGGATACTCACCACTGACATTAATTAAGCATTCTGATGCATTTGAAATTTACTTACAGTACTAGACAGCCCAATGCTGAAATTAAAAGCAAACAAAAAAAAAAAATTAAATTGTTGACTTTCAGAGCTCCGGCTTGAAATTCAAATTTCTATTTCCAAAAGAAAGCAGATCTACACTCCCATCTCAGTTATACTGATCAGAGTCTGAAGTAACTGTAGCCATGATTCAGTTTACAGTGTAGCACCAGATATTACACACTTACAGATCTTTGGCACTGTGAACTTCTTCTGTCCAAATGCAATGTAATTTGTTAACTTGCTAAATAAAAGATAGCTACATATTACATATAAATAAAAGAACAGCTAAAGATAGAGAGTTATAAGCTAGGCCATCCAGAGATTTCAAGTTTGCATTTCAGCAGAGCTCTTTCCAGAGGGCAACCTACTGCTGAGCTAAAAATAAGAAAGCTGATGCCACAGATTTGTAAAGCTCCGATGCAGAAATTCTTACATATCTACAGCCATCATTTTAGTGCAATAATCCTATATCTTAACTGGTGATGAAATTCCTTACTACTGTTTTCATTATTACAGAGGGGACAAAAACAATGCAAACTCTGTGGCTAAAAACACAAGGAAGCTCAGAAGGGATGAGGGATGAAATATATTGTGATGTGATCCTTTATCCTTTCTAGCAGTAGCAGTTTTTGCTAGTGGAATTAGTGTTCTACATTTAATTCTGAGAAGCAAAAATGTCTGCATTTTAGTTATACTAATTTAAGTCTGGCAAGTGAGAGCAGAAAAACAGGATGATAAATTATGCTATCGTACAAAGGACAATCTCATATGGATCATCGGTTTTGAGAGATGCCTTGTATAGTCAGTCACCTCACTCTAAAAGATGGTCCCATCCTGCAAACAAGAACTATCAATGTAGAAAACCACCACAGTGGAGAAAAGCTGCTCAAGGACAAAACAGTCCTTAGCAAACATCCCTGACCTCAAACCGCAGACAGCACTTACATATTGTACCAAAACTGGCTTCGGGACCACTAGGAACCATTTTACAAGTGCCTACTTGACCTATGAAGATTCAAATGAGCATGTCAAGAGCCTAATCTCACAATTCAGAAATGAAAATTACACAGTATTTTCCATGAAAATGTTGAAGTAAATGGCCATTTACCAGCATATAAGGCGAAGAAAATAAACTACAAAAACTACCCCAACAACAACGCAACAAGTTTAAGAACTTCAGTTGGGCAAGGTCTGTCCAGTGTTCTAGCACTGGGGAGGTCTGCACTTGCAAACTGCGGAATCTCTGACAACAGGGTGTTACATCTACAAAACCTTGGTTGTCACAGTTCGTCTGCTATTTTTTCATCAGTTTGACTTAATCCACTGCTAAACACAGCAAAAAAACCCCCATCACCTTGGCTCCAAATATCCCTTTAGGACAGGCAGCTGATGCTAAATAGGACTTTGACTAAAAGAAGACATGATCGTGGACTGTGGGTTTGAGCTAATGGATCGGAAATTGGACAAAATTTTGGACTTTACTCTGGTGAAACTAACTGCAAATTGTATTTAATAGATAATATATTTTATTTATTTACCTATAATTTCTTCTGTTTTAATATCACTTTGGCTTCACACAGCGAGAGCAAGAGATGTGCTTTTTCTAGTCTTTTCCTGCTACTTTCCATTTACTAACACTGTTAGCACTGACAAAACTTATTCTATTGCAGGATCTAAAGGTGGTATTGTTTCTTCTAAAAGAAAATACTGGAAACATGTATGTTGGCTGTGTGAATTTTTTGGCTGTCTCATGCTTGGTGATGATGCACAAATATATTTGCATTAAGGCTTGCCTACCATTTCTGGAATGTTTTTGTTTGACATGTCTTTGTTGAAAAAGTATACTTTTCCCTTTGAAATTTTGAGAAAGTGGTCCAGCACAAATTCCACTCTGAATCAAAGGGAGAATTTTGGGTGGTCAACTCCACCCAAGAGCAGCTACTGGACAGAGTTCTCTACTATCAAACTGGGAAACAGAGCATTGTCCCAGTTTTACACAGCTTGGAAAGAACTAAACACAACCCTGATAGCAGGTTGGAGGACAGAGATGAGGCATTTATTGTCCCACAGCTCAGAATATCACATAAATGGTAACCAATGACTGTAGAAAGATTTGGTTATGTGCTGTTACACAGCAACAGCAAAAAATATCCCGTAACAAAGAAAGCCTCTGAAGTACTATTGAGAATAGACTGAAGTGTTCAAAACAGTGATAATGGAAAAAACTTCAGGTCTAATGTCCACATTCTTTTGCTAATCTTTTTCCAGATATGTTGAACTGGTGTACAGTAACTTCAGTAACATCAAGAAACACTAATAATTTTTAAAAGTTTACATCTTATTTTTTGTATATAAATTATATGTAAAGTCTACTTCAGAAGCAGCAAAATTAATTATCTGAATATGTACCCATTGTTCTTGTGAAGGACCACTTTACACTCTACTGGAAACACTGTAATTTAGAAAAGCAAAAGTAAGCCTGGATTTTTTAGTAACTTTTCTTCTTTGCAATAATCAACAAATACTTTTAAAAAAATGTTAAACTAGTTTTAAATGATTAACAACTATCTTACTCTACAATTTAAGGAAATCTAGGAAATGTCTCATTAATTATTTAACACTACTTCATACTAGTTTTTTGGCAGTGGACTGAGATGATTGTGAGGTATAGAACAGGAATAATGTGTCCAGTGCTGCAAGTGTTTATTCTGTCTCTGACATGGACAACTTACATAAAGTTTGTCTCCTACCCTTTTTATAGATGATAAGAATTACTCACTAAGAACAAAGAATTTTAGGGAGGCTTAATTATTCCTCAATAAATTCTAACATTAAAAATATAAAATAAT
The DNA here is from genome assembly GCA_026261815.1 of Monarcha castaneiventris obscurior. Classification (NCBI taxonomy): domain Eukaryota; kingdom Metazoa; phylum Chordata; class Aves; order Passeriformes; family Monarchidae; genus Monarcha; species Monarcha castaneiventris. Next base: position 30,583,880 of record JAMPIT010000433.1, read on the forward strand.
GTTATATTCTGAATTATTTCATCTATCAAAGAATTTTTTCTATCTTTAAAGAAAATGCATGCCAGAATTTTAAAGACTGCTTTACAGCTGACCTTGATACTTTTTTCCAGGAAATCTATTTTCAATGACTACACATACTTTTGCTTTTCTCCACTTTCTGTACTTTTGCTTTTTTGAGCCTGTTGTGTTCATGCTTTTCAGCCCTGTTAACATCACCGTATCCGTGTACTTTTGTCTTTGTTCTCTATAACGCAATGCACACTGCACACTTCCCTGCACTCTGGCCATTAACCCAGTGGATGCAGCACTCCTTCGGGGCTGGACTGTGGCAGTGGGCGCAGCACCCCCTCTTCAATTAGCACGGTCAGCTCCATCTGCCCCACCGAGCTGAAAGCGGTGTCTAAGATGGCCCCTAACGTTCCCCTGGAAATGGAGCTTCCCGGTGTCAAGATTGTACACGCTCAGTTTAACACACCCATGCAGTTGTACTCAGATGACAATATCATGGAAACACTGCAAGGCCAAGTTTCTACAGCTCTGGGGGAAACACCTGTCATAAGGTAAATAGAGCAGTATCTCCAGTATTTATGAATACACAAATCTAAAATATATCAAAAATCATGAGCTTTAATAATATCACACTTTCTACAAAGAAGGGGAAAAGGATTAGAGAGAAACTAAGTAATTTAAAACCATTCAATATTTTCACTAAAATACTAGTAACTTCTGGGTTTTAACACAAAGTATTAAAGGAGTCCTTCAGAACTTAAAAATAAATATTTCATAGGTAATAATCTTAGAATTGCAGCTAATAAATAAGAAATTATGATACTACCTGGACTATTACCTGACTGACCACTCCAAATCAAGATTCTGATTCCCTCCAAAATCCAAAACTGTTTATTACTATAATAATTATCTAATAATGATTTAATAATTCCCTCTTGTTAATAATTAATAAAATAATAATAAATAAAATTTATTTCCAGTGTTAAAATTCAGGTTAGGAAGATTAAGAAATTTTATAAATGGTTAAAGTGTTCTAGATACTTAACTCCCATTCTAGACAACTCATTCAATACAACTAGCTCTCATCCAAAAAGAGACAGAATTTACTGTAGCCTACAAATCCATGTCTGACTTACAAATTTTATCCATTGCATGACTAAAAGTCAGGTAGGAACCTTATATATATGGATAACAATTATGATTATACAATAAAAAGTTTTAAAGCACTATTCATTATTTGCAGGAGACAATTCACCATTCAAGTTGCTTTATCTTTACTTTTGCATAATAGTAACCTCTTTTCCTGTTTCACAACAGTACTTAAGTTAATAATTCATAATATGTATGGTATAAACTAAAGCTAATTACTAATATTTTAAATAAGCAATAATCACTGGCACCAATGAGCCTTCTTCAGCACCTTGGCTGCTACTAACCAAAAAACCATATTTATATAAAAGTATTTAGGTTCATCATATTTGATGAAAAGAAAACTGTAGTTTATTAAGTCTTTGCAGAGTGAAATTATTCTAGTGCTTGCATATTTATGCTCAATCAGAACAATTCTAGAACAATAAAAGGAAAATCTTCTGGTTCATTATTGTGAACTAATGGATTAAGCCCAAGGTAATCAGATTTCACACAGCCCATGACATCGCCAGTTTGAGAACCTACTCTATGCAGGTTTGAAATGTCTCTCGTGGTGGGATGATTTTCACTATGTATGCAGTAAGAAATGTAAGATGACACATGTAAGAAATGTAAGAAATGTAAGAAATGTTAGTGCCTGGGGTTTTTGCCTCCTGTATGTAATTGCATTATCACTTGTTTTATATTTAGAAATTTTTTAGTAAAGAGGAGAGAACTCAGGGGTTTAATTAAACATTGCCAAGAAATGTAAAAACTAAGCTACTTCTATTTATTAAAAGCTTCTGACAAGACAACAAACTAATAGTTTTTTCACCAGCTTAAAGATGGCTCAAAGAAATCTACTGATTGATGAAGATCAAAAAATTCACATAAGCAACAGGGGTCACTGTCCAACTGCTGCTGCTCTTACTGGGCCATTTGGCAGCTTGGACGCTACCCTGGGAAACAAACCAAACTACTTAAAGCAAAATGAAGTCTAAATCTTTGTGGACAATAGGAAGCCAGTTGCAACAGGAAATTTAAACTGGACATTTGTGTGTGCAGCTGTAAGATAATAGACTTCATCAAACTAAATGTGAATGTTTCTAATTACCCCCAGTAGATGTTTGAAATTTACAGATGCCACATATTCAGTCTGATTCCCATCAGTGCATATAGTCCTCTACTCTTCCTCTTGACTATTTAGGATGGCATTTATCATGAACAATTCAAAATATTCAGTACAGTTTAAAATGCCATGAAATATTCTCATTAAAGTCTTTGTTTCTCAGGTCATTTGAGAGTCAGCCATCAACTGCTGTTTGGACAATAAATTACTTTATATTTTTAGCATAAAATTGTCATTGCAAAAGAAAGCCAGTCACATTTTTATTAAATTAAGAAATAGAACTTCTGTTTTTCAGCATTCAGCTTGCAATGTTTCCTATTATGCAATACTTATTCCACTCCTTTTTGTCACCTCCATAAGTTAAATAAAGAACAATTATCATAGCCAAATAATCACTATATTACCTAGTGATTGAGCTAATTTAGAAGTCATATTCTCCCAAAAGATTTGACTGGTTAGGTTTTGGCTGACCTGCCTTTACATAATAAAGGCACAAGCTGTGATTTTAACAATATTCTTGAGGGCAGCTGCTGCAAAAAGGAAACTTCTGGATACCATAGCAAAGAGCACCTGGTAATACAGCACATGATTACAGGAATGAAACTACTTTGAGATTAAAGGGCATATTTTCAAATGCCAGTAGAGCCAAAACGGTAATTATGGAAATACGTTAATGAGTTTCTAGATTTATTTTTGTAACAATTGCACTGATTTTATTTTTTTCAGCACTTTTTAGATCAAAAGGAGGCTATATAAAGCAATGCTACCTGGAAGAAAGAGGTTTTCAGTAATTGTAGGAACACATTGTCTTTATGTTTGTTTCCTGAATCATACACTAGGCCTGGTAGAGCTGTTGCTTTAAAGTTATGTTTGCTAAACTGTTTTATCTGCTCTTCCTCCCTTTAATACAGTGACCCATCTCCCAACTCAGTGTCTCAGTCTGACGTGTACAAGATGCTGCACGCCAACCAGGAGGAGCCCAGTCAGCCGCGCCAGTCTGGCTCCTTTAAGGTGCTCCAGAATTTAGTCTCCGAGGAAGGTGGTTAATAACAACATATTCTACCTGTTCAAATAATTTTAAAATGTTTTTTTGGGAGGGGGGAATCTGAGAAGAAAATAAGAGAGATTAGAGATACAAGAATTTCTAAAAGCCCAAATCATTCTGGACCTTATAGCTACCACACCAGTCTCCTGCCATTTCCCCTCCTTTCTTGTACAGCCAGCAGTCTCCTCTCTGAACACAATGCATGTGTTGATCACATTTTCCAGAATCTCTTCTCAGATTTTAAGATCTTTAATATACAAACTTGTCTTTAACTAAACGACAAAAAGTTTTATCTGAGAGAATTTTTGGGACAAGCTGCTTATACTCACGACACCAAGAAAGAAAACACTCTCTTCTACATCCAGGGGAAAAAGGAGTTTAGACCAACTCCTGAAAACCCCTTAAAACCTATTCCCTCTTGATTCTAAATAAAAACTGATGAGGGCAATATAATTTAGTCATATTTCCTTCAAATGAAGAAGTTTTGAAAATAAAATTATTAAAGGCTGCAAGTTTGTTATATTTGCAGTAAGCATAAGAGTAAAATACAACCAAGATTAAAAGGTAAATATTTTAATGTTTATAGGTCAATATTTACTAGAGAAGGAATAAACACATACAATTGTGTACATATATATCATTGTGGGATTTTACCTAGCACTTTCTTAGCATTTTGCTATTATTTTGTATTCATATCATGTTACTAATCTTTCCAATTTCTTGTACGGTTAGTTATATAAATAAGAAGCTTTCTAACAATAGGTCTTGATTATGTTATGATTCTATGTTAAAGTCCAATCCTCCTCCCTCTCTGCTGTATCCAAGACCTACTATCAGAGAATTTGGTGATGTCCATGAGGCAGAGAGCACTGCATATACAATATTTCTTGTACTTGCTTTTTCGCTGCAGCGGCACAATATTTCTCCTGATTCCAAAGAGGTGGAATCTGGCCTACTAAACTTTTCCAGTGAGACTGCATTGTTTGTTCATGCAAGTGAAAGCCTGTAAATACATCCAGAAGTGCATGTACAGTACAGAAAGTACAGAAAAGTGTAGAAAAGCACTAAGCTGCATCAGATGCTTTTATATTAGCCCGTACATAACAGGATTGTTTTGTTTCTCAGATGGACGCCCTGTGGGAACAAGAAGTGTGAAAGCACCTGTAACAAAAATGCCTAGTGCCATGCCTGGTGTCCAGAAAGTGCCACTGTGTGACAAATGTGGGAGCGGGATTCTGTAAGTTGTTTCTTTTCCATTTCAGAAATCCCCAGCTCAAGCACATCTCATCCTCAAACACCACCACAAACTACAGAAGTGCATTCCCATAATGTTTCTAGAGAACAGAGATATAAAAATATATTGTTCTAAATGTCAAATTATAACCTGTACCTTCAACAATTTCAATCCAGATTATGTAAGTTTTGACAAAACACCATCGAGGTTTTAATTACGATTTCTCAGGATCTTTTGCAAGTCAACCATTAACACGTATGTAATGAAACCAGCAGTTGTCTCTGCTATGCTGTGTCAGGCTGTGAATTCTCAAAAATTTCTTGTTAATGCAAAGCATCCTTCTCCCAACCCAGTGGGAGTATCCAGAAAGCTCTGTAGACCTATTTTAAAACTATCAGATTTCTACCTGACTGACATTGCTAACTTCAGCAAAGAACACAGATAATGATAAACAGAGGGAACACAGACACAAAGAAAAAGCAAAGTGGTTTTGAAACTCATTTTGTCACCCTTCTGATAGGTTCGGCAGCACTTTCTGTCTTGTAAACAAACTAACATGTTTCTCCAAACTCTTGGTTTTCCAATGCTCGTGAATTATGTGATCAACTCTCCAGCATTTTATGTCACCTACTCAAACTCAGCATCCAACCTTAAATTACATAGTAGTTTCTAAAACCACAAGGTGAACACCTGTAAAGCCTTAAAATAAATACTAGGCCATACTTTGTATCATAGAATCATAGAATGGTTTGAGTTGGAAGGGACATTAAAGATCATCTAGTTCCAACCCCCCTACCATGGGCAGGGACACCTTCTAATAGACCAGGTTGCTGCAGTTTCTTTTCTCATTTTAAATTCATACGAATTAAGTGGGGTTTTTTTCTTTTTGTTGTTTCCATACAGAGGGACAGTGGTGAAGGCACGTGATAAATACCGGCATCCAGAATGCTTTGTGTGCTCCGACTGCGATCTCAACCTGAAACAAAAAGGCTACTTCTTCGTGGAGGGCCAGCTGTACTGTGAAGCGCACGCTCGCGCCCGCATGAGGCCACCCGAGGGATACGAAACTGTTACGGTTTACCCAAAATGCTAGTCCTAGCTTAACACACAAATATATGCATGCACACAAAAAAAGCCTTTACCAGCTTAGAACTGCAGTACAAGTGTCAGGACTTCTGCCTAAATCCAAAGTAGCAGCTCTTAAACCTTTCCCTGTGGGATTCTGAGAGAGGTGGAAGTCCTTATTAGCCAGCAGTAGCGTATTATACCAGCAAAATCCTGCTAAAATATTGTTTTTGAAACTGTCAATATAACTCAAGGAAGTATGAACTAAAACAGCTCTCCTGGAATACAAAACTGAGACAGCTGAGGTATTACATGAATGCTACAGCATATACATAAGTGCTGTAATATAGACATAATTTTTAACATAAATTAAGTATTTGTGCAAACACCAACACCATCAGAGTCTTACAGGCTGGGCCGCTACAAATGTAGAAACTTGACAGATCATTAGAAAAGCAGCTATTTCACATGGATAGTACAAATCAAGCAGTTGTTCATGTCTGCTATTATTCAACTAGCATTAATGTTTTAACCCCAAACATGTTTTGCTTCCTTTGCTCTGAATTTGGGGTTATATTGCCTTAATTTTCTGATGCAGCAACTGTGATACAGAATAAATGTCAAGTCACACAATAAAAATGGTTAGTATAATAAAGACTGGTTAGTATGAAACAAAGCAAAAGTTCTATGTTGTCTTAGTGATTTTGCAATGATATCAACTTTCCTATCACTTTGCAGAAAATTGTTCTGAGGCATGCACACACATAAATTGTTTTTTTGGAAAAAGAACCTCACACTAATAGGAATTCATTGCAAATTGAGAATGAAAGCAAATTACAAAATCTTTCTACGGAAAATGATACTGGATTTTTGTATCTCCATCTTTCAATTTCCATAATAGAAACAATGGGGAAATATAATCACAATACCTTTTTTGCTGGTCAATTAAAGCTTGGACAACTTTAAAAATAAACTTAAATTAAAATATGCAAAGGCAAGGTCTTTTATAAAAACAAAAAACAAACTGGTGAAGTCCTAAGGAATAAAAAACCAAAAAGCTGAAAGAATATGGGTTTGTAATCAATCTCTGAAACTTGTCAAGGGCCACATTCCATTCTGGTAGGTGCCAGCTATATAAACACACCCAAAGGACAAACCAAACTTAGCATTTTTAGAATATATCCAAACAAGTCATAATTTCTTTATTGAGGTATTTTGAACCCACTTTAAAGTAGAAAAATCAACAAAAATTTATGTCAAGTCCACAAGACTAGCAAAAAAATAACAACCCAGTAACAAACAATCTTACGCACTTTTCCCATTCTATAATGTAAGAAGCCTATAATGCAAGTAGAATATGGAATCAAAAGAAGTTATACATACTTTAAATTTATTTTAAAAATTCACGAGTCCCAAAGACTGAAATACAAGGTCCATATATTCAAAGACTTTTCAAAATGTCTTAAAGTATTATTTCAGAATTCAAAAGTTTTAAAAATGCATGTGTCACTGCATTTATTACTTACTTTTCTATATCAAAAGCAGAGATTAAAAAAGTGTTGCACCCTTTTCAAGGTTAGTTTCTAAATTATTTTTGGGCACAAAAACACAATTCTGCTCCTCAGGTATCACAGAGACTATGTGTAGTATTAATATTTTTCCATTGATAAGGCCCATAAATCTGAAAATCCTTCTGAAAGTAAGAGTGCACATAATGTCTATTTTTACAAACTTAAAATGTCATTGGTCTTTTAAAACATGTTTAATGTTCACGTCTTTGTGGAGTAACTAAGGTAAAAATAAATCTACTACATATGATAAATATTCTGTGTTTCTTTTCATCTGGTATGGAAAATGAGAAAGCGTGAGTGTCAAGTGACTTGACAATAACAGAGCTTTGGATTTCAGTCTGAGCAGTATACTTGCAATTGATCAAATCCCTGGCAAGAAGGAAAGACAATTTTTATATTAGGCATTTGAGTACACATCCGAGGCTTTCTAAAACAGAATGAGAGCGTGTGCTTTCAAAACTAAAGACTCAAAACTGCTCTCTTTAACACACCAAACATACCAATTATAAATGTGGGGAACTCTTGGAAATGCAGATACAAGAACTGTTAGGTTGCAAGAAGTCATAGAACATGACCTGATGTGAAAACTTTGGGGTAAGTTCAGTGGTATTGCATCATCATTCAGTGCTATTTTGGGAGGTTTGAAGTTAGATGTGGCTTTGATAGATTTAGAAGGTAAGCCTATCTATTTGCAAGTACTGACCTATATGAAAACCTGTGCAACAATATAACATCAAGGAAACCACGACTTTCAGTTAATGCAGATGCTGAAATCCCTGATCCTGATAGAGGAGAAAAATAGGAAATCTCATCCCACAGTCACTTCAGTCTGGGAAAACTGAATATAGTTTTAAATGTGAGAGGAAGATACACTAATTCTCTGTATTGCATGGTCAAGATCTAATTTTTTATCTCAGTAGGGTGTTACTGGTTCCTGGCACACAAGGTGTCCAGCTAAAGATCTAAAGATCTACCCACTTTATTTTCTGGCTTCAGAATATTGCAGCCATTCAACCATGAATTCAATAGTTTAATGCTACTATGCCTCTCAGCTGTGTCTAGACTCTAACATATATTACAAGCCAAAGGCAGGCATGGAATTTATTTTCGATGGAGAAAAATGTAGGAAGTGTGACCTTACATGCTTTTCATCTCAACTCTTCAGATGTTGATCAACAAGTGTGAAAAGAGTTCCCCAGCTATGCTACTGCTGCATAAACAGCAGAGCTGTTCTGGGAGATGTTAAAAACTTACATGAAACTGCAATACTCCAAAGGAAGAAGCCAAGAATTACTTCTGGAAATACATAGATTAATTTTTATGGTACTTTCAAATCAATTCTTCCAAGACAAATGCTTTTGCTCTTTTAAGTAATGCAGTTTTGCCAACAATCTAAAATCCAAAAAAGTACTCTAAAGTAGTTAAAAGAAACTGTGCTGTTTCCATCAACTAAACAGCTTCCTTCATTTTTTTCAACTACATTTCACGACCTAAAAAATTAGACTAGCACTTTTGTTCAGATCAGAAGTGAGCTATTGAAAGTAAACTTTCCCCACTGTTCCCACTGACTGCATTTCGGTTCACATCAGACAACAACTTCAGAGTGCACAAAGTGGTTTCCTTTATGAGGAAATTGAACCAGAAGTTGTTCTCTGGGAGCACTGCTAATGCACCCCAACCACTAATGGGAACTCCATCCATAGAATCAAACTAGAGCTGAACAGACCATGTCTGAAACACGTATTAAGGTAGATGCCAGGTCCTCAATACCAACTGATCTGCTCCTACTGGATCTCGCTGCCTTTTAAAGCACACATAGCTTTAAGAATTGCTTGCAAGTTTCACAGAGGAAAGGTTTCTTAGCAGAAATTAAATTACTGACTGTTTATGCAGTCTCAGAAATTGGACCTGATTTCAGATGTTTCAAAGCTCAGAGCTGTTTGATCAAGACTTCTGGTTCAAATTTCTATAAACCATATCAAAGAGAATAACTACACAGCTGGGTATAGATCTGATTTGCTTGTAAAAGACATGCACTTGATTTAAACTCCATTTTAGGGATCTTTTTCACAAGGACAAGACCATTATTTCCCTAGCGGATTTATACATTTATAAATAAAACAGTGGGAGAGAAAACGTGTTTGCTGGCATGTGTCCAGCAAATTTTATCTCAGAAGGTAACTGTACTCTGCAGATTTACCCATTTCTGTTTCTCGTTTTTCCTCCTGTCATCCAAGCAACCTATTCACATAGCTTCTTTTGGAACTATTAACAAGAAATCTCCATAAGCAGATTAATTCTTTTTTTCTAAGTGCATGAAGTCTTGAAGTAAAATGCAAGTCTTCAGTTTATGGTCAGTGCCATCAACTAAAATCTTTGCTTCCACAGCATATGCTGGATAAAAAATGTTATCTACACAATGAGTTCACAAAGGATTTTGTTTCTATATAAGGTAAAGCACACATTTGTTTTAGCATTCTCAGTGAGTGTTTTTAGTTACATGCACCCTTCCTAATCCTCCCTCTCTGCACACCAGAGCATGATCCAAAGAGCAGTAAAGCTTTTAGGAGAGTCTTGAAAGATTGTATATTATATTACTATGAATAAAAATGCTCTCTTTAGCACAGGAGAGGACAGTTGTCCAAAATAAAACTTTGAAGAAATACTGTTTTATACAGGGCTGGTAAAATTACAGCTGTGTTAGAGTGACAAATCACAAAACACAGAAGTGTAGAACAGTTAAAGATTACTATTTTTACTCAGAAAACAAAATATTCCCCAAATACGAACAGGATTGTGAGAGGAAAATCTCTTGCAAGGTTTTCACAATTTTTCTTTTCATGCCGCTGTTCAAAACCAGATTTATATAGATTACTCATTCTCTGTGTAATGATTAAAAAAAATAGTATATTCTTTATCTGAGAAGTTTTTAATTATCCTGTAAAAACATGAATTTATAAAAAGTTAAATATTAATTAGACCAGATATACTAAGGAGATATGACTGGAACAATAAGTTCAATGGCAACCAAAAAAAAAAAACAAAAGGAGAAAAACAACAGTTAATACATGCATCCAAATTGTCTCCACACATTCAGGCCAAAACCAAGTTTCTGTATTACAACAAAGAGCAATGTTCTGATTTTATGCAAAACCTGTAGGGCGTCAGTAGCAACACTTTACACTCTTGGCACAAAGCACGGAAATATCCAGTTCATTTGCATAGAGAAAGGAATCTGAGTTTCCCAGCACCAGCTTTGCAGAGTAATTACAAGGTGCTTACAGGCTGTGTAAATACAGAAAGCACAGGAATAGGTAGTTTTTTGTGAGGAAGAGCAAAGCCCAAAGAGAATCTATGATTGCACAAATGGCAATCAGTCTTCACTCTACTTACAGGCAAAATATTCTTTTCACATATTGACTATTCCATTTATATAGAACTCCCTCAATGCATTAATAATAAATGAATGCTATTTATTTAATAATCATGTTTCTGAATTATATTTCTCTATTATAATTAGCAGTGTCACGAATAATTCTCACCACTGCTTTACTTTGTGCAGTTTGGACTTCTAACGTTTTTACTTCTATATCTTGCACATTTGAGAAGGTTGGGAGTGGAATAATACAGCCAAATATGAGATACTTAACTAAGACACTTCTATTCTTGCTAATTCTTATTAGCCTTTTTGAATCCAGAGCTACTCTCACCCTTGACAGAATATGAAAGTGTAGTGCTTCAGAAACTATGCACGGACATACAGCACTGTTTTTCCTTACAAGTCCACAGAAATGCCATAGAGGTAAGTTCCCTTATTAAGTGTGAAGTTCTAATGACCCTACGATATTTTTCTTTGAAAAACATGCCTGAGAACAAATGGGACTTTTGATGTCTTTTAGCAAAAATTGTAGCAGTTATTGTCCTGCTCTAGGCAGAAGTAAGGAATGAGTAAAATATGCTTTACACTGGTAACATCTGAACAAATAACAAACTGTCAAATCAATCATGCCCCTACTGTGGCATGTAAGGAAAAAAAGGCAAAACCTTTGAGGCATTCAGAACACAGTGTTGCACTGGGTCTCACTGCTGTTTGCCAAAAGGCTTTTCAAGGCAATTAAATTTCCTGGAAACAAGGCCTCCTCCTCAATGCTAAAAGGGCTCAAATTCATGTTCTCACCGCAACACAAGACACAATATAGTAATCTGAAAGTAGGACAATCTCTTTTTTCCCAAAATTCCAAGGTCAGACAAAAATGTTGCGTCTAATTTTATATTTAACTTACCAATAGCAGAGGATGCTGGATACATGGTACAAAATAATTAGTAGAGCAGAACGGTATGAATAGTGACACTCATACAGATTCCTACATGAAAGTGGGCAAGTTTGCCAACAGTGGTGATACCAGAATCCTCTTTTGAATTTATCTCTTAAATGACCCTGCTCTTGATACTCCAGACATTCCTGGGGAGGTCAATTTACATAAACTGACAGCAGCCCTGACTCATACATTGCCTCTCAAGACAGAGAACCAAACTGACATTTCCAAGTATTTGACAGATTTTGTCTCTATGATCATCCACTCAGATCCCAATGCCTCACATACTTCTATATTCACTCCTATCATGTTTCAATAAACCTGTCAAGCTTGCACCTGTTCAAAGGTTGGTGGAACATGTCTACTCATCACCTCACAATAATCAACAAGTGACAGCTGTGCCTATAGCTGATTCTAACTTTTCTATCATAATGAGGGACATAAACAAATTTCATTAGCTGCTCATATTTAGCCCATATTTCCCTAAGAAGATTCATCAGGCTATAAAGACCTGAGTCATGCACTCTTAAGACAGATTGGCATCGGATACTTTAAGATATGAGAACAATGGACTGCTTCCGAGTATGTCTCTTCTTTTCTTTCTTTTTCCTTTTTTTTTATTAAAACCAGCTAGCAGATAACTGTTGCTAACATTTTTTGTGAAAGCTTTCTTTAGGGAATAGACAATCAATATTAAACACCAGTTGAGGAAAACAGGAGTCATCCTTGGCACTTCTTGAACCTTCATGTTGAAAGAGCAATGCCAGACATTTTCCTAAAGCTTTGCATTAGATGATGTTGAAGCATTTTGTAAAATAAATCAGTATCTATGCAATATTCAAAGGATTCGGAATGTATTCAGCAGTTTTTAAAAATGTATCAGTTCTGATTTTATTAAATGATTAGCCTCTAGTCATATCTACTTATTGGAAACATCATAAAAAGAAAATTAAAGGAAAAAAAGCAAGGAAGGAAAAGGACAATTCTCCTCATATCTTTGAGGAAAATCACCTTCACCTTCAGTGAATGTCTCTTCCACATTAAAATGACTACCTTTTAAAAAGTAAGAGAAAGCCTTAACTCATAGACTTACCCAAAAAAGACATTTTGTAATTGATCTTTCTCCTTTACTGGAATTTGTTCTACAGTTTATATATTCTTCCTGAGGCCAGGAATAGATACTCTTTATCAAAAAAAAAAAAAAAAAAAAAAAGGTTATTTACTTTGTCATCTTTTCAAGATCAGGTTTTACCTCCACATTCAATTCACTTATTCACAAAGCAGAAACTATTTTCTCCTAAGTGAACGAACAGTTACATATCTTACATATTTTCTTCCCATAACTCTTTTTTCCACCAAAACCTTTAACACTAGGTTTCATACTAGCCTGCTGCAGCAATTCCCAGCTTAAAAGTGATCCCATCAGCTGCCCTCAGCTCCCAAGGCAAGCGGTGGGGAATGAGTGGGCCACTCTGGTTACCACATGAGCACAACAGCATCCACATGGTCCCATTCAGAAACTGATGTCAAAACCATCTTCGGTGGCACACAGGGGATCTCCACCACTTGTACACAAAGCCTGGGACTGTGCCACCAGAACCCCTGGTCTGGCAAGCTCTCTGAAGAGCTCTGCACGCTCCAAGTCAGAAGAGAACAAAAGCAACTGGGAGCTCTTGAAAGCTACTCTCAAAATACTCTTCATCACACAAGGTGCTGGACATCATCTCTTCACAGATTTTACTGTCCCTGACAGCTGGCCTTGTTAAGGTGGTTTTTGCTCTTGTGCATAGCAACTGGTCACTGCATTTTTTTCTTGAGGAAAGAGAGCCTAGCTCTCCCTTACAATGCAAATTCTGGCATCTTAACATAATTTTTAACTTTGATTTGACCCTGCATATTCCAGGAGCTTTTATTTTTTTCTTCTTTTTTTTTTTCTAATAAATTACTGATAAACTTAATTTATGAAGCCTAGGAAATTCCAGAATAGCATCTTTGAAGTGAACTTCATAGATAACTATGATATTATGGAAAAGAGCTCAGGAGAGAAGGAACGACAGCTACATAAATCATCACTGACTGCTAACACAGAACAAACTAAAACTGGCTACACCAATTCTTCATTTTCAAACCATTAAACTAACAGCCCTACGGCTGTCTTCTGTGATTTTGTGCGGCGTCTAACTTCCTGGAATGTCTTTCTGCATTGGACAATTTTCTTGTACTTTGCATAAGAAATCCAAAAAGAATATTCTGTTATGTTTCATTGGTTTTCTTGTTGGAGAAATACAGAGGGTCTCTCATGGGTCAATATCTGGATGTGTGTTTATAGAAAATGAAGTGCACAGTGTCATTTATTTCTAAACAAAGCAATGTACTGGTCTTGTTTCAGATAAACATGTACATATGAATTTTACAATAATCCCATTGTTTTCAAGCCAAGACTTCCATTATGTTTTCAGGTCAAGACCTCCATACCCACTCTCTGTTTGTGTCAAATTTGGGTCTAAACACTTTTCTCTATTTAGGAAGCTGTCGTATTTTCAAAGAGCTCATCTTGTTTATTTACAGTAAACAGGAGCTGACAACTCCAGAAGGCTTTCCTTGTTGTCCCTCCTGGTCTTACTGACTTTTCAGGAATCCAGGAATCCAGGAAGATCCCAACGCAGATAAGCTAAGAACAGTTTCCACTGCACACAAACCCCATGAGGGCACAAACAGGCAGCAAACTACCATGAAGAAATTTCCAAGTAAACACTCTCTTTCAGGCTAGACCTGTAATTTCATTCTTTAGAACCCTCATTTGGTCTGTAAACTGATAGTGTATCACAGGATTAACTCTCTCCCTGGCTGAGATTCACACACATACTTCTGGTAATACTAACTTGATGTGTATGTCAATTCCTGCCACATGTAATGGCAGAACTCACTATTCTTAATGGTTGTATCTTCATTAATAAAGAAGATGCAATATTCTGAGAAATTTCCACAGTTTGGAAGGCTTATATCAGGAGTTGATAAATTAATTTAAAATTCAGGCGTTGATATCAGGAGTTGATAAATTAAATAAATTCAGTTCAAATGGTGAATTATTCTTGCATCACTAGTTCATCCTTCTTGCTCTTGCATTCCTTGGAAACAATGCTTTCTTGCTGTCTCCCAGACCTTTCATGGTATAGTATGTTTTTCTACAACTTAACAAACATTTTCTAAGTTACCTTTGACAAAACAGCCCAATATAAGAACAAAAAAAAATCCTATTTGATTTGCTAGCATGGCTTAAGGACAAGCTGAAATGCCTGATTCGAAGATCAAGACCAGTAACTGTTAAAAGCCATTCCTGAAGCTCTAAGGGCAAATTTCTCCATCAACAACTCCAAGTAAAAGGTTCTAATTCTATTGAACAGAAGAGCATTGAAGAAACACCTCTGAGATAACACTGTCACTAATCTTAGAAGAGCATCCATAAAACTCCCCAAAACTGTACACAAGAGACAGATTTTAGCAACAGATTTTATGCTGTAATAATTATGGATTCCTCACATAAACCAAAATCTGTTTTTCCCCTTGTGATGCCACAAAAATTAAAAACAAAAATAAATTATTTCTCAGTTGGTAAGTAGCTAAATATAAGATTTATGTTTGTTGGTGTTGTGTAATACTGCTGGCCTAATTCCAGTCGCTAAACTCTTCAGCTGTCCCTCAACAGGTGTAAAGTGGTTTCACTAACTTTGTACTTCTGCAAAAACACATTAGAACTATTTGGAGACCCCAAAAACCTTAAGTATCACCGCTATGCCATTCTTAAGGACTGAGAGTCATGACCCCACCTTGACTCTCTTACCTACATAACTGCAAACTACCCATCCAAAATGATGCTCAAATGGAGAATTATCAATGTCTCTGTCAGTCTGCAGAACTCTGATCTTCTGATGCTATAAACACGTGCAAACTTTTGGCATCAGCACTGAATGACAAGTCCCATGACTGAGTATTAAAAAGACCAAATTTCTTCAACATCTCCCACCACTAGTCAACCAATTATATTACAAAAGCCTGGGACTGTGCCACCAGCGCTCTGTTGAGAGATTTCTTCCCTGTTCCTGCCTTGTAGCCAGAAAAGTCCTCGTCCAGCAAACGCTCTGGAGAGTCTCCATGTCCTGAGTCATTATATTACAGATTTTTTTTTTAATTTCAACGTGAAATTAAAGGGTTGTGTTCGAACTTGTTCTTTCACCAACAAATCCTGCCAGATCTTTAGGTTTTATGCAATACGCTGAGGGCCCAGCGGGCCTTACCAAGGGGCTGCGGCCCCCACTGAGGGCAGCCAGGCAGCGAAGGCTTCCCGGGGCCTCCCTTCCCAAGGCTCCCCGGGGCCTGTCTTCCCAAGGCTTCCCGGGCCCTCCCTTCCCAAGGCTTCCCCGCTACGCTGCGGGCGCGCTCCCGGGCCGGCGATGCACAGCGGCCTCCGGCGGAGAGCCAAAGGGGGCCGGAGGGGAGTGAATGTGCTGGAATGAGGAGCTGTCACGCCTGCCCTTGGCCGGTGGTGCCCGCAGTCCCCCGAGGTTCATGTTTTGCCACGTTTGCTTCGCCTCTTTCCCCGGCTGCTCCCCCAGGGACATTCCCAGCACCAGTGCTCCCGGAGATGATCCCGTCCCGTGCCAGCAACGGCAGCAGGGCTCCCACAATCCGGGAGAAAGAAACAATTATGTCCTTCCTCAGGCTGAACAGGAAGGCTGAATAGCTTAATAAGATAAAAAGGACAAAAATTGCGTGCCTATCTACCTATATACATGCACTGTGTACTACAAATATCTTCTGGCATTGCACTGTTTGTATTTCAGAATTCATTTTGAGCGCTGTTGTCCAAAAGTTTCAGAGGCTTAAATTAGCGAATGCTACGTCTGCCAGTTGAGGGAGCCAATTTTATTCCATAAACATAGGGGAAAACATTTTTGAACAAGAAAATTCCTGGTTTGTTTACATTTATCAAGTCAGAAAAGAATAAAATATAGTAATTTTTCAGTGACATCTGTATAGCGTGATTTTGAAGGTCTCTGTGGCCCATCCAGCCTTATAAAGCAATTTGAATTTCAGACGACAGTAGGAATAAATTTTGAAAGCCAAGTCTTGTGGCATCACTTACACATTTCTTCCCCTTTTTAAAATAACTAATTTCTTCACTTATTAAAATTATTTTAGACACTAATAAACAACCGTGGTAATTACTTTTGATAGACAGCATTTACAAAACAAGAACTCAGAGCAGCTTACTTTATCACATTTAAAGTTATTATGCTTGTAACAGGTATGCTTTTTGGTCCAGGAGGATGATGGAAAATCAGTCGTTCTTTATTATTTGTGACATCTTTAGATTTTTTAATTTCACTTTAAATACACAAGGGGCAGCAGAATGCTGACTTCAAATGTGATCATATGTGCCTCCTTTCACACCACCTGACTGAAAAAAAGACCTGCTCTGAGTGCCAACTTGCAATACAACTGAGTTCATTACAATATTTTTCATGCAAAGGCAAGTAATAACTTTGAATAGCAGACTGCATCACATTAGACATATATTTTTATATTTTTTATATAGAGAGATATATATATATAGATATATAACACCCCCAAATATTCCTCCAATTTCCAACAGAAATGTTAAGGAAAATTTTAGTCATTATTTTGAGGAATTCTTAATTTTAAAGGTTCTTTCATAAGTCTGGATTTTGAGGAAAGGATCTTTAAAATGTGACAGAAAAAGTAAAAACCTAACACTAAAATGAGCTGCGTTGTGGCAAAAAATAATGAAATTCCTATGTCACTTGCAGTTTATTGTGGTAAACTCCAAGTTGGGCATTATTGTCAATAAGCTTTCTAACATACAGGATTGAATACAGCATTGGCTTTTCCTGAAACATTATATCCACCAATACCACAAGAGGGGCAAATTTTAGTTAAAAAACATGCAGGGATCTGATTAATTCTTTGCAGTTTCAAAGTACAGCCAAACCCCAGTCCGCTGAGGCTGCATTCCTAAGAAGTGCAGCTGTAAGCATTTTAATCAAAAATAAAGCAATTTTCCCCATAATAGTTTGTATAGTAGGGAGTGGAAATGTGCAGTAGCTTAGGAAGTACATATAATTTAAATGTTCAGGAAAAGCATTTATAAGTGTGAAGGATAGGGAGCCTGGAGCTCTCCATGGGAGCCATGGGATCACCAGTACTGCCAGCCTGATGAGCCTGACTTTCTAGCAGCTAAGTTTTCTGAATAGATTTCCATTCTGAAAGATCTCAGGTGCTTCATCTATGAGGCCAACAACCCAACAGAGTTAAGTGTCTAAGCATTTTTGCTTTCTCTTTCAGAATAGTTACATTTTCCTTGCTCTCATCATCTTCCTCAGATGAATCAATGTCAAATAAGTCAAGGGTAAAGAACATAATAAAAGGAAAATAGTGGTTAGCAGAGCACAGCTCTAAATGACTGATGACAGAGCTCCAAATTGAAGAGCTGGAAAGTGACAGATTAAGGGGTGTTACTGTATTAGTTATCTGGAGTCAGTGAATAGATATTTATGCATCATAAACCCATTTAAAAGTGAAATTAAAGTTTAGTCTAAAGGGAATGGCATAAATTTAGCATCTCAAAAAAAAAAAAAAAACCCTGTATCAAGATGAAATGCTCAGTGGAATGGAATATTAGCCATTTAGATTTTAAGAAATAATTACACTAATCAGCTAATTAAGTGTGTTCTTATATATTCCTCATACTAGCTCCAGGCTTTATTTCTTATGCCCTCTAAACCTTCACAGATATTTCTTCCTATCTGTTTCATCCTTTTCATCCTTTTCCTCCTTTTTTTTCTGGTTTTGTTTCCCCCCCTCCCCCCAGTGGAAACTATCCCACCTCCTCCTTTTCTCTGTTTTCATTTTCTGCACTAAATGCTTAGCTTTGACTCTGAATTTGTCTCAACTGCAGGCAGCTGAATTATTTCTTCTAATCTTTTTCATACCCTGGACCAAAAATGTCCTCTGGCTGCCATTTTTCACTACATAAAATGTCCTCTGGCTGCCATTTTTCACTACATATGATGAAAATATACAGGATAAATAAAACCAGTGCAAGGAAATTTACAAGTTTGCTTAGATTTATGAAATTACATGAGAAAAGGAACAATGGGATTTTTATACAGCATCTCGGATAATGTGGTCCCATTCTTCTGACAACATAGAAGTATTACTGTGCTTTCAGCTGGCACTGTTTGATCACAATTGCATTCTTGCTTAAGATCTCCAAATAAAAAATGAAGGTCAAATCCTGAACGGTAGAACTTGCGTGGGATACTGCCAGATGTCTCAAAAAAAAAAAAAACCCAAAAACCAAAACCATTAGATGAACAATATCTAAACCTTTTTTATACAAGACAGTCATTAGTTTGTTTTCCTTCCTCCACTTCGTAAATAAATACTAGTGATTTCAAGATAAAGGGAACACCATAGGGAGCAAAACGTTCATGTAAACAGTAATAAATAATCATATATCACTAATACATAATAAAGACATATTTTTATTTTTACATTTATTCTTTCTACTTCACCATGTTCATGCAGCTATTGTTCACCTATGGTAAGATTTGCATAAATGTAAAAACAAAATTAATTACTTAGGTATTCGAAACTCAAGAAACATTTAATAAAATACTCTGCAAGAAGCAATGTTGCAAGGTTACCCAAATCCAGCTCCTTTCTTTGCTGGATTAGTATAAAACTTCTTTCCAGGAGGAATGTATCCTTCATTGTGTTTCAACTGGGGACAGAAGTACACATACAAGACTCTTACTGTTTCACAAGAGCTGCCAAATCCACATCTAAAGTAATAAATGAACACATTAAACAATGTTTTGCAAATATTTCAGGCTTTCCATATCTACTGTGGTACAACAACTGTAAGCAGGAGACCCACATAATACTTACAACTCAGGAGTTAAATACAAAAGCAATCAGAGCCACTGGCCACGGATCTATTACAATTCCATGCACAGTGTTATGGACAAAAAATAAATAAGAAGGTGGCACAGATGAAGTTTTAGGATATTTCAATAATACATATGCGTTCCAGAGAAGTTGTTTTGATTTTGTGCCAGCAAGGTGAAGCACATATATATCTGTGCTGATTTTGGCTGGAGTAGAGTTAATTTTCCTCCCAGTGGCTGGTATGGGGCTGTGCTTTGGATTTATGCTGAACACGGGGTTGGTAACACAGAGATGTTTTTGTTACTGCTGGGCAGGGCTTACACAGAGCCAAGGCCTTTTCTGCTTTTGGTGCTGCCAGGCTGGTGAGGAGACTGGGGGTGCCTGGGAGGCTGGGAGGAGACACGGCTGGGACAGGGGACCCCAAATGACCACAGGGATATTCCAGACCATATGGGATCATGCTCAGTGTGTAAACTGGGGGATGTTTGGAGTGATGGCATTTTTCTGCCCAAGTCACTGTTATGTGTGATGGGGCCCTGCTCTGCTGGAGATGGCTGAGCACCTGCCTGCCCATGGGAAGCAGTGAATTCATTCCTTGTTCCACATTTTTTTGCGTGAGTGGCTTTTGCTTTCCCTGGTAAACTGTCTTTATCTCAGCCCATGAGTTTTCTGTCTTTTACCCTTCTGATTCTCTCCCTGATCCTGCTGGTGGGGGAGTGAGCAAGTGGTTGTGTGGGGCTTGGCTGCTGCCTGGGGTGAAACCACCACAATTTCCAGTAGAAAGTTTTGAGAGATGAGTATCACATATTAGCCCTGTCTGGCATGTGGATGCAGAATAGAAAAGCTGCAGCAGCACAGCAGTGGAAACACATCTAATTAAACAGATTTTATACATTCTATTATAAAAAGCTGAAGACTGTGTATGATGGAAGGGTAAGCCATATTATACTTGTGCTCAGCATGCGGAGCAGACTGTATGTGTGAGTTTTAAAAAGCTCAAATTTTTTTTGTTGTTTTGGAGGGTTTTTTTGCAACGTGTGGAGGTTCACATTGTGTGAAATGCACCATCACTTCATCAGGCAACCTCAGTGCTGTTCTTCGACTGTTGGGAGATCTTGCCATCAGGTAAGGAACCAAAGGGCAGGCAACAAGAATTAACCAGAGATGACCGAAAACTGACCCTCGGAATCCACTTTACAGGCTCGCTGTTACGAGACTAGTTAGCATTATTTGTGAGGATAGAAATAATTTATCGGAAATAAAACAGACCTGGAGTTAAATTCTACATCTTAACGCACAGAGCATTGATCAAGGGATTAATGGGGACAACTCTGGACCTCAGTATCTCAATGCTCCTGAGGACGGTGGACGCAAACGAGCCTAGCCTGGAAGGAGCAGTAAGGCGCGGCCGCAGCCGGGCAAGAGGGATTCCACAGCTTCTCCTGTAGAAACGATGAGGACATAATACCGCCGTTTGGCTGGGCCGAGCGCAGCCATGGCTGCTCCCAAGGAGAGAACGCTCAGCCCCACGCACTCCCTGCAACGCGCCGACCGCCGGCAAGCGCGGCAGCACCGCAGGGCAGGGCAGGGCAGGGCAGGGCAGGGCAGGGCAGGGCAGGGCAGGGCAGGGCAGGCACGTAGGTAGGTAGGTGAGTCGGGGGCAGTCCCGCGGCTCCGCAGCCCGGCCGAAGGGGAGGCGGCCCGGGCCGGGGCCGGGGCACGGCGGCTGCGCGGCGGCGGCTGCGGCCGGACGGGGCGGGGCCCGCGGCACCACGGGCCCGGGCCGGCCGCAGCGCGCGTGCGCCGTGAGGATGCGGGCGGGCCCGGCCCCCGCGGCGGCGCTGACGGACGTGGTGAGTCCGCCCCTGTCCTGCCCGGCCCCCCTGTCCCCATCCCCCGGGAATGGATGGATAGATGGATGGATGGGTGGAAGCCTAGGTAGGTGGGTGGGTGTCCTTCCTCGGCGGGGAAGGGAGCGCTCCCGTTCGGGCTGACCTAGCGGCGCGGGGCTGGGGGCTGCTGGCCCCGCTGCCGGCTGGGTGCTCGGCGGCGCCTTTGGGCCTCCCGCTCCGGGGGTGCCTCGGGGAAGGTGCGGAGGCCCCTCGGGCCCCTTTCTGCAGGGCCCGGGTTGTGTCACACGAGGGACAGTGGCTCCTCCCGCACTGACGCCTTCCTGTACCCCCTGCCATTCTCCTTCGCCCTCGGGGGACCGAGCTTGCCTGGCTCTAGTCAGGGATTTGTTGGAAAGAGGTCATCATAGTCGTGTGGGGCGCTTTTCGGTGGTGCCAAGCAATAGGACAAGAGACAATGGGCAGAACCTGATGCCCAGAGAGTTCCACCTGAGTGAGAGAAAGCTTCTTTACTATGCAGTGACCCAGCACTGGAACAGATTGTCCAGAGAGGCTGTGGAGTCTCCCTCAATGGAGATACTCTGGAACTGTCTGGACACAACCCTGTGCAATATGCTCTAGGATGACTCTGCTTGAGCAGGGAACTTGGAACAGATGACCCTAACACCAAGGTTGTGGGTTTGATCCCCATCATGGACCATTCACTTAAGAGCAGGATCATCATCCCTGTGGTTCCCTTCCAATTCAGAAGATTCTGTGACCCACTGCGGTCCCTTCCAACTTCACCAATTCCGTGATTCTGTGATGTCCATGATGAGCCACTATCAAAAGTGGCTCCTTTTGCAGAGCTCTTCTTCTTACTCATGAGCATTATTCTTGTATAATAATTGAAATAAAAAACATCTTTCACATCAAGCCAGGCAAACATTTTTTCACATTCTGGCTGGCACTTTCGTGGGTCTCACACTCCAAGATCATATTAATGCAGATAAGCCAGTTATCTAAAATACTTCAGGGTTATGCTTCAGAAACCAAACTGCTTCTTGGCACTCCAGAATCACTGAAACTTGAAAATCCTTCACCAGTGGATAAACTGTAGTAGATAATCATATTTTCAAGGCATGTGTATTTTGCATATTTCTCTAGAATGCTTTTAGGGGAAAGAAAAATAGTCCTATGTTTTGGGGTTTTTATTTCATGACTAGCAATAGCACTGCACTTGGAAGTGTGTTGTACTTTGTAAGCAAACAGTTGTGCAATAAGTCTTTCCAAAGGGTCCTAGTATAATTATTTTTACAGGTGCTTGGTGGTGTTTTGGAGCAGTTAAAGCTGTTAACCATTCTTTCTGTGGTCTGTTAGACTGAGCAGTACCCACACTCATCTGTCACCTTTTGTTCCTCTCTGTACTGCCACAACTGTTTTTGTCTGGTACACTGAACTTTACTAGGGATTGATCTGTCTGAAAAAGCCCTCTCTAAATAGAAGGGTGTTTTTCCATCTGCATGAGTTCTCTGGTGAAGTTAAAATGTCTGCAGTGAGCAGTTGTGAGGATGCAGAGCAGGGGCTTTGAAAGGGAGAAGAAACAGCTGGGTGGTCTCTGTGGTGCCATAAGTAGCTCTCCTGTCAAATTTGAAACTCAGCCTTAGTTCTAGAGGTTGTGTGTGTCATTCCCCCCCCTTTTTTTTTCTTCATTGCCCTGAAACTGTGATTTCCTAACTAATGAATGCATACTTACAGATGTGCCCAATTACCTTTCTGCTTAGTTCTGTCCTTGCTTTACTTGAGCTGGAAAAATATGTTTTATATATTTATATATGTAAGGACTTTATTATGGGAAACATGATATTTAGATTGAAACAATGACATTTTACTAATTTCTGTGTGGTAGAAGTATAAAATTATGGCTTTTTTATCTAGGTAGGAAATGTGTTCCAATTGAGGTGCTGATTGCAGTAACTCTGCACTGCTGCACCACTCACTTCCCTGTTTATTCACTGGCCTTCTGTAACCTGAGCAGCTGCAGTAATTGCTGGTGTTCTTGCACACTGTGGTTTAACAGTAGTCAGCTGTGGCTTGAGAGAAGGCATGGAAATGGCTGTTCATTTTCATTGCTTCTTTTTTCTCCTTAGGTAATTCTAGAAGCTATGGATATACTCTTCAGAATAAGAGGAGGCTTGGATCTTGCATTTCAGCTTGGAACTACTGATGGTGTGTCTATAAGACTAATACATTTCCTAATACTTATATAAACTTCTATTAAGAAACTATTTATTATATATATTTTCTTAGCATTTCACCAAGTGTTAAGTGCTTCTTCAAAAACCTGTAATGGTTAAGTACAAAAAATGTTATTCTTTATCTCCATAAATTTTCTGAGGTTTTTTTCCATTTTCCATTTTTTGTTTTAATTTGAAATAAACTTTACATTGACATTTTAAACTAATTTCCTTTGCATATACTTCTAACTTATGGATATGTTATTGGGACCGCTTTTCAGCTTGAAACCAAAGGTGACCCTGAAATTTTAAGCAAACTTAAAACTTTAGGGCAACAAATTCAGTTATAACAGGACTGTACTAGTAATACAATTTTGAGACTGTGGTCCAATCTTTCTAGAGAAATAGAGGAGGAGGACAAGCTAACTAATCACTCTACTAAATTTAGACAGGATTGGCTACTGCAATTAGCAAGGGACTAGTCCATATGGCATTAAGGGGCTCCTCTGGTCCCACATTGTTACAGTAAAGTGATGTTCTCTTCAGAAAGACTGCTCAGGGCTGTCAGTGTCTGTTGAGCTCTCTTAGGGCAGAACAGGGAAGGAGGCTCTTTTTAGCTCCACCCTGGGTCATTCTGCATTTTTAAAGGACATGTCTCTAGTAGAAACTCTGAATTCCGTCTAGTGAACCTTGATAAGGAACTTGGGCTTATTTGAGTTCACGATGTGGAGCGGAAGTGTTGAAAAGATTGACCTAATCCAAAGCAGCATTTTGTGAGTTGCATCATCAGAGAAAGGTTATTTATTAGAGATAGTCTACAGTGTATTGAATTGTAACCACAGTGAAGCAGTCTGGTGTTTGAATTGTCCAAGTGCATGGTATTCACACCTCTTAGTGGGTAAATATGGCACACTGTTCCTTTTGAAGGGCAGTGAGGTTTTTCTTTTGGAGCAATTTTCTTTTGACTTTCCTAATGTAGTTTTTACAGACTTCTAGTACAAAAGTTATCTAACAGTGACCAAACTTAAGTTAATGCATCAGAGGGATACAACATAGTCTTTGATAGCTTGTTAGGTTTTTTAAACTTACTGTATTCAAACTAATGGTTTTTAACCTTCCCAGTGAGGAAAGAAACATGGCTAATGTGCCAGAGTTACTCTGTCATATCCAATAGTGTCATATCCAGTATTGGTTCAGGTTGTAAGGTGTGGGTTAAACACCTTACAAGCACTGAAAGAGAGCTGTATATACCAGTAATAAAGTTTCAGGCAAACCAGACTGGCTTACAGGTTTATGTTGGCCAAAATTTGGTCCTCAGCTGGAATGTAGGCCCTGCTTTTCCAAAGGTTCTGTCTGGTTTTTGTTTGCATTTCTGAACAATGATACGAAGTCAAAAACATGTGACTCGGATTGAATCTTTCCAGGATTTTTTCAAAAGCCTAAATATACATAAAAGTTTGTACATAGAAGCTTGTTTGCAGCTGTAGGCTTGGTTAAGAGTTATTAGATGTGGTAAGTGACTGCAGAGTAGGTTATTCTGTAAATTTGACAGCATCTGGGAGAAACAGTACACTTTTGTTCAGGGAGGTGTGTGTCTGAACGTTTGAGACACACCTGCTAAGTGAAATCTTACCTCAGTTTTTGTTTGCCCAGTCATTTTTCTGATCACAACAGCACTTGCATCTTTATTCCAAGTCAAAACAACTTCATTAATTGTATGCCCAGCAGCTATTAAAAAATGGTGAGAGAATTTTCTAGGCTAATTATAATCCTTACTGTATTTCAGAGGCATCAACAAAAAAGGCACTAGGATATGTTTTCAGTGATCTTGAAAACAAACTGTCCTCAGAGGTTCTTGTATTCAGAATTTGCCACAGTCCAGTCTATGTGTGGCCTAACAATGGTATGAGCACAGTTCCAGAGCTGACTGATGAGTCTGCATGTAAGGAGATAAAACGATTTATACAGTGAGTATATTTGAAAACTGGGAGGGAGGGTTAACAGATTAATTTCATATTATAGAAATTTCTCTTTTTGTTGATAATTCAGATTTGATGAAGATGATGAGACCAAACGAAAGCTTGGCAAAAAAAAGGATAAAAAGTTACAGGATACGGTATGTTTCTCAGCCACTAATAAATTATATAAAACAAGTTACTATTTAAACATTTTTAAAGTTGCCCTCCCTAGGTTTTTCTGTACACAAATAGGCATTGACATGACTTAAAAAAAATGCTTTTAAAATCATTGAGACTCAACGTGAATGCAGAAATCCACCTATGGTAGATCAACACATAGAAGTTTACCTTTAACATTACCGGCTTTTCTTAAACCCAAGTATTTAATTACTGAGTTTGATACCAAATACCTGCAATCTTACTTTTCCCTTCTTGGTGCATGTGTAGCTGAAGATGTACTTGGTGTCTTTATTCTCTGCAGCAGCAGATAATCAATGTAGACCTCATGTTGGAAATGACATCTTCATTAGCTGCTTTGGCTCCAGTCATTGAAAGGGAAAAGAAGGAACACCACTACATTAATATGACATTACCAGTTGATGTTGTTGTATCTGTTTCTCCAGAAGAACCATGGGGAAAGTAAGTGTTATCCTGAACTTGCAATTTTTCAGCTTCATTTCTGCTTTTTCTTGAAATAATAAAGTAAAACTATATCATTCATCAGTTTAATGAAAAGTATATAGTAATTTTGTGATGTACTTTTAACTGTGTAAAAAGCATAAAAGCTCATGTAGACAGCTGTTAACTTTAATAATCTTGAGACATGATCTTTTTGATGTCTATAAAAAATTCAGTTTATCAATGTCTGGCAGATTTGATAACTCATAACCATTGCTTAGCAAGGAATTGAGAAAGGAAGATGTTCTAGAAATTCTTATATGTGAGGTAGAAGTGAGAGTTGGGGTGTGTTTGATGAGTCTCTGTAATCTCAGCCTTACATTAGGGGCTGCAGCTGGGTAGGTACAGATGGAAAACATTTGAGTTTGCTATTTTTTCCTTGCATTTTTTTCATAGGATTTGACTCTGAGCGACACTAAATGGAGTGGATAAAATGCAAAAAAAAAAAATTAGTCATACATGTAATTTTTATTTTGTCATACTGATTGTATTTCTGATATGAGAGCAGGGTAGCTGCATTTTGGAGGATTGAATCACTAGGGATTCATTTCTGTGTGCAGACAAGCTTTGAGTAAGGCACGGTTGGGTTCTGCCCTTCCCTGTGGGAGCAGAAGCATTGAAGTAGTGCAGTCATCTGCACTATCAGGTCAGACACGCATTTAAGTATTGTATAACCCACAGCTGTGAGAAAAAATGATTCACCATCACTGCTCTACATTTTAAAATATTCTCCCTTGTGCTTTGCAGGGTACAAAATCTCCTAGTGAAAGCAATTCATGGGCAATTAACTGACATGGAAAGATGTATCATGAAATATGTGAAGGGAACATCAATTGTGGTACCAGAACAATTTCATTTCATGTTACCAGGAAAAAATCACCTTGTAACAATCTCATATCCTACAGGTATTTCGGATGATCAGCTGGAAAGTTACAGAAAGGTAAAGCCAACAAACCATAACAGAACCTGATCTTTTCTTTTTATTTTTAATTACTGTAATTGAAGCAGTGGTAAAGCTTTCCATTTAGTCAATGTAGAATAAATACTAGGATACTGCTATTTTTTAAAATGTATTTTTATTATAACCAAAGCCGTATACTGAATGTGGAAACTAAATTTATTAGAAGTTATTTTATAGAATGTACCAGATCTCATTTTTGTAAGGGAACAAAAGAAACTTTAAATGTACATAAAAATTGGTTGATAAAGATTCTGTCTAAATTATACTTCCAGTACAGTATTCTTTGAATTTCTCCACTTCTGTGGTAGAACATCAGTTTACTTTTGGTGTGTTACTACATTCAGGTTTTAACACATGTCCTGAAAGGGTTAGTATTGGGGGGTTTGTTTGTTTTGTTTTTTTTCTTGTGGTTGTGTGGGATTTTTGTCTGTTTGTTTGGAGGGGGCTGCTTTTTGTATGTCACAGCTGACCAGGCTTAGCTAGGTTTTGGCTTATTTTTGCCTTCTGGGTTGGCACACCTAGAAAAGAGAATGTGGATGAGGTGGAAAAATGTTGAGATGTGGCAGTCCTTTCAGATTGAGGCTGATACCAGTCCAGCTCACACAATTCCATGCACTGAGAGCAGGGAAAGAATTTTCTGCAGCTTAAAGCTGTGGGGGCTTTTCATTTTCTTTTTTCTGTGTGAAGCATTAGGCGGTGTATAAAACCCAATTTAGCCTTGTGTTTGCAGAGGCCTCAGGCACTGGTGGCACTGTCTGTGTTTCCTGCTCTGTCTGCTGTTCACTGCTACCCACTGATGGGAAGTGTCAGTGCAGCTCCTGTAGCTGGGTTCAGTGCTGGGTCATCTGCCTAAAATGTATCACCTGCGTTACACACATTATCCTAGATGATCTCATCATTCCTTACACTTTTAAGCTCTGTGAAATAAGACAATATATCTCTTTAAATGTGGCTGCTGTGTGGCAAACAGCTTAAGAAATTTAAAAATAGGCTGCATCTGCTTGAGCTATAAGCCCAATATCTTTACTTTGTCTCGGTGCGTGTTATTTGTATGGTCCAATATCAGTTAAGATTATAATTTGGAGTGTATCTACATTACTGTGTAGATAAAACTGTAATCCTTGTCTATGATGGTCTATTTTATCATACTTTTGTAACAAACCTGTCACTCGTGGTATTTTCAGTGGGGCCCCAGCAGCAGGTGTTATATAACAGGACTGCATAAAAGAGTGGGCCCTTTAGATGGGAGCTTCCTTGGAGAGGTGAGGTCTAGTAGTAAACATACTTGCTGAATGTTTAATTATATTTTAATAATTTGCTAAGCTATGCTGTTAAAATTATGTCTTTATTGCTACTTACAATGTGATCTTTCTTTTAATCCAAAATTTGAATTGTGTTTCTTATTTTTATTTGAACTTGCATGTAGGAATTGCATGGGTTATACAATCTGCCTTGTGACAGACCATATTTCAAGAGAGCAAATGCTTATCATTTTCCAGATGAACCATATAAAGATGGGTATCTCAGAAATCCACATTTACATCTTAGTTCACCTGGCACGGAGTCTGGTATGGTAAGTTTAAATTGAAACATTTTGCAAAAAGTACGTTTTTATTTTAACTGAGAATTTTTTTTATTGAAATGAGTAACTTAGATAGTCAACGATGTGTAGATGAGAAAGTGAAATAATTGGCTTGACCTTTTAAGCAAAAGTGCTCCTCTGCACAAAATGGCATTGCTTTAATTTGCTGTATTTGTCCCAAAGAAATTGGATTTTCTTGGCAAAATAATGTACACGTTTTTAGCATATATTCTAAAAAGTTTCCTGGAACCAGGACAAGAAACTAAAACTGTGAACAGAGAAGTTTAGGAGACAAAAACAGGCAGAGTAATCATGTGTGAGTAATGACCCTTCAAATCTTCCAAAGATTTGCAGTCCCCAGCTGAAAACTTTACAGTGCAAGTGACAGGTCCTATGACTTCTCTGGGAACTGATGCAAGTGTGATCAGATGCTCCTGTGCTCTCTCCTCCTGTGCAGGTTTGTTTGGTACAAGGTGTGTACAGCTACCACCACTACATGCAGGATCGCATCGATGACAGTGGCTGGGGCTGTGCCTATCGGTCCCTGCAGACCATCTGCTCTTGGTTCAAGCACCAAGGCTACATGGATAGACCTATACCCACACACAAGGAAATTCAACAGGTACAGAATATTTTAAGATTATTTTATGCATATTTGTCTAGAAAGGTTTGTGTAGGTTGTTTTTTAAATGTCAAATTCATATATTTTAGAGTTTGGATTTGCAGGATTTTTTTGTCCCTTACATTGAACTGGTGGTTCTGAATTGTTTATCCGTGTTGGGTGATGTTATCTGTACAAATAAGATACCTTAAAATAGTCTGTTAATTGTTCCCTTGGAGTAATATTCTATTAGAAGGTGTGGTACGACGTTTTCAGTGTTTTTGTTAAGTGAAAAGAGAACAAAGAACCCAATGTGTCATGCTAAAATCAGTTTTAAAACTGGCTGTCATATTAAGTGACAGCTGGATTAGTTCCCAGATGCTACACGTGAATTTACTGACACCTTTTGCAACTTTGCCATTGACAGTAGTGCACTTTTCCTGATTTTTGAACTCTCCTTCACTTCTTTTTCTGTTTTGAATTCAAATGCATGCTTGAATATGTTCATTTCTGTTAACAGCACTGAAGTAAAACTGTAGACTTGTAGCTAATACCCATACTTGGGTATGCCTGTCAAGGAATACTGCATTCACAATTACCTTCAGTCTTCTAAATATAATTCTTCATGTTACATTTATTTACTGAACATTTTCAGTAAAATTTAATTCATTCCATAAAAAAACTTCTATCATACGTAGCAGGGATGTGAACACTAAAGGTAAAACTGCATTACCTGAGCATTTCTCAGTCCGCACCTGAATGCTATTGAAGTCTGTGCACTCCTGTCATATTTTTAAGGCATCTAAAAGAGGGCAGTAGCCTGCAGAAGACCTTATGGACTTTGTGTCCTGAACAGAAGCCCCTCTCAAATGCTGCATGTAACATATAAGCCTCAGAATGAAAAAAGAGTTTAAAATAAACCATAACCTTTGACGTGTATCAGTGGCCTCTTCCTCAGAGCACTATTTTATGGATCCTTTCCTGAGTGCTTTGAATAGAAATCCAAGCCTTTCAGTCTGTGAAGTGGCTTCTGCAGTGTACCAATGGCACTCTGCATTATTAAACAGCTCAGTGGTCACTCTCCCAGCCTGAAGTCTGCCTGTGGACCTGGGGTTGTAGTCTCTGCTCATGGACCCAGTTCTGCATTGCCGCTCAAAGGGGCATTTCCAAAACAGAACCGCAGTGAATGAATTCAACATTCATTGGTCTGCTTTTGACCATCTAGGTTCAAAACACATGCCCACATATATATATCCCAACTTTTTTCACAAAAAGTGGTGGAATTCCCTACTATATGTTGTTGATACTTGGGTTTCTTCCTCATTATGATGTTGCAAAGGCACTGGTTGATGCTGGAGACAAGCCTGCAGCATTTGTTGGGTCACGGCAATGGATTGGTTCGATTGAGGTGCAGCTTGTTTTGAATCAGCTTTTTGGAATAACATCCAAAATATTATTTGTCAGGTAAGAATCACTACCTGTTTAGTAGCTTGGTAATTGCTAAAAAGACTGAATGCCTTAAAATGCAAATCATGACTACAGTACATGGGAGAAGAGGGATAATTAAAGAGATAATAAATCTTCTAAGGGTTCCTTGCTCATAAAGCCTGTATTCGACCTTTAGTTGTGCGAAGTGCTTACAGGTGAAGGTGGCGTTAAATTTCTTGGGAGCTTGGGATTCCAGTTTCCAGCTGCTATAAATTGCTTAATAATATGCAAATTGCCTAGTTTTATAAAGCGATGATCTAATGCTTCCACAAGAAATGTGGCTCCCATTGGGTGTGCTTGATCTATAAATTGTTTAATCATATGCAAACTGATCTGGAATTCAGCCTTTTCCTTTGAATCAAAACAGAATTTTTTATGCAGGCACACAGTCTGATGGCCACAGAGAACTGAATGCTCACTGACAAATTATTACTGCGGCCACAAACCTAACTTGTGAGTTTAGGATTGAGGCAAATTGTTGAGAAGTCTGGAAAATAATGTTCTCCTTTTTGCATTTGAGTGGCAAATAAAGCAAGGAATTTGTTTCCATTCTGACAATCTGATGCTCTCATACACAGTGAAGGACCCTATGAAGTAATTTGGGACAAAAAGAATAATCTTTAGCATTTATCAGGAAAAAAATTACCATATTTTTATCATTTAGGCACTAAATGATAGGCACTAGCACTAAGCCAGTACTAAGCAGACTAACAAATCCTTAAACATGTTGTGATAAATACAGTCATGAAATTAAGAGCATATACTAACTGTGTATATGAAAATACAAGTCAAAATACTTCTCATGTGTTAAGCTTATTTAGAATAAAAATCACAGTGTAGATATTCTAAAAGAGCATGGTGATGGGGATCCTTAATGTTAGGAAAATAGTGCAGGTCTTCAATATTTTAATAATTTTTTTTCTTCCAGAGCTTGTACTTGCAGATCATCCACCTATTATTTATAGCAGCTGGGGCAGGCCCTGCCAGTAGGAAGATTTTCATTCCTGCATATGAGAATGTAGAATACTCTTCTTTCTGAATTGGGCAGAATTGTTCATAGTGCTGCTACAAGGGAGCACCAGTTTGTTTCAGTGTTATGAAAAACCAACATCTGTACCATGCTGGGAAGAAGAAACAATCATGCAGCTTTTTCAGCTGGTCACTGGCAGTGGATGGCATTTTTGCCTTGGGCTTATTTCCAGCTAGCATCTCTAATTCTTTATGGAAATAAGACACCACAGCTGCACTAGCAACACCAGTACTGGAACCATTATCATAAATGCACCATTTCCCAGAGTTCCAGTTTTGTGTTGTCTGCATTTAATCCATTCTCTCTGCTTGGGAAGTAGGCACACCAAATTTCATTGGGTTTTAAAAGGATTAGCCACCATATAAAGAAATATAAAGACAAAATATTAAAAGTGTCTGTATTAATTTTCTTGCCTAGCAACTAGACCTTGTGTTAGAAAATATTTTTCAGATTGTCTCAGGAAGTTTACACAGGAATAATCCAAGTGACTTTCTAATCAGTTATCTATGCAGTGAACAAATATAATGGATAATTAGAGAAGTAAGCCTAGTGAGAATGACAAATCTATTATCGTTCTTCTTACCTAGCCAGGGTTCTGAACTAGCACTGCAGGGAAGAGAGCTTGCTAATCATTTCAAGACTGAGGGAACTCCAATTATGATTGGTAAGTGCTTGAGAGTTGAAGAATGCTAATGAAAGTGCATGGCCTCCCTGTGCTGAATTTCATTTCAATTAGAACCCATTTAATTTACTGTACAAGAGTTAATCAAAACTGTAGATGAATTAAAAATTACAGTATTCCCAAGGTAGCCTTGAAAATTATACAATTTAGTCTGGCTGGTATCTTTTTATTCAGTATTTCTTTCAAACTCAGTATTAAACACGGTAACAAAAGTCAGTCTAAATGGTGTTTTCATAAATTGCTATAAGTCAGAACTTGAGCTGACTTCATTCTCTGCAGGGGCAGAAGTTCATAGAGTTCCCCAGAACTTTCCCTCAGAGAAGAGTACTGTTTATCTGGCTTCGAAGAGAAGGGTATTATCCAAATTTGTTTAAGACCAGTTTTAATAATCTGAAATATTGGTAAGATAAGAAGTGCCATTTGTAAGAATACTATGACATTAACTGAACTATTTCCATGCTGTATTTTAGGAAATCAGTAATACTGCTATTATTATTTTCAACTTTAATAACATTAATTTAAGCAATTTTTGCAATCTGTATTTGGCATTACATAATACAGTGTAACTTTCTCAAAATAGGGGTGCCAGAAGTTCAGACTTTGGTATGGTGATGGTTTAAGATCAGATGTTAGGAAGAAATGTCTCCCTGTGAGGGTGGTGAGACACCAGAACAGGCTGGCCAGGGGAATGGCCCAAGGCTCAAGGCCAGGCTGAATGGAGCTTTGAGCAGCCTGGTCTAGGGGGAGGTGACCTGCCCATGGCAGGGGTGTTGGAAGTAGGTGATGCTTAAGGTCCCTTACAAGCCAAACCATTCTATGATTCTATAAAATATTCTTGGCCTTTCAGCAGTCTTTTTGTCTGAATTTCAAGAATGTAGAATCGTATAGTGAAAAATCTTTTCGTCTATAAGTTACCCATCCCTGTAATGCTCTCTTGTAGGCTGGTTTAATTTGGTTGTTGTTGGAGGGTTGGAGATTGGCTTTCTGAGGGTGCGTTTTGGGGATTGTTTTTGCTTGTATTCTTCCAGGGATTTTGCCATCCCTACCTGCTGTGTGGAGCTATTACTACAATATTGCAGGGACGTTGCATGTTAATCTGAAAGAAACATGCAAGAGTTGACCCATGCCTGTCTCATTAAAATAACCCCTTTTCCTGTTTGCAGTCTGGAAATCAGAATTTACTATTCTGCCCCTGATATTCATTGATGTAACTTCGTAGAAAACAGCAGATAAACCTTACCCAGAAATTCTGATTTCTGTTCTAATTTTAGTCCTTTTACCACCAGGAAATTTTGCAGATTTCTTTTCTACAGTTAGGTTTCTTTAAAGAAAAAGTGCAAAAGAGATGTTTGAAATATTCTTGAATTAATCTGGTGGAAGTGTTGAGGATTTAACCTGCCTTACTTGGAACAAATTTGGAAAACAAATTCTCTACTTATTTTAGTTACTATGACTAATCTTTCTTAGATGTAGTAAAGATATGTTGTTTAATAATGTGAAGAATCTTATGTCAGACACTTTCAGAGTTATCTTGATAACCAAGTTAATCTGTTAATAGAAGGTTTTGATGTACTTTTATTTAACCCTTGCACATTAAGTCAATCTCAGTGGAAAAAAACTTAGCAATCTGTGTTTCTCCTATTTTAGGTGGAGGTGTTTTGGCTCACACGATATTAGGAGTGGCTTGGAATGAGATTACAGGGCACATAAAATACTTGATTCTAGACCCACATTACACTGGAGGAGAAGATCTGCATGTTATTTTGGAAAAGGTGAGGCTTGATGCACATATATACACACACATTTATGTATATACATGTATTTTGCCATTAAACAGATAATGTCCAGCCAAATACAAATTGGCCATTCTATGGCTTCTCCATTCCTTATGAAAGCAGTGCTGACCCCAGTTAACCTGCATACTACAATATGCTAAGTATTGTCAGTTTCTGAAACTTAGTGTCTTTGGAGGAGGTGTATCAGATCAGCAACTGCATCAACTTACTATAAAGCAATGTTCTTTATTTTATCTGAATTCACCCATCTCCCCTTTCACCCAGGAGTATGTATGATAAATGTCTTTTGTATTTTGAATAAAACAGAAAATTCTGTTCAGGCAGAAGAAGCAGAGAAGATAATTTATTTTAAATTTTAAAAGTTACTTTAAAAATCCAACATTTACCATTCTCAGATCAGACCTTGAACAATGTTCAGAGGGTAGGTACTGACCTGTTTTGAAAATGTGGAAAAACTCTAAAGGGCTCAAGGGTTTGTAATGCATTTCCACATTTAAAGCCACCAGAAGGGATGATGCAGCACATTACAAACCAGTAAACTTAGTGTCAGAAATGTAAATTCTGAAAGCAGCTAAGTCCTCCTGTTAGTGCTAGGTAACAAATGTCCTTTCTGTTTCTTATATTAAGTTGCAAATAGTAACTTCTATTTATAATCTTTGATACCCTTGTGTAGGCCCAACAAAAAAAAAACCCGAAACCAACCAAAAAAAAAACCCAACAAAAAAGCCCCAAGACAAGAAAAAAAGCTGTTTAAGAAACTTTTTGCTGGCCTATAATAATCAAAGCTTGAAATGAATACAGGAAGAGACAATTTCCAAAGAACATGTAGGACCAAAAGCTGTTACAGCTGTTAAGAATGGTCCAGGAGGATAAAATACATGCAGAATCCACTTTCTTCATCAGAAGTGTCTGGAGAGGAGCTAAGGTGGACTGCATGTAGCTCTTTTCTTCAAAAACACCTCCAGTAATTATGTGGTACTCTGCAAACTTAAAAGCTTTTGTTAGACTTTCTTTTTGCTGAATCAGGTTGAACAGCACAATTTCTGATATCAGGAGCTCTGTTTGGGGCTGAAATATCAACTATTACCAAGGAAGGCATGGATTCAGGACGAGTGAAGGAAACTGTGAGAATGGTGGTTTCAGAATAGCCTTAATCTCTCAGTAGCAGCAGAAGGTAGTGGGGAGGTGGGGATGGGGAGAGGACGATACTTCTCAAGAACTAAGCTGGGGAAGGAGGAAGGGGGAGAGTGTCTTTGTAATGTGTTCTCCACTAATGTGTTTCCAGGCATGTAGAGAACTTTCTGAAAATTGTCATTGCATTCTGTAGACATTTGAAAATAATTCATACAACTTAGATTAGTACGATTAGTAAAGTAAGAGTAGATCCAATAGTAGTAGACAGGAAAATCAGAATTCCTAGTAGATTTAAAAGCTGTCTTGCTTTTCCTTGGACAGGGCTGGTGTGGATGGAAGGGCCCGGACTTTTGGAACAAGGACGCCTATTATAATCTGTGCCTACCTCAACGACCCAAAGTTATTTAAATTCACTCTTACGCTGAACGTGCTGAGACAGAATAGTAGCTGATCAAGATAAAACTGTCCTGGTATTTATCAAAATAATGCTTTAAGTCAATCGAAACCCAGTTGAAATAGAAATGTTGCTTGAATAACTTAAATTTAGAAACTATTTTTTTTAAATGAAACCTCTAGAAATAAGAGTTACCTGCTTTGAACTGTATTCCTTACAAATGTATTTATTAAGCAATGAATACTCTATACTTTTCCATAGGACAACTTTATGTTTATATAGCATTTTCTCTTCTGCCAAAATCTTTATAGATTCAATGCCAAATCCTTTTGTTTAATGGAATTCTTTCATGACAAAAAGATGAACTGCCCTCTGCCTTTCAGGTTCCACTTAGCCAGCTGTCTTGTCCATTATGAATCTGTTCAAAGGCCTTGTTTGCTGCTGGTACTCTTATGATGCATTTTAGGAGTGGGAGAAGAATGGCTGTATGTACTGAGTTTTATTGATTTTGCTCTCATATTTACACAGAAAAAAAATGCAAGAGAATTTTTACACGCTCATTTATTTATAGCTGTATGAATACAAGTATTCTAGGGGGGAAAAAACCATCACAACATTCTTCTGTAAGAAGCAACAATAAACAAGCTTTCCTCCTTCTCAGAAGGAGACAGTGTCCCAGCACACACATCTGACTGCTCAGTGTATCATCCAGTCATGGTTCTTCAGACTTGGGATTCCCCTTATTTCATGTTGGGATTACAAGCTGTTTCTTCTGGCAGCTAGGAGACAAGATCTGTCATAAAAACAAACAAAATAAGTCTGTAGCTACTTCATCAGTACATCAGTAAGAGTACCTATGATTTTTATTTCTTCTGTGTTAAAGTAGCATCTTAAGTGGCATTCCATGTGTACTGTCCATTTCCAAGAAGACCCTAACCTTAACTACCAATGCAAGTTCATCCTTACTAGCAGGCTTCTAAATCTGACTGCTCTGTGTCTAACTTAGATGCTAAAAACATTTTTTTAAATATTCTGAATAGTATTAAACCAACACTATTACACACCATCTGATCTTCTCCTCTTCCTGTTTATGGATCTGCTGGTTTCACT
This sequence comes from Monarcha castaneiventris obscurior, assembly GCA_026261815.1. Lineage (NCBI taxonomy): Eukaryota > Metazoa > Chordata > Aves > Passeriformes > Monarchidae > Monarcha > Monarcha castaneiventris. The sequence goes on from JAMPIT010000433.1 coordinate 30,620,828, forward strand.
TTCTTGTTTCTGTGGAGTTGGATCCTCTCTCTGTAAGCCATGTTTGTCACTGAGCGAGTATCCAGACTGTCCTCTCAGTTTCATTGTCTGAGTGTGCTGAATTGTCCTGAGGAACTTGGCACATTCCAGAAAGCCATAATCCAGTGCGAGCTCTTCTGCTGTCTGTCCACTGTTGTTGCACAAGCTGAAACACAGAATAACAATAACCAATTAAACTGGAATAATGAGCAAACATTGATTAAGTGGTAATTTAGGCAGATGTATAAAAGTAAGCACAGAGAATCAATACCAAGAATGTTTGTCAAGGATAGCATAGGGCTCATAGAGGGGGCTGGTATTAAATACAAAAAGGAATAATTATTTTAAAATAAATTTGTCATCAGACTATTACTGGCTTAGCATATCAGAAAGACAAGAAGGTGAGATTATGATCAGGAATATTCTCTCAGCAGTTGTTACAGAGGTATATAGCTAAACAACAGCATGTGAGCATGTGGTCTGTGCTCCTTTGGTGTTTCTGTCAGTTTTTAATACTCTTTGGGCTGTAGTCATGCAGAATGTGCAGCCTTAGCATGCGTGTTCTGAGCAAGTTAAATGTCCTGCTTACAATGCACGTCCTTTGACACTCTTACTGAAGTTACTACATGTAGCTCAACTTACTCAATTTTAGCATCACCAGCAACAAGGAGAGCAAGACATTCCAAACTCCCAGCTTTTGCCGCTTTATGTATTGGGGCTTCTCCAAGGCAATCCTAAAAACACAATTTAACAATCATTTGAAAGAAGAGGAATAGGATGAAGCTGTCTTGTTCTCCAAAATGACTGTTTATGTATACCAGTCTGATGTGAGCTGAGAGAGAGATTAAAGGAATATAGCTAGTAAAGTGTACTTGGTAACTGCCATTAAATGTCTGGTGCATTCATCACCACAAAGTAGAAGCGCTGTCCCCTGCAGTACTCATTGCTTAACCTTTGCCTTTTAAAAGATAACTTACACAGAATACTCTCCACATGGATTAACAGCATCTCTTAGCACCATTCAGGGATTGCTGTGACCCAATAGCTTGCTACCAGCTCAGAGGTATAAGGAATTAAACTAAGCAACTAGAGTAAGAACCCTTACATTTACTGGAAGTAGGGACAAAATGTTGGAGGAAAAATACTCAGTTGTGTAAAACAATTAAGTTTTTTGGACATCTGCATGCAGCATTTTAATTGTGAAAATTGAATTATACATTGCAAGTGAAATTGCTAATGAAATAGACACAGGATTTCTGGTTCATGCTAGAAGTTACTCTAGAATAAGCAAATCCAGATACCTCATGCAATACAACTGAGTATTAAAAAAAATCTCTCTTAGATAAAAAGTATGTAAATAATATTAAATGGATTTACTGACATGCCAGATTAGAAGTGGAAGGAATAAAATGTATGTGTTCTTACCTGTTGGTTCAGATTTGCTCCTGTCTGCAGTTGCCAAAGTAGAAAAAAAGCTTCACCACCACAAGCAGCCAAGTGAGCTGGAGACTGACCAAAGGCATCTGCAGGTGCGTTCACACCGGTTCCTATCTCAAATAAGTTGCTGAAACTACCAGACTGAAACAAGATATCAAAAGAAAAAAAGAAATGTTACTGCCGTTGTAAGCCACGGCAGGTCTCAGAACACTGCATCACAGCAAAAAACATTCCCCTTGCAAATCATTGGACCTTCATGTTCCTTGAGACTGCCTTTTAAATTTTTTTTTTTTTTTAAAGAGCAGTGCAAGAAAGACTTTTTTGGCTTTTAATGTCTTTACCAGAAACACCGATCGACAGCGGCAGTGTCCCGACATTAACAGCAGCAGCTCCAGGCAAACTACACCTCCCTCACTTCCGCGGCAGTGCTGCCGGTAAGACAAAACCACAGTTGGACAGACAGACAGACAGACGCTCCCACAGCTCACCTCCGAAGCGCAGTCCAGCATCAGCATCGCTGCCGGTCGCTGTGCGCGGGGCCGTCGGGGCTCGGGGCCGCCGGTGGCCGCTGCGAGCGCCGGGCCCGCCCCGCCCCGCCCCGCCCGCCGCGGCGGCCGCACGTCGGCAGCGGCAGCGCCGCCCGCAGCCATTGGCCGCGCCGGGGGCAGCGCGGGGCCGCGCCGGGCCGCGGGGCTGCCGGCGGGGGCGGCCATGGGGCGCGGGGCCGCCCGGCACGTCCCGCACACACTCGCGGCCGCGGCAGCGCCTCCGGAGCCCCGGCAGCCGGCACCGGCCGCTGCACCGACCGCCGGAGCCGCCGGGCCCTGAGCGCGGCCCGCTGCTCGCTCGGTTGCGCTGCTGCTGCTGCTGCTGCTGCCAGGCGCGGCCTCCAAAGGGGTTCTGCCAGCGTACCCTAACGCTGGTTTGGGAAGGCTGGACCGAGGCAGACTTGGATCTAGGAAAGAAAACAATAGAGAATTAATGTAGATTTTGCCCCAGAAAAAGCGTAAGTCAATAAAAAGAAATCCGTACTATCGTCCTGCCCAAGCTCTGCCACTAGACCAGGGACACTTGCCAGACATGCCATGCTGTGAAACCCAGGTCTCCCCTTCAGCACAGACATTGCAGCAAGTTCATCACCAGTCTGAGCGGGACTAGAATTGGCAATGGTGGATCTGGGCACAGCCACCTGTTGTTACATCTCTGCTCAAAACACATTTGCAAATACAGAACTCTGATTGTCACTTACATGAGCTTGAAGTATCCTAGAGAGGGTGAGTGCCTAAGGTGCACAGTTCTGTTCCCTTAGCACTATAGTATTCCCTTCTGTGTCAAATGCCTATGTTTGTTACGGAAGTTCCTCATAATCACTGCCATAACTTAAAAAAAAAAAAAATTGAAAGTCACATATTTAAAAAACAAATAATAATGGCATGGTTTTGGTAAACAGAGTTAGGGAAAAAGAAGCCTAACAATGTTCCTTTAGGGTATACATAGTTCTGAAATGAATTCACAGTCATGATGAAATTACCTTCTGCTTTTCCTTTGGGAAAGCTAATATAAATTATTTTAGTGGAACATGAGCATATACAGTACAATTTTTTAAGGTGCGGAAATCCAGGTAGATAGTCAGTGAATCAACTCAGCAGAACTATTTCTGTAAGTGACAGTTTTCACTTTTCTTTTATATGGAAAGAAAGATGTGTAATTACAAAATGTTGTGCTGGGCTTTTTCCCTGAACAGCTAGCCAAGCAAATTAGTTAACAAGCAAATAAAATTCCTACACTTCTAACTATGCATTGCTAGGGATGAAATACCTCTGCACAGATGCCAGGAATCCACAGTCATTGTTTATGCAACTATAAAGACAGTTTTGAAAAACACACATATCCAGAATTAGCTTAAGACTAAATAGTTTTGCATTCCCCAAGAGGTTGTGTTTTTTTGCTTGGTTTGTTTTTGTTTTAAAGATCTTCCCTCCCTACATTACCTCAGCAATTTAGAGGTTTCAAGCTGCACCCAAGGAATCCCATCTTTCCAGCCTAGCCACCTACACACACACATTTGCTTCCTGCCAGCCAAAACTCTCTTCAAATTCCTACTATTAATTAGTTCTTGAGGTTCAGGTCACATTTTGCACACCTCATTAGTGCCTGCAAAACTCTTCTGCCTCTGAATAACCGGTACTTGTACTGGTATAAACACAGAAGCAACAATTCTATTATTTTGTATGGGGCAGCCCCAAGTGCCAGTTAAGGACAAGGCTTCCCAGCTAGTAGTTGTTCTGGAACGTAGCTTAGCAAAAATTCCTCTGTGCTTTGTATCTCAGATCACACGTCTTGCATAGGTATCAACAAAATTAAATTGGAAAAATGGTTCTAATAAATGTGTGTAAGCAGTCAGATAAATCAGGGTGTGCTGGTGAATCTCATACCCTTCTGCCTCAAAAGCAGCTGTGCAGCCCAGTGTAAATTGTCTTTGCTGAAGGGTACTGCTGCTTTCACAGACTGTTCTTCACTCTGTCTGTTAAATCAAGTCATTAATTGATGCTTTTAAAAAGTTTATTTTCCTGTATCATCTACACAAAATGAATCAGGATTAATTTTAGGAGTTTCTTGGTACTTAGTGACTTGGGACTGCTGGAAAGCATCATGTTGAGCCCTCAGCTTTAACCACACAAATCTGCAAGCATCACTCTCCCATTTTGATTGTTGCCTCTGTCCCTGTTGCTATAGAAACAGATCACACTGCCAAAAATGGAAAGATGATAATCATCTGGAAAAAAAGAAAAAGCTGGGAACACAGATAAAGATTATTTTGAAAGCACTCTCACACATTTTTTATTCCCTTTTTAAAAGAGAGACAGATAGAAGCAATCAACGGAAGTGAAAGCAATGCTTTACATTTCAGGAGAAACCTCGAACAGCATTTTCCCTCAATTATCCTTTTAAGTTTTGTAATACCTATATGGGGAAAACAAACTACATTACAACAAACAGTTTCTGATCACTGGGAGTGGTGAAGTCCCGCCTGCTAGACTGAAGCGTCATGCCCGGTGCCTTTTTCTCTGACTTGTGTTCAGAGTTTCTGCTCCTTTTGCCCACAGTCGCGTTCTGCAGAGCATTTTGGGCTTCTGCTTTTCATTTCCGACAGGACCGGCAGTATCGGGGAAGGTCCGGCTGGTGCCCAGCCGCAGCCCGTCCTGTCACCCATTCACAGTTTGGCGCCGGACAACGGCCGGAGGCGGAGCGAAGCCCGAAGGGAAAGCTCCGTGGTGACATTCCCAGCCTTGCTGCTGCCTTGCCGGAGGCCGTGGGACCCCAGGCCCAGCCATGCAGCGGCGCCGGGTGGCGGCGGAGGCCGGGCAGGGCCGCGCTGGGCCCCGGCACAGCGGCAGGGCTCGATCCAAGCCCGGCGGCGCGGGGAGCTCGGCACCAGCCGGGGTCGCGGCCGCGCTCCCTGGTGGCCGTCCCCGGGCCCGGGTCCCGACCCGCACAGCCCGGCAGGCTCGGCCCGAGCCGCCCTCGGGCACGGGACTGCCCGGAGAGCTCGGGCGGCGGTGCTGGATGGCGCTGCGCAGCGAGCGGCTGCCGCCGGACCCCGCTGGGCCAGGTACCGCTGCCTCCCCGCCGGGCCAGGTACCGCTGCCTCCCCGCCGCCCTGCCCGGCTCCGGCCCCGGCCCCGGCCCCGGCCGGCAGCGCCCCGCTCGGGTTACGGGCGGGTTCAAGCTCTCCCGCGGCGGCGTTCAGGCACACGAAGGCCAGGCTGTGTTTACTGAACGTTTCCTTCAGGCTGTCTTCACTCAATTTCTCCCTTTTATAACAGAGCCTTCCTTCTCTTTCGTCTTAGTCTTTTGAAGAATGTATGAAAAAGGGGGCCCGGCCAGCTTCAGGCCTTCAGTGTATTTACAAAGCTGGTGTTCCACCTCTTAGGGGACAAACCCAGACGTGTGTCTGTTTTTAAGCAGAGAACCAGTCCCATGTTACACCGTCGGCAAAAGCAGAGGAGGCATTGGTGAGGAGAGAGGCAGGGGAAGATTCTCCGGCACCTTTTCTGGATGGACAACGATACTATGAACAGGTTGTGCTCTCCCTCTTTTAAGTAAATATTATAAAGCAGACAATTTTCAACACCTTTGCAGTGAAAACAGAGACACCGTAAAAAAACCTACAAGAGGTGCCCTATGCATGTTTTTATCCCATTAAAATCACCAGGCGTTCCCCCTAAATAAGCTTTTCCTACACTTTCCCCAAGCATCTAGGGAGACCTTCCAGTTCCCTCCCAGGTCTCCTAAGGACCAGATAAGTAAGCAGCAGCCTATCCTTATAGCTAGCTTCCAAGCCAGGTTGGGTTTTTGGGCAGCTAACTGGCCAAATACAACACAGTTTGTTTCCAGTTATAGTGATAGCCCTGACCAAGACAGAGCTTTCTGTCTACGTTCCCCGCCTCGGAACTGGAACCTGTTGAAACGTATTATCTTCAAGATTTGTGTCCCTGCCCACTTTGGCTAAAATTGGTCATCCAGGTCTTTGAAAGTAAATGCTCGGGGAACAGTGCAAGACTGGTTGGCAGGTGAACTTAAACCTCATCTTCCTGTAAAAATTACAACTAAGTTCAGGAAGATAGAAAAGAATGTAGTACAAACACTAAGTCAGGTATTTCCAATGTGACATGCATGGATTCAGTACTGTTTACAGTGCAGCAGTGGTACAGTGTAAATCAGTCTTGGGGTTTGCAGCAGGAACAGAATTAACTCACTCAGGCTTTCTGGGCCCTGTCCTTAATGTTTTTGTTAATTAAGTTACCTGAGACTAACTCCATGGAGCAGAATGAACAGACTCCTGCCTTTTTCTTGACAAGCTGGCTTGGATATCCATGACAGATATTGCTGTACATCCCTAAATTTATTCTTTGAGCAGATTTTAATTTTCAGATTTTTTTTGTGTATGTCTGTAGTGCCTAAAAAATGCACATGCTCATAGCACTGCACTTTTAGATACTAGAAAAAAAAAAACCACTTCCTAATCACAGCCATATGTCTCCTTCATATAGCACTAAATTCTCAGGAAAGGTGACATTAAATGTGCCTCCTGTACTTCTTTTTCTGATACTCATGACAGCTAGTTGTAAAAGGAATTGGCTTTTTTTTTCCAGAGTTCTTTAAAAATACAATGCCCCTACAGTCATAATGGATAAGCTTCCAGGACAATTAATAGTTTAGATAATAGCTTGGACAATATTAACAGGGGACAATTGGTCTTTGTGAGGACATGTGACTGACTGTTGAGCTGTTACTCGGTTCTAAGCTTTTGCAGTCTGACTTTTTTTAAAATCAAAACACACAGAAAATTTGATGTAAAAATGTAGAGAGGAACATTTTAATTTCAATATTGTTTTTACCTAGTGTTTATGTGTAAAAATATTTTAGTTAGGACACCAGGCTCAGTTAACTGTTATATTACAGTTAACTGTATTTTTAAATATAGTTTCTTCTTTGACATAATGCAGAAGCAAGTACTCTCTGAGATTCCTTCTTAAGAGTGAAAGTATCTCTGTTGTTGCAGGTGATACCTCCATGAGAAATGTGGGGCAGACAGCTGGGTCCATTAAAGTCTTCAGACATCTGTTTTATTAGCTTTGTGAAACCAACCCTTAGCTGAGATGTAAAAGCAGACTGTTAAACCCTCGAGGGTCAGAACAGCTGACCTAAGTTAAGGGATGTCAGATAGATGGGGCAGGAACTCTGAATTACCTCAAACTAAAAAGATGGTGGTTTGGGGAAGGGGAGGAAGTTTGCCAGAACAGCTTTTGTTTAACCAGCTTTCTTGTGGTTGTTGACTTACTCCACCTCTGTTTTCTGCCAGTTCTATGGTTGCAATTTTTTGGTTTTCATTCATGAGAGAAATACTCCAGGTTGAAAAATGGTAAGGGTGTACATATCAAAGAGTTATTGTTTTCTCTTTCCCAGGGGTTGTATGAAGAAGCATTAAAGCAATTTGAAAAAATCAAAGATACAGATTTTCAAGCAATGTATCAGCTTGGTGTAATGTATTATGATGGACTTGGCACTAAAAAAGACCCTGTGAGTAATTTAGCTGCACACTTTTTATTTTTCTTCTAATATTGGCTGATAATTACTAAGAGCTCTTTGTAAACATGATTATTTAGTTTAAAATTAACAGTCTTTTCATTTAGAATTAGTTCCATAAAGTGCAGCTGTTTACAGAGCATCACTAAAGAGCAAAGGCTCTGGTTTGAGGAAGTTCCCAAAAATGGCTATAATAAAATAGGTGTATCTGAAAAATACAGTCATTTTTCTTTTAAAATAAATTCTAAGGGCTTGTTTGGACTTCACGTAGAAGCTATGTTTAAAAATTGCTTTAGATTTTTTACTTTTTAATAAGCAACTCATGTAGATGAAAATAAAGTGAGGGAAAATGGAAATCAGTTATATTTCAAAGCATAAAATCTCTGGCACAAAGAATTTTTTAAAGGTACTTTCTATTCTTTTAGCATGGATGCCAGAGATGATTGTGCTTCTGCCAATGGTTGACAGTAATATTTTTAAATTAGACAAATGAGGTAGTAATATTTTTAAATTAGACACATGAAAAATTGCATTTGCAAGAATTTGAAGAATTCAAACTGAAGAATTATATTACAAAAAAGGAAGACAAAGGAATGATTTGCTACAATAAGAAGAGTTAATTTGTTGGTGAAGATGATGAAAAAGTGGCATGAGGAAAGAATACAAGCATTAGGGATAAAAGGGTAGATTATAAGACAAAAGGCTGAAAAAATGAACTGAAGAGTATATTAACAAATGGGACTCCAGTCCGGTGCTTACAGCATTGTCAGCAGAACTGAAAATATTCTGATGGGGTTTAGAGGTGTTTTATTTTTTCTATATGCCTGCATAACTACCACATTTGTTTACTTGTAAATAAACATTTCAGCGAAGTTTCTTCCTTTCTTGTGTATTACAATATGAACGCTGGATAAAAGAAAACCTTTTATAAAGGACTGTTTCTAGTGTATTTAAACAGGGTGTCCATGCTAAATCCTAACAGTGTAAATCTTATTTCTAAAGTACTTCTGAGGCCCAGTTGCTCATATGCAATGTTCTCCATCTGCTTATTTAATATTATCAGTTTTTGTCCTTTATGAATCTAAGGTATTTTAAATGCAGGGACTTGGAAGTGTACTATGTATCAATTTGCCTGCTTATTGAGGTTGTTTTATGATTTCAGATACATTATGCAATATTAAAAAGTTCTCAGAATTCTGAAATGGAAAATGTTACAAGTGTAGGATGTGACATTCATTTATGTAAGCACAATAATATTTTTGAGAAAATTTTTAACAGTGAAGGAGAGTAATATATTATCAGATGAACATTTACAAGGAAATGGTGGAGTCAAAATATGGTGGAGTCAAAAATTTAGGGGCTGTCTAGTAACCAAAGATCAGTTCTGCTTTGGTGTGACACTGTTTTCCAGGCTGCCCCGCCAGTATGCCTCAGCCTTTCTTCCAAGGGAAAAAAAATTACCTGTCTTGCAGAAGTTAGTGCATTCTAAGGTTATATATTTCATCCTCTTCACAATCTGAACATAATAACTTAAATGGCTCAATTTTAGGAAAAGGGAGTGGAATACATGAATAAAATACTCGACTCTGATTCCCCAGAAGCAAGTCACTTGAAGTTTGCAGCTGCATACAATCTTGGCAGGGCATATTATGAAGGATGTGGTGTTAAACATTCAACTGAAGAGGCTGAAAGGTAAGGGTGGTCAGTGATTTTCCTGAAAAATTATGAGATTGTGTGTTACTTAAACTTTGTTGTCCCCATTTTCTTAGGTTGTGGCTTACTGCTGCAGACCATGGAAATCCAAAAGCAAGTGTAAAGGCCCAGAGTACTTTAGGAATGCTTTATTCTATGCCAATTCTAAAAGATCTGAAGAAGGTAAAACCCACTTGTACCTTTTGAAATAAAAATGAATCACAATTAATTTTTAATTTCACAGAAATAGTACAGTGGTATATTTGACTCTGAAAGTTGTATTTTGAGTAGTTAGACATTATCATCCATTTAAGCCTATGTGAACAGATGGCCAGGATCCCTCATTTTGACTCACCTGACACTGCTGGCCAAGATTTTTTTTTTTTTGTTTAAGTGAGAGTATCAGAAAGAATTATAGAATGGATTAAAGTTTTGTCAGCTTTGGTAACCTTCAGAAATCAAGCAGGTAACACTGATTGACAGCTCTGACATTAAATGAAGCAGGCTTAAAAGCCTTACAAGGATTCTTCTTTCTTTTATGTATAAGCACTTCTTACAGGATGGTTGGTGTAAAAGCTTTTATGGAAACAGTATACAAGAAAATCAACTATGTAAATATATACTCCAACTTTGTACCTCTTGTTTAGGCCTTTTTCTGGCATTCAGAAGCATGTGACAATGGAAATCTGGAATCACAGGGAATACTTGGCATTATGTATCTCTATGGACAAGGCATACGTCAAAACACTAAAGCTGCTTTGGAGCATTTGAGAAAAGCAACACAGCTTGGAAATATCTATGCTCAAGGCCTTCTTGTGGAATATTACTACACTAGAAAATTTTACTCGAAAGCTGCTGCACTAGCCAAAAGGTAATTTTTATGTTAGTTTTCATTAGGGTTCTTCATGCAAGACCACATAAAACAGATTTAAATGATTAATAGGATAATGATCTTGTCCTTCGAACTCAAGAAATGTTTGAGATAATGAATTGCAAAACTCATCTTTAACAACAGAATAGCCAATGATAAAATTAATCCTATAAGGTTCTTAGTTACTCAGTATGATTGAACTTCTCCTTCTGATCCTATTAAGCAAAACAGCCTTGAACTAGAATCCAAAGCAGATGTCCACATGCAATCCTGCCTTCCCTGTCCACTACCTCCTCTAGGCTCCTGCCTTCACCATTCCCTTTAACCCCCATGGTGTCATGGTATCAAAGAGCCCTCAGGTTGGAAGGGATCTCAGTGATCATCTGGTCCAACCTTTCTTGGCAGAAGCACAGTCTAGACACGATGGCCCAGCCCCTGTCCAGATGAATCTTAAAAGTGCAGAAGGCCACCACTTCCCTTTACCTGCTTTTCCATCTTTGGTATGCTTCTCTCCTGGTTTTAAGCAGGCTCAGAAACTTGCAGTAAAGCCAGGGGGTTCTCTTGCTCCACCTACTTTCCTTATCTTTAAAGGTCATGAACAAACAGTTCATTGTGCTTCCAGGAGAACATTCTTGAAAAATTTCCAGCACTCACTAGCTCCTTTATTCTCCATGGAAGCTTCCTATGGAGACCCTCCCAACTGTGCTGTGAGCTGAAGTTTTACTATTCTGAAATCTAAAACCTTTGTCTTAGTACTAACACTCAAAGTGCTCAGCAGGATCCCAGATCCGCAATGTTATGATCGCTGCACCCAAGGCTGTCACTCACTGAGGAACTACAAAGCAGATTTTCTTGGTTTGCAAGTAGAAAGTCAAGCAGTGCCTCATTCCTGATTGGCACATCTGACATTTGGTTGAGGCAGCAGTACTCTACTGCTCCATTCCAGGAACTTCATGGATGTCCTGGGAGTTGCTATATTGTTCTTGCATCTAATGCCTGGGTAGTTTGAGTCACCCATAAGATCCAGATTCTGTTACCCAAAGCTTACTTTAGTGACCCAAATATTGTCTCATTGGTCTTGGTTTGGAGGTCAGTAACAGATGCTTAGTGTAAGATCCCTCTTGAAATGATCCCTCTGATCCTGGCCTAGAGGCATTCATTAAGGCTTCCAAAATTACCACAGTTAATTGCCATTAACTTCTACACGTTCAAGGTTTTCCTTAGTGCATGACTCTTCCTCTTTTTCTGTCTTTATGAAACAGCCCATCCATGCATCCCGATCCTCCTGCCATGTGAGTGGTTCCACCATGTGTCAGTTACTCCTATGATTGTGTGACTTTGAGCAGGGGTAGAGATCCAGTTCCTCCTGTTTGGTCCCCAGGCTGTGTGCATTGGACACAGACACTTGGGGTGGTTGTCTTCTGGTCCTCATCCTGGGAAGCAGCTGAGGAACACTCGTTGCTGCTTTGGTTGGCCTGGCTTATTCCCCAGTTGGTTGCAATGGCACAAGTGCTTCGGGTCCAGAGTGCCCTCAAATCCTCCAGTTTAAAGCTCTCCTCAGCAGGTTGGCCAGCCTGCTGCCAAAGATTCCCTTGCCTCTTCTAGACAGGTGGATCCTATCCCTCCTTAACAGGCTATAGTCATCAAAGAATGTCCCATCATCATAAAAGCCAAGAGGGTTGTGACAGCACCAGCCACAAGGCCAGAAGTTGATTTGTATTGTATGTGTGGTTTTGGTTGCATGCCATCCTCCCACTGGTAGAAGGTAACTGGAAGGAAAGGTAACTTGGCACCAATATTTGCCTGCACCCTGCTTTATAGTCTTCCACTCTCCACCACCTCCTCCATCTTAATGTCATTTCTACTCACTGTCTCCCACCCCATGATTCTCTTGCTCTGCAGTTTGGTCCAGCTCCTGTGTCCTTTACAGGAAATACAAGCATTGACACAGCTAAAATGATGTGTAAAGAAGCATATAATTACTGTTTGGTATCTGGAAAGGATATGGGGCTTCTGTTTTAAGGCAACAGAAAGAAATCAATTCCCACTTAGGTGTAGCATTTTCTAATAGTGAGGATACTAGATAATTGTAGCTTGATAGTTAAAACAACATTGACTTTGTCCCTCTGATTCTTAAAATGTTTCTTAAAAAACATGCTGAAATTAAGATGACAACAAACATGCAGGAGAAAGGAAATAATTGAGCTGAGACAGTGATAAGTTGTTTTCCTAACAGAGTTTTATGACCAGGGACTCTCAAGTATGTCCAAGATTTTCAGATTACTATGATTTGCCAATATCCCTGTAAGAACTGGAAATTTTAGAATCACAGAGTCAGCGAATCATGGAATGGTTTGGGTTGGCCCTTTAAAGATCCTCTAGTTCCAGCCCCCTTGCTGTGAGCAGGGACATCTTCCACTACATGAGGTTGTTCAAATACATGAAATAAGAGCTTTGCCTTTCTTCCACATATAATTTCCATAAAATAATTTAATAGGAACAATTAGTGTAAAATATGTTGCCTTTTATAGCTAGCATAACTATAGTGAAAATGACTTCAAAAGTTGTATACTTGTTTGCTGTTTAATATCACAATATTCAAAGAAGACTAACGTAAATACAAAATTAAAAAATCCTCATAAGATGCTGAATATTTGTAAATTTCAGCTTATTTTGGATAATAATGTAAATGGAAAGGAGGCATTGTCAAAGTCATGTATGGTCAACATTAATGATTGTTTGAACTAGCATTATCTAACATAATGCTCTAAATGCCACAACAGGGCTACAAAAGATGATGACATCAACAAGCTAGCCAAGATATCTGATTGTCATCCAACATATGTAGCCAAGGGGGCTGCTATGGCTGCTTTCTACTTGGCGAGATGCCTCCAGCTTGGCCGAGGCACAGAGAAAGACCAGAATGCTGCTGAGAAGTACTACTCTAAAGTAAGTTGAGAGAGCCTTACAGTCTAGTTTATATCTCATGAAATGGAGTGATACCTTGGATCTGAGTCTCTAAACTTGCTATTTCATTAAAGACTCCAACACTGTTAAAAAAATCTTTGCAGGAAAATGTAGAGTGATAGAAGTGTACTGAAAACTACTAAAACCAGCCTTGAAGGGATGTTATCCTGCCCACTTGCTCAAGCAAGCAATATAACCACCACCACCAACAAAAAAATCTATGGTAATCACCACAGCAAAGAGCTTGGTAACTTGTAAAATACATTAGCTAAACAATTTGAATAATTTTATCCCAAATCAATTTGCTTTCTTTCATTTTCTCACAACTGAAAAATCATGACTTTTCCATATACCTTAGATTCTGTAACACTTACAACCTTTATTAATGATATTTAAATTGGCCATAACTGGTTCTCATACTTACTTTTATATTTACATTTTCAGTGATAGCTGAGGGTTTACTGCTTTCTCTGTTCAATACACACAGGGGAAAAACATCAGTCACACTTTTTTCAAAGTTCCAAATTTGGAGTAAGATTGAGGGAAATAAGCTTGAGGAAAAGTATTAATAATGGTCTCCAGAAGATTAATCTATTGAGTAATATCAGTGATGCCTAAAGGCATCAAGGCAAGGTGATTATACCAGCTGAAGGGAATATATCAAGCTGGCATCTGTGCTTCAGAGAGACTCTGTGGTTTCTGTGGATGTAGTGGCCATTTGTTTCTGCAAGTAGAATACTTTGATGGCCATCTTGGTGCAATCTAAATAAATGGAGAGTTATGTAAATGATAAATTATCAAACAATTTTTGTTGCTCCTTACTCAGGGAAGTCACTGATAGAAAAGGCTTAGCAAAGCAGGTCATCTGAAAACAGACATTTTAAAAATTTTGTTCTCCCACTCTGAAAAATGTTATAGAGGATAGGATAAGAAGATCATGAAAGGAACACAAGCTGAGGTATTATGACCATTGTAGCCAGTATTCCTAGTTAAGTCATCAAAGAGGTCCATCAGGATTAAATTGCTGCATGGCTTTGTGGGAGCGTAAAGACTTCTAAAGTCTAGTAAACCTGCCTCAACTGAAAGACGACAACTTTCACTCATTATTCACTTGAGTGAACATCTGAGACTGATCTAGGAATGTCACTAATGTCTCTGTATAAAGAGAGAATTCCTATGGACTGGTGTCAGGCATCTCTAAATCAATAGCAAAAGAGAAGCAACAAAGTAAGCAAGGAAGCTCCCTGAAACAGTAACTTTAAAAGAGTTGTGGGGGTGTCCATGTTTTTTGTACCTGGAAAATTCTCATGTTAACTGTACAATTACTCTTACTTAAAAATCATATTTGTTTTCATTAACTGCTCAGCTGTGGTTTTGGCCTACCATTCTTAGACCCAGTCAGTTTTGTAAGAAATGAGAAGGAGAAAATGGGCATCCCTAAGGGTCCTGAAATAGATGAAGGACGCGAATGATACTCATCCAGTCTGTAAGCAGATTTATTTTTCTGTCTGTGGTGCTGCACATGCCATGCCAACACACAGAATTAAAAAAATAAACCCAAGACTAAGACTATGGTCAAGTATGCTAATTTTCAATACTAATTTTTTTTTAAGTGGCATCAGAAAAAAGATTCAAAGCCAAATATGTTAACACTTCAATATTTTAGCAAGTTGACTGTCTCAGATAGCTTTGTTGACACTTAAAGACTTAATATTGTCATATTGATAACATACAATTTTATTGTAGCTATAAACTAGAACTTTGATATTCTTTGTTTTCAAAGGCATGCTATCTGGATCCTGCTGTTGCTTCTCACCTTCAGCTGGCAGCTAATCTTGGGACAATTTAGTGTTTCCTTTACTGTGACTGGTATATATTTCCTGCAAGAAACCATTATTAATCTTCAGCAATTATACTGTTCATCACTTACTGCTTGCTTTTCAACTCTCTATAGGATATTATTTAAAACAATTCAGTGATTCATTTTATCTGAAATAAAGAGAGACAGTAAAAAGCTCACGCTCTAACTCAGATGAAACCAGGACAGAATTTTTAAAAATTGTATTGAAGACTTACAAGTTTATTAAGGACGCTTCACTGGGACAGATGTATTTTCTTCAGGTCATACTGCTACATAGCACATAAACCGAACCAAAACCAAATAAAAATGGTGGTTTCCTTTCTGCATATATAATGTTTAAATTTCAGTATTTTGAAAAGCTTGAACCCAAATTTGTCTCCTTTTCACATACAGCCCACTCACAGGCCATGGCCATTTTTAAAGCTTAATTTCTTAGTGGTGCTTATACTATCTTCCACATACTTTCTAAAGCATCTAGATGTACTTAAGTGTCTTTATATATTTTACTTTTGTATTGCAGAGACTCAAAGGTGGAAACTGTCTGGTAGAACACCAAGCTTTAAAATTCAAACCATACCAGCTTCTAAAACTAGAAAACAGTCCTTACAGAACTTGGGAAAAAAGCCCCAAACGTTAGTACGGAAATATTGAATATACATCCTCAATATGAGGCCTGTTTTCCTCAATCCTTCATACTGCATTCACACTGCCTCTGTTTGTATTAGAAATAGTTGGAAACCTTTTGGCTAGGAGTATGTATGTCTAAGCAATGTCCTGCTGGATCTTTTATCAAAAGATACTTTGATTAACCACTAGAAAAAATTACTGATTGCTATGGTAAGCTTGCACATTTCTAAATGCCTGTTTACTTATGAAACTTTCTAAGTGCAGAATTTGCCTTGCTTCTTAGGACTGTGCCACGACCTGAAAACTTTTCTGAAACTGTTGGAACAGAAGGCTAGATGTTACTAAAATGTTGATTTAAATACAGTATATACAGACTGTATGCACCTTACAATACAGCCAGTGATAACTGCAAGTAGGTTTTCTAAGAGCACAACTGTACCGAAGTGAGAAGACAGTAATGAGTGTCACCTAGGGATTTTTGATGATGTTTAATTATTTAGATGTGCATTAACACAATATTTACATATTTTTACATAAATTTAAAAAAAAACAACCACTGAAGACAGTTTTCTTTCCCTGTATAAAATAAGGGAAAGATTTGAAGGTTATTTGAAATTGGGGCATTTGAATAAAACAGCCCTGAATAATATCAGGGAAGTTATCAGAATGGTTTAATTAGACGTCTACTTGATCATTCATAGAAGCAATTCATAAGCACTAATCTCTGAACTAACATTTAACACAGGCATTCTGTTAGGACATACCAGTTTACAATACATAACTTTGACACAGACTTCAAAGCAATGTAGATATTTCTTATTAAACTAGTGCTGTCAAACTCACTGATCAGTTGTCAGTACAGCCTCATTTATCAAGTACTGCAATCCAGTTGTGATATTTATTGCTTACAAATGCTTCAAACTACAGGAAATCTTTGGTAAAACCAAAATTGATAAAATTTTCACAATAGCTTTACATGTAGTATTGCACAACAAGGCTTTTTCAATACACAAGAAAAAAAAAAAGGAATGCTCAGATCCTCAGTGAGGAGATTAGAACTGTACAACATTCATTAGTTTACCACTATAAGCAAAATTTCTTTCCATAAATGTTTAAAATATCTTCTGGTTTCTTTCAGCATATATGAACATCTATTTTTCAATCTATGTTTGAAACAGAGGAGTAGTCAAATAGAACAATTTAAATAAAAATTGGCAGCTATACAGCATTTTTTTTGTCTACCCTACGACAGCATCAGATCTTTTCAAGTCTGTTTACTTCACAAAAAACTCAAGAGGAAAGAAAAATGCTAAAAATAATCATAGTCCTCAGCCCTCTATGGAAAAGAGGAAAATAAGTTTCATGTCTATTCTTGAACATAGACATTTCTCTAGTGGTCCAATTGTGCAGATTCAAACCTAAGTGGCATTAAGCTGCTCTAAATGAGCTCTCAGCTCAGGACACAGTTCAGTTAGCAGCAGTTCCAGCAAAACCTGAAAAACAGAAGAGAGTTAATACGATGCAGGTGCTAAATAAATGAGAATTTCTTCCTTTCTGTCATTTTTAGAAAATCACAGATAACAGGATTATATTGATTATGTTCATCATTCATTGAACTAGTTTTCTTTCATTCAAATGTTAGCACATGCCCTACAGATAACATGGGAAATGTCTTGAGGCTGGAAAGAAGCAAGTGTTAAGGGCAGCAGCTTTCAGATGGGGATTTCCCACCCAGTACAAACTGGTGCTGTTCTGTCAAAGGCTCCACAGCATCATAAGCAAGCAGCAGGGCAGCACCTTCTCTCTGGTGCTGGGGCAGCACTGTGTGACAGGCTGCTGTCTGGAATGTGCCAGAAGAGACTGACTGACTGTGAAGGTGTTACACTTCGATCCAGCTGCATATTTCACCTAGTCCCAACAGTTGAGGAGTGGAACTTTTGGAGGGCTGTCATATCCTACCTATGAGCCAGTCCTGCTAAGATTTACCAAGGTATGTTTATTTTTCTAAGCTGTATGAAGAAATTAGTTTGTACCTTATGATGTCAGTCACATTGGATGTGGTAGAGGATCTCTTTTAGACAAAAGCAATGCTGCTGTTAAACAGCCTTTTGTTATTCAAACTTAGTCAAGTGATCCAACCTATAAATAAATAAATCTCTGCAAAAACACAGCCCCTAGGCTGTGTGAGTAGAGCTCAGTAACTAACAGGATTATGAAGTTAAAAAGCTACTTTTCTGGTTACTCACATAAAGTAGATGCTTATTAGCCTTCCTCTCTTGCAGTGCATTGAACACTTTCACTACACCATGACGGGCATTTTGTTGTCCAACAAGATTCTGCAGAGTATCTGCAAACAAACATTACTTCAGTTTGTATTGTTTCCCTCATGCTAGGCAAAACCTCCAGCCAGAATCACAGAATCATCATTCTACTACCCAAAATCACAATCATGGAGTTTGGAAGAGACCTTCAAGATCATCTAGTTCAACCATAAAGATGGGGAAACAAAGTCCCTGCACTTCATTGGCCCTTGGCTACAAGATACACAGTCCCTACTCAGCAACCTTTTAAAAACAGCTTGAAAAGATACCTGTATTCTCAAGTTACCCAACACATGTGTGTGCATGTCAGTGACTGTTTTAAGTGTTTTAACATGATATATCAAATCCCTTTTCAGTAGTTCACCTCACTGAATCAAGTCTCATCTCACATCATTAAACCATTCACTTACATACACCTTCAGCCACAAAGACACAATTTCTACAACATTTAAAACTAATAGAGCACTTGAATGGCCTCTCAGATCTTCACAGAGAATACTCCCACAAGTAGACAGTTAAGAAAATTCTAAGCCAATTATTTACGTTTTGGATTAAATTAGAGAATAAATAGTGATTCAGTGCTCCATCATTAATCTAAGGTGCATTCAGAGCTATGTCCTGACATATGGCTCCAAGCTCAGAAACAAACAAAAAAATCAAACAAAACCACAAACCAACTATGGAAGGCTATTTAGGTAAGTAGGTGAGTATATAACACAGGGATTAAATGGAGAGTTGTTTACACATCAAGTGGCAAATACTTTGCATGCATACCTACTCCTTTTTTACAGTAAAAGTTGATTAAACTACCTAATGCATGGGGTTATATGAGATATCTCAGTGAAGCCATAAAATAGCTCACTCTCTTCAAATGGAGCAGAGAAAAGGCATTCAAACTAAGCTATGTTTAAGTG
This sequence comes from Monarcha castaneiventris obscurior, assembly GCA_026261815.1. Taxonomy (NCBI): domain Eukaryota; kingdom Metazoa; phylum Chordata; class Aves; order Passeriformes; family Monarchidae; genus Monarcha; species Monarcha castaneiventris. The sequence goes on from JAMPIT010000433.1 coordinate 30,639,626, forward strand.
CATTTGCAAGTGCTAAAAGTAATGATTTTGGATCTTTTTGGTTAGGTGCCTTTGGGTTTACATGATCTCTGAAGGGTCAGAAATATGTGACTGGACTTCCTGTCCTGTGAGTGGGACAGGAAGGAGCATCTCAGAATGGTGCCCCAGAAATGTGCTGGCTGAAGAGGAAGCTGCCTAGGCTTGGGAGATAAGGGCAGGCAAAGGAAGGTATGGAAAAACCCATTCCCCATCTAGGATCTTCTTCTGCCCAGGCTGCAGGTCACCCTAACATTCAGTGCCCTGAGACCTCTTACCAGAAATAACAACACACAACACTGACAGCATGGGTAGATCCCTCTCTCTCCGACTTTGAAAATTAAGAGGAAGAAGTAATCGGGGTGGTGGCACTCTCCCTATTTGGCAAGTAGTTCCAAGTGGCAGAGCCACATATTTGCTCACAGAGAACCAGCAAGAGAGGGAATCAACTGAGGTTCCTTGATGAATATTATGCACAGAGATGGAGCATTTTAATTTTGTATCCACGAATAATATCTGAATCCATGCCTTTTACCAGACAGGCAGGAGAGGCAAAGACTGAGGCCAAAATCATTCTTATTTACGCAAATAACCATAATTTAGAACTCTACGGGAAAGTAATTTGATAACCAGTTTCCTTACTGGTTATTAAATCTGTCTTTAAGCAGAAGCAAAGTGATCTCACCTGGAATGTTTTCAAGTAGTTTTTGCTGTGCTCTCTGTTTTGTCTCCTGCTTTTGTTCATCGCTCTTGGCTCTTGGAGGTGGAGCTAACTTTCCATTTGGCCAAAAAGCATCTCGAAACACACCAATGTAGTAAACAAGCATTGGTTCACTGAACATCCAGTGTACAGTGTCACGGATTTGCCTGTAAAGAAGTGTAGAAGGGAGCCCATTGGAGCTAGTCTTTTATGTTTTATGCAGGTTTACTCTTTTTACTCCTCAAAGTAGTGGAAGAGATGTTCTTTTTCATGTAATTATGCCAATATACTTGGGTTGTTTTCATTGGCATCACAGCAGGTCATATGCAGCTCTGGGTGCTCTAGGATCTAGGTCACTCCAGATACCTGACTTAGACCTGGAGAAGGCTGCTTTTCAATGTAATCCATAAGCAAAACAAACATACATTACAAATTACAAGTACTACATTGAAATGTACATCAAAACTACATTTCAACCATGGCCAGTACAAAGGCTCCACTAGGAAAAGACATGAAAATCAGGTAAGTAATTGTAGCAAACTCCAAACTAGTTGCCTGCAGAGATTGCCTGCTAGGATAAAAACAGACAGGTTTGATAGAAGCACAGTAAGTTCCTTCACAGATAGCAAAGCACATTACTGAAGGGATTACAAATGGGGATAGCAGCCTCCTCCTGTGGCTGCACCACTCACTGTAGCCTTCAGCACCAAGAGTCTGAGGTAGAGAGCAGGCTCCAGTCAGTACTGCTGAACTGGGCCATACAGCCAAATCCCTTAAAATCAATAAATATAACATCAACCTACATATAAAAAGCTACATAGGAACTTTGCATGCAAGCTATGCTCACACAGTCTCTCCCTCTCTGTCCTCCTTCAGGCATTTTCCAGTTATCAGCAGGGTATGAACAAATGAACCTATCAATTTAAAACTCAGTGAGTGGATACTGTCTGAGACCAGTCCAATTTACTGCTACATAACATACATAAGAGGCTTTAAAAGCCATGCTGGCATGTGTAAATTTAGTCACTGACTGGATGAAGAACAGCCTGTTATACTGGCAGAATATGTCTAAAAATTGTTTCTGCCCAGGGATACAGCTTTCCACGTGAAGGTGTGTACAGACAGGTATGCTGACTTCATAGCCTCATGCAGGCCTCACTTGGCAACATGCAGATAATTCACACATCTGTGTTTTCTCTAATAAACATAACATACTTGCAAATTCAGCTGTGGAAAACAAATGCAGATTATCATATCCAACAAGATGTCCAGATTATTTTTTAACAGTTCTGCTCTCAGCTTTTTCTTTCATAGAATGATGATGAAGGTTCAGTTAAAGCAACAGCTACTTACTTGTTGATAGTTCTTCCAAAAGTGACTTGTACTAGTGCAATTAATGTTTTTCTGACCCACTTGAACACTAGAACAATGAAAAATTATAAAAAATAATGACCAAGATGTTAGTAACATTATGGTACCCATGATCACATGCAAAACCTTCCCCCCACCTCCCACCAAACCAAACCCAAACAACCCACCCCTAGAGTAAACACATTGTTATAACCCTTTCTAAGATTCCATTAATTGTACAGAGGTTTCATTTTTCTTGACTACATTCCTTGTACTGTTTGCTGTATGGTTTTTAAGTCTTGCAGATTACATAAACCTACATATAATATGCATTCTAGGTTATACTGTAAATTTTTATATGTCAGAGTATTTCAAGTTTATTAAGCCATACAACTACTCAAAATATTTTTTCTACTACAAAAAAACAAATGTCCTCAAACTTCCCACCCTTTTCATACCTATTAGTATAAATTACTCACAGCAGCACCATTAAAATTCTGAAAACATTGTCACTCAAACCAAGCAGTCAACTTTCCATTACAAATAAAGGAAACAAATGTGAATGCTTCCTAATAATTACTGGTTAATCTTTCTTTCATGCTGTTCACCATCACAATGAAGTCTATATTTGGAAGGTACATCTGTCATTTTTGGAAGGTGCCACGTTTTGTAATAGTTACCCTGTAAATAATTTTATAGAGCATCATGCATGGCTGCACATTCAAATAGAAACAAAAATAGTTTTCTTTATTACATCATTCAGTTACGTAAGGGGGGCGGGGAATCCAGTATTTAAAAGATACCAAAATTCTAGCATCATTTTCATCATGCAAATAGCAGAACTAAAATGCATATATAATTGACTTAAAATGGATATTAAAGTCATTTTAGTAAGTCACTAAAGAGGCATGTTCTATAATAAAGCCATCTTTCTTTCCTCAGAATTCATACAATCTAATGAAGAGCCTATTTACAAAAAGCATACTACTGTCTTTTTCTCCTTTTCAAACTTTTTTCATCAAAAATTTAAAAATATTAAATGCAAATGATCTCCCCTACCAGTTACTCTTTTTTTTTGCCATTTTATATTGGAATTTCACTTTTGAATGAAAGCTCCAAAGTTAAGAACTACTGAAGAATAGCTTGCTTCCCAACAAACTGGCCATATAGATTGCAAGCATGTTTCCACTTATTAAAACAGCAAAAATATCTGAGTTAAGAAGTGCCCCACAGAGCCAAGAGATGCCAATAGCAATTGAGCAGGTTTACAGCTTACTTCCTCGCAGCTCAAAAATCTCTCCAATCAGCATGAAACACGGCTCAGCAAGAGAGTCCTTCTTCCCATCCACCTCCTCTCCATAGTCTGACAGGTCACTGTCCTCTTCTGTTTCTTCCTAGGAAGAGAAGGACAACATGGGTATGCACTGCAGTTCCCCATCCTTTTTCCAGAATGGATTTAGTTACTGCCATGCTCTGGCAAAGGAGCACAGCCAGTCCTCTCAAAGAGCAGCATTAGAGCCAACAACTGCTGCTGGCAGAACCTGGCAAACAGGAACATCACGAGGGAGTCTGAAAAGGGATTGCACTTCCCATTGGACCAGAGTGATGACAACACTGCACTGCTGGGATCATCATCACTGCTGAATCTTCTGCTTGCAGCCTTTGCCCCAGTAAGCACCTCAGTGCTGCCCAGATTTTCAGGATTTACTGCCTACATTGTCCCACCAACACCAGCTGGATAAAAGAAAGCAGGTGATGTGGGAGTCGTGTACTGCTAGGAAATGGGTGAGGGCTGAAAGCAGGAGATGGCACTCAGAGGTGTTTGTGATTGCAAAGCCTCCTCTGACACAACACCCACAAAAAAACCATCCAGGATGGGGAGCCAGCCAGCTGGAGCTGTTTGCATTGCTAACAGCCAGGAAAAAAAGGGTTACTGCACAGGGAGAAGCAGGTAGCTGGCTCCCCAGGAGAACAGACTGTGCTTTCACAGCTGAAGACATTCAGTGGGATTAGGCACTAACCAGTTGTCCTTGCAGCAAACTGGGAACCAAACCCAGCAGCAGAAAGGAACTGGCCACTGCAGAGACAAGCAATATTAATGGGAACCAGTCCCAGGCAGAAACAATACTGTGATACACAGTGACCTGAGCTTAGGGCACCATGAGAAGAGTTATTCAGATAGACTCCCAGAAGATGACTGGGTTGAACCACCTCAGTTCTGGCAGTACCATCTATTCCAGAATGAAGGGCAGACAGCAGGTTGTTTCTCAGTGTCATGAAGATCCTTCAGGGTCAGGACTACACCACCTATCATTACTCATGGCAGCTGACACATCCCTTTGCTTTCCTGGATCTTCCCCTGCCCGCCTTTGCTTAGAGCAAAGCAGAAGAGAGGCAGACCTGACCTCATTGAGGCTGGTGCAATGCCCCTGTCTCTGGATCAGGAATGGTCAGAATGATGGGGAAATTTTCTTCTTCGGCCTGGTTTTCAGAGATATCAATCATCTCTTCATTTTGTCCTCATCATTTGATCATCTAATACTGGTTTGGTTTTCTGCTATTCAGTGAATCTCCTGTCATTTAGAAAATGCAACAAGAAATGTAAATTCTTACACTACAGTGCATTTTCTATCCAGTAAATTTATAAACCTAAAAGCCCTTCTTTCTAAATGATAACTACATTTTCCCTTTGATTTGGTTTTGGTCTAGAGAGCTAAGAAATACATTCTAAAGATAACCCTGTCCAAGGAGTTGTATCTATAAAGAAATTGCTGCAGTATCTAATCCTGAAAACAACACTCAAGAGGGTAATACTATTACTCTGATATATATTTGGAAAATGTGAGATGAGATGTAAAGGCAAAGAGAGAGCTGAATGAGAGTATTCTCTACTACAAAGTCCAATATACAAACTAAACCAGGAATTCTCAGTTACAAAAAGAACAAAATTATAACAGCTTTATGTGTGCTTTAACACAACTAACTTCATTTATGACCTTGTACCAAACGATTTAAACCTAGTTTAACTGCTTTAGGAAAGCATCCAAGATGTTGTCAACTGGGCAAGACTGAGCTGATCCAAAGCTCTTACTGAAAGCCATAGGAGTCCAGGAAACAGCAGAGCTAATACCAGACTGTCTCACAATCCCTCTCCCTCCATTTTATTTTATTATTTTCACATTAGGACAATCATTTGACTCATTCAGAGGGTCTAACAGTTCCCACCATTTGTATTCTGTTGTCTTCTCTTATGTGTAAGCTTAAGGAAAGAAGGGAGAAGAGAAGGAAGACAAATATGAAGCAGAATGGTCTTTGCATTTGCACAGTGCCTGGCATAATACACTCTAGCAGAATTAAGCTCCTAGTCCCACAAGTAATAAATAGTATTAAATTTAAACTCAGTAAGAAGTTATGTTCCAACTCCTCTGTTGCCACACTCTGTGGGCATTTTTTGCTCTACTTCCTTTAGTTTTTCAGTATTGGTTGCATAATTTCTGCTTTGTTTATTTGTTCTTTCTCCTCTCACACACTATTATTAAAAATTCTCTGTCCTTCTCCTATATTTCCTAACTATTTCCTCCTACACACTCACATAATACAATATCTATGCAGTCTGGTTTTGTCTTGAGGATGTTTTTCAATTAAATAGCAAAATACAAATAGCTTCACACTTCAATGCTTTTATGCTACTTCTACCTGTCATTTTAGTGAAAGCACGTTAGATTTTAGAACTCCCGTACTTCTATCAAAGTGTAAAACTAGTTTTCTCAAACTTTCTTTATATCTATTACTCTGAAATGAGGCACGTGCATTCAGCATCTAGATGCAAGTACGGTATAATTTTGAAAGGTATCTATGGGATTTTATTTCTGAGATGCCAGACCACCTTTCTCCCTATTAAAAGGCTAGAACTGTACATGTTCCCCAAACTCCAATTATCCTACAGAACACCCATCCACCCCAGACGACTACAGCATGTAAGAAATTAACTGTTTCATATGAATTTTGTATAACCTTTAACTAAAAGGGGGGGATAGAGACAGCTCTTTGAATGTTGCATTATCTGAATATGAACAACACAGAACAGAGTGCCATGGAATTATAGTCAATATAGTCAATGATCTATTCTAGTCACTAATCTATTATTCATTGCATTTTCATAGACAATGGGTTTTTATGGCTTAATAACAAATACTCCAACTGGTTTGCCCACATAGGCTCTTGACTGCATTTGCAAATTCCCTCAGTTAAGCCTGTCTATTTGCCAATAGTTTTTTGTCAAAACTAGCTCTGCTTCAGAAGTTGTCCTGAAATTAAGGATACACAGCTGTTCCTGCCAAGAGAATATCCCCAAGTGAAAATTATTGTTACCTGCCAAAACCCCTCTGAAATATTCATGTCCAGCACTCAAAAAGTGGAAAATTCTGCTATAAAAAATAAAACAATCCCACATGAACTGCAATTTATCTGCAATAGCTTACACACTTGCCTACATGCATTTACCAAAAGGCAGGAAACCTATTTTATTAATAAGGACCTTTTAAATTCATAGGCAGCTCTTACTTCTGACTCTTTGTTCACTAGAAGTAAATTACAAGTGACCTTTGGAAATACTGCCTGCCATTCAAATACTAATGACTCTCCCTGCTTACTTTGGGTAAGTAATTAAATTTGGGAAGATTACTTTTCTACCACTTACCTCCTGATGAGAAAACAAATCACCAGGAAGTCGTTCTAGAAATGAGGAGAGTGAAAACGATGACTTCTTTCCTTGCACATCAATAACTTTGAGGTGCTCTGGGGAAGGGCTCAAGAAGGCATAAAGTGCTTCACTCTGGCACAGTCTTTCATCAGAGAGTAATTTCTATGAAATAAAAATAATGACACATCACAACACAGCAACACATCAATTAAATATTTCTTGTTAAGGAACAAGATGTGTTGAGGCATCCAATAAAACTGATTAAGTCACAGCTCAGCGATAGGGTGAGAAAAAAATCCCTATCTCACAAAGATACATTAAGAAGCTAGTTCTAAAGTACTAGAAGTAGTTAAGAATAAAGCTTTTAATCTTACAACTGTCTTTTTTTATAAAAATTTCTCATTTATAAGCAATTTGTTGTGAAGAGTTTGAGCTGGAATTGGCAATTAAAGGTTTCATTATTTATGATTTTTTAATTAATCAAAGTTTAAATTAACTTACCACTAGTGAAATGTTTACTATTAGTCAAACTCATCTCAGCTTCAGGCATTTTGGACAACTTTGACATTTATAGTCACAAACCTTACTTCTGACCTATTTGTTCTAGGCTCTCTCTTTAGGCAATAGAGAGACACCACCCTCTCAATTCTCCTGTTTAGATGTCTGTTGGTTTTGTCTTCTTACCTGCAGAAAGTTATTAAGCTGGTTCTTGGATTTCTCCATGAATTTCTGGTCTATGGATTTAAAGGGCAGCTTGCTGAGAGAAGGCAACTGAACTTTCTTTAATGATGGAAAACACTGTGTAGGAGAAAGGAGAGCTCAATTAACATGTATGCAGAGAAAAAGACAGGTGGCTCAGAATGGAAAGGGAGAGACTCCCTTGTGCTCTCATCTCCCTTCCACACCCCTCTCAAGAAAACACCTTCCCTTTCCCACTATGGGCTGACACATCTACACCCTTTCCCTTTACACCAGCATTATCTATCCTTTATCAGACAGAAAGGTTAAAGCACTGTAAAAAGAATCCGAACCTTCTCTCTCCCCAAAAGCTGTCATTTCTAGTACTTCCCCAGAAGCCAGACACAAAGTCTAGTTCTTATAGCAGGCTCGTATATGACAGTGTAGAGCATATACCTCTTTGAAATGGGGTTAGCCCAGTAAAACATTATTAAGGGGAAAAAATAATTGTAAACAAGTTTTATAAGCATCTGTCCGAGACCAGAAATATGCAGATAGAAATCTAGCTGTAAAGGGCTAAAAGCCAAAAGGCTGGCATTAAAATTGGCAGCATTAAATTTTTATCATTCTGACACATTTTAGCAATTTGTGTATCTTCCCTCCCATAGCCAGGATTCGTACCTCACTGAGTTTGCGGTGTAGGTTCTGAAACTCACTGAGCTTCCTGGGAACAGTCCAGTTCTTAGTTTCAGCTCCACCAACTTCTTGTAAACTCACCATGACAGAGTAACAGGGCACTTGTTCTCCATTCTCTTCTAAAACCTTGTGGGGGAAAAAAAGCCAGATAAAGTAATCTATGTTGAAAGTAAACAGTGGAACATTTGAGCTGCCAGATGACTGGGTTGAAAACTCAGTGATCAGCCCCACACTTCTCTTGAGATTTGAAAGCTACATATGGAGCAATTCCCCTAATGAACTAACCTTCACCCAAAATCCTGTGCCAGTCCTGAACCAGTCCTCCAGCTAACCACTATTACACCTTGCATACAGTTTTGCAGCACCATCCACCAGCAATCAAATCTCCCTGACGTGTCTTCTTCAAACAGCTGGGTGTATCATTCTGGTTTTCAATGTACCTACCATGTAGCTTTCTGATTGCTCATCAATACTCCATCTCTCCTATCTGCATTTACCTGGGTGTTCTCCCTTCATTCCCACCCTCCCTCAAGGTGTTCCTGCTGAGGCTCACCCACACACTGGGCACAGCAGCTCTGCAGCTGGTGCTGTCACAGAGCAATTTCTCTGCTCTCTTGAGCTGTTCTGCTTGCACAGTTTTGGTATCCATGCAGTGTCTATTTCTGAGGGACTCACAGCTTTACAAAAATACTAATGAATCAAACTACAATCCTCAGCCAGAGGAAGGAGAAGCAATTAACCACATTGTGCAAATGGGAAAACTACAGCAAAGTTAAACAATTTTTCTTGAGACAATGGCAGCAGTGTGACCACACTATTTCTTAATTTGATACAAGGATTGACATAAGAATTTCATCCTTATGTCCTATTGGTAGCAAATTTTTTGTTTACTTGTTTTGAGGAGACACCCATATTGCTTATGAAAGGCAAATAAGGGAAATGCATGAAATACTTGACTCTTGTCAAGACTAGAATCTTATATACATGTCTTATATACATGCAAATAACAAAAAGGTAACTATAAAATACCACTCCCAGTCTTCTTGAGCAAAGTTGTAACATTAAAGCCGTTTTTAAAGAATATTTAATTAATCTAATTGGGATAAGAATAAACTTTAAAATTCATATAATTATGAAACCTTTTCTGAGAAGCCTGTAGAGATCTGACAACACAATACTATTGATGAATAATTTGACAAGCAACTACATCACCATTGTAAAAGCCATGAGGCTGAAATGTACCTTCATATTTTTAAGCTATTCAGGGCTGTACATTGATAATATTTCCCTGTGATGCATTCCTCATAAAGCTGCACATGGACCACTGGGAAGCCAAGCCTGAGGCCCAGATTTCACATATCTCTGTCAAAAAGCTGCAGCAGCACTCAGACAGAATACAAAGCACCAGCCTCAATGCCTGAAAATGTTCCTGGTTCTCAGTGCAGCTATTTGGAGCAGTGCCTATCTCCTGCCAGACTGCTGCAGAAACAGATGTTTGAACAGCCTCCAAGGTGCAGGTCAGAGAGACATGGCACAGAAGAACTGGGATTGTCTGGGACAGTCCCTGCCCTGTATAGCCCGAGCTAGACTGGATCTGTGCTTGTAGGTGACTCACAAACACCTCCTGGCTGTCATTTTTAAATAGTGGGAGATCAGTGCTGAAATTGCTGATTTGAGTCATGCCTATGATTCTCTGTGCCAAATCTGTTCCCAGGGCAGGGATTTGCACGTGTAGGGTCATCTGAACTGTAACTGTCAGGAAAGAGTCATCCCTCTAAAAGTATATTCTCAAAGTGGGAGGATTTAGTACTCCTGCTTCAAGTTAGGGTCTACATGCAAAATCATCTAAATTCCAATTACTACAAGCTGTATCTACATTACAGCTTTTTTTCAAGTGCCCTCAAATCCCTCATATAAATACTGAAAGTGCTCAGGATCTTCTTAAGAATGCAAAATTTTTTATTAACTTAGGTACTTGTGAATTTGTTTTTCCAAATTAGTGAGTCAGCTGGAAAACAGAAAAAAGGAATGTTAGGAGGTCTTCTAAACAAGGAAATCTAGTTCTCTGCTGTTAACAGGCACCATCTCATACAACTGCTATCATGAATGAACTCAAACTAGAGAGCCCTATTCCTCTGATTCTCCCTTTTGCTAAGTTAAGCAAACAAAAGTGCTTTGAGAACCACTCCTCATGGGAGAAGATCCTCATTCAAATCCACCCTTCTCAAGGGACACAGCCCAGCACCTGCAAAGCAACTGTACCACTTCCTCATCTTGAGTGGAAACTCCCCTCCTAATGTATTCAGGGGTTGCATTTACCCTTGACAGACCTGCAGCCCACTCAGGATGAACTGCACATCTGACAAGCCACCAGGATACCTACTGCTTCCAGCCAAAAGCTGCTCCAAAGGTCCCAGCTGAAGCCCAGGGTTCCTGCTGAACACCAAACCTTGCATGCCCCACAATGAGACTGCACTGCGCCTCTAATGCTGCTACGTGAAAAATCATCCAAGCTTTTCCCAACCTTCCTAAACCTTTCCTAACCCTGATTTCAGGTGCTGCCTGTACAGTGCTGAGTACAGGGGGGAAATCACTTCCCTGTTCCTGCTGGCCACACTACTTCTGATACAGGCCAGGATGCCACTGGCCTCCCTGGCCACCCGGGCTCATGCTCACACAGCTGTCAATCAGCACCTCCAAGTCCTTGTCCACTGGGCAGCTTTTCAGCCACCTCTTGCCCAGGTGTGTAGTGTGGTAACAACAAGAAACATACAATTTTTTTCACCTTATTCAGATCTACAAACTCAATTTCTTATGAAAACAATAGACTTTTTTTAAAAGATGTTATGCTCTGAAACAGTCTCCCTTTGGACAAGGGAGACAGAATGTCTGCCACAATATTAAATGACACAAGGCTAAAACCATTAAACCAAGCAGAGCAAGTTAGGTTGTTTAGCTCTAAGTTATACACCTATAATGGGGAAGAGAGTCACAGAATTACACAAGTTATCCTAGGCCCCCTCATTCTGCATGTTCCTACTGTATTTTTCAACCTCTATCAGTCAGCTAAAACACTGAGTCTTCAAAGTAAGTTTTATCAGAAATACCAGGTACCAAAAGACACCTGGAGATTATACCATTTACATTTTAAAATATATATAGTTCACACACATAGACCTAGTATGTTGAAATGTCTCAAAACTATAAAGACTGAGATTCAAGATGAGAGATTACAAATAAGCATCTGGACATGGGTTTTTTTCAAGACTTAAGTAACTATTTTTAATGCATTCTCTGTTAACTGATGTAGCAGATCAGTTTAAAAGGTCAATGACTGGCTATTACACTTCCAGCTCAAGATCTATAGCCAAATTTACTTTTACTAAGCTTTTCTGCAAAACAATAGGGCCAAGGTTTTCTGTCTCTAAAAATCACAGATTCTGGGATTAGCAACAACATATTTTGCAGGTAGAAAGGCTATGTCACCTACTTATGCCCCCTGAAATCATCAGCTGCAGCTAGAATATTCCCAAGCAATTAATTAACATAGGTAACTACAACACCCATGCTTTCTCCAGCCTACCCTTTGAAGCACAGAGCTGCAAACAGCACAATTAATGCAGGCCTACATTTAATTACAATCCAGTACTACTTGTAAGTTATAGCTAAAGCAGTAAGTAATGAATAGCCTCTTCCAACCTCCCTCTACTTTAGCCAAACCACCTTCTCCTCTGGTAATGACAGAGATGCTGAGCAGTTGTATCTGGTTACATTTGTGTGGAAAGCCGCCATTCTCCAGTTTTTCTGCACACAGCATTTACCAGATTTTAAAACCAGGTTTCAAAAGCTACAAATAACTCTTAGAAGACAAGAACTTTTTCAGTTCTCAACAGTGTCACCTGCAAACAACATTAAAATAAAGCCAAATCCAGACGTTTCCACATGGAGAATTTGGATTTTAAAATGGCACCTTACATTTTTTGACCTGTTGGATTTATTTCTTCTTTTACAATGACTTTAACTGTTGACAGAACTATCACTGGCTTGCAAGAGCCTAAGACAACCAAATAAACTCCACAGCATATACTTTTTTCCTCCAACAAAGTTACCTCAAGAAAACTATTTATATTCATTTCAGGAACATTTTCTTAATGGCATACAAAGGCAAGCCAGTAGAGGCCCAATTAATCTTTAGTTCTCTGTAGTGACACTGTCAAGAAGATTTCTTATGTATGTCAGCCTGCACTTACTACATAACAAGTATTCACTGAGTTCCCTTTATAAGTGTTAATAGAGAGCCAGAAGATGGTAATACTTCTTGTTTTCATCACAATTTTTTTACATGCATTCTACAGTTGTCTGCCTATGCCCAAATGGAACAGCAGAACAAGACCAAAAAAAAGTAACAACTTCAACTTACAGATACAAAGCACTTTCTTTCTGGGCATTCAGGTCCCTTGAAACGGTACAGCCATTAAATACAGTAATACAAACTACAAAAAGTGTAAATACTGCATCTTTGAGACATAGCAGAGACACAACTGCACCCAAGTGCAATAGCACGGTAATATAGGAAGAGACAGCTCTCATGAAAAACAGTGCCCCTAAGACGGCAAATTACCCCGTGCCAGAACTTGTTTATGTACATGCAGGTAATTTTTATAACTCCATTACAGCACTGTCCGAGGAATGGAAACTTTGTGTATGCATCATAGTAGCCACTGGGGAAACAGAAGAGGAGTTCAGAAGAGGTTAGGGTTCTTTCCCCTACAAGTAAATATTAAGTATAAACAGGTATAAGCAAAGTATCTACACACTTTTCTTCTGCTTTTCATGCAACTTTGAATAGACCCAGACGATAAAAAACCAGAAAAAAAAAATCTCATACCTCTCCTGAGACAATGAAGGCTTTCCACATGCCAAGATTCTCACACCACCAGTCTGTTCTTGCAATGTGCAGCTGAAGGTCACTGTGCTCTCTCTCAATCAGAGTAATTTCATCCTTCAGCTTAGAAACAATCTGCAGAGAAAAGTTTATTCATTACAATTGGTAGGAAAAAGCTGGTGCAGCACACAAGCTTTGTGTCTTTAGGGGCACTGTTCAGAAAGCAGAAAAGGTACAAAAGCAGGGGGAGAACAATTCACATGGACAAAAAAAAATAATCACAAGTGAGGGAATTGATGATGCCTCATTGACTTCTAGCAATCTTAAAGGTCAACTCTCACCTTAAAATAAAACACAAGTTAGAAGTACACACTACTATCACACTACCAGCATAAAAGACACTTGAGATAGGATTATATATTACCCACGGTATGTTTTATGAGAACTTGAAATTGCTGTAAATGAAATATACCTTTCTGTAGACATCTTTATCATTTCCAGGTACACATCATGTGACTGAAGAACCTGGGAATAGATTTCATTTCTAGGGATTTAGCTAAGTTAGAAATCACTCCAAATCATCACTCAGGATTGGGGTTTTTTATCCCTTAGCTCGAGAAGCCGGTCAGAGCCGCCCCTGCAGATGAGTTGTGCTGGCCCCCCAGAGCCAGCAGAGGGCACAGGACTGACCAGCACATCCCTCGGGGCAGCGCGGCAGGAGCGGCCGGCCCCGGCCACGGGGTGCCCGAGGCGCTACACGGGCACGGCCGGGCAGAGGGCCAAGGGACAAACACCCCTTGCCACCCACAAAGCAGCAAGACCACGGGAAAGCAGTCGTTATCCCATGGCTAACAAAGTGATATAAATCACATTCACAATTTTAGTTACAATAGCCTTAAAATACGGGGCGGGGGGAAACAAAACTAAGTTCTGATTTCACCTTCTATTTAACAAGTTGACTGAAATAACCATCTGACCCCGTCCAAAATGTGACAACTTGATATTACACAAACATACACATAGTCAAAAAAAAAAAAAGGAAAATCAAACAGAAGAACTGAAGACACTAAAGGTATGTACCTTTTTGTCGGGTTTTGGTGAATTACAAATGGAATTTAGAGCCTGTTTCTTATACTCGAGCTTGTCATTTAGCTGACGAAGTTTATTTACAGCATAACTGGCCTGTTCATTAATTCTTGTGCTGCATTCTTCAGTAGCTTCTTCACAACCTTGGCTCTAGGAATAGAGGATGGGGGTAATTGCAACATTAATATGAAAAAAGAGAGTTATTCATAGAATGATAGAATGGTTTGGCCTAGAAGGGACCTTAAAGATCACATAGTTCCAGTCTCACTGGCATTGGGCATGGACACTTTCCAGAGCCCCATCCAGCCTGGCCTTGAACACTGCCAAGGATGGGGCAGGAGGTGGGTTATTGTTTGCTCCATAAGCTTTTTATGTACAAGAACACTTTTTGATATAGATTAAAATATAGGTATAACAGTATTCCAACCATCGGATCTGACATGAAACATCACTCTGTTGTAAAAAAGCAATCCAAAACCAAAAATCCCAACAGACAAAGCCTCATTACCATTTCTACTACAGTTCTTTGGCAACTCATGCCAACTGTGTAAAATGACCTTCAAGCTAAGGCTTTAGTGTAAATGAGAGGTAGAATTAAAGTTTGTTTTAAAAGCAAAAACAGCTTAGTAGTCATGATCAATATTCAGAGCCAGATAGAAAAGCAAATACTTAGCACTGAGCAGAAAGATAATGAGGATGGGGCAGTGGGGAACAAAACCAAAAAACCCCCACGTTTCTAACAAACAGTCCTGCCTCCCACAAACCTTCACAAAACAGATTTGTCATCCTGCAGAACAATCTAAACCAAGTCCTTTAGCTTTCTACACAGATTTTACTGCTGTTTTTAGAAGTGTTAACAAAAATGTGTTAAAAGCACATATGCCTTACCCTAAATTCACATATTCATTCACGCAAACCAATAGCTTTTTCTATTTTGTGTACTACAGGCATGCAAAAAAATAGAAAACTTCACACCTTTCAGTGACATTCTCTTTATCATCTTCTAACATATAGCTCAGCCGCCCCTTTCTTACTGTACTTCCCCAAATAGACATGAAGACCTTGAGATCTAGCAAACAGCCCTCAGCTTTTGCTGTTGCCATGTTTAAAGATCTTTGAGGTCTGTTTGTGACTGAGTAGATCCAAATTTATCTGTGGGAAGCTGAATCTATTCTCATGAACAGGGGTTCCATGTTATTTAATGATATTGCAACTAAGTAAACTGTATCCTTATATAATGAACAAAAAGCTAACAGAAGGAAGTCTCAGACTCTTGTAAATTCTGTGAGTTTTTGAGGAGACAGTCCTATTGTAAATTCCATAGTATCTTATATCTTATTAAAAAAAGTCTGAGAAGAGATAACAGTAGCAACAATAATTAATCTCCTTAACATGATCCTCATAAACATAATGCAGAAGTCAGGAGTTCTAAGCTAAGAAATTCATGGCCTCTTCCAGCTCTGCATTTGCCTTCTATGTGGCTGAATAAAAACCCATTAGCTCTATGCCCTGTCCTTTTTTCTGTCTGTTCTGCATGGACTGTAAACTCCTAGGGTCAGAAACTTGCCTCCAATCATGGGTACAGACCTCAGCTCAGAATGTTGTCTTCCCCTGGCACTACAATAATACAAATAATAATAATTAACAATACTGGGTGTGTTATTTAAAATGCTAATGTAAAGAATCATTAAAAAAAAAACCAAACCTTACACTTGTTGGGAAGTATGGAGGTAAAGAAGGAATCAAAAATGCTATTTTCAATACTGAAGAATTAAAAGACTTTTCTTATGAAGTTTAGTGCTAGCAATCAAAGAATTGCAATTAATTACAAACCAGTGAGGCTGTTCTCCCAGAGGTAGGCTACATGGTTTCTCTATCATTAACTTTAAAGACACTTAAAGCAAAAGCTACTGCTGAATCACCAGGTTTATCACAAAAATGATAGAATTACAAGATCAAATAACCTGTATCCAAAATACCAAATTTATCAAATAAACAAGTAATTCATTCAAAGCTGAGATCGTAACAGATTGTGCTGTCTTCCCCTGACTGGTAAACTGATAATGGCTTCCATTTCTGTGAGTGACACACAACACAGACGTCGGTCTTATTTTAGTGATCTGACACATGCAGCTCCAATGCAATCACCAGAGCCTCTCCTCAAAGAGCTGCATGCAGGCACAGCCTGCTTCTGTATTTCTGCTTGTGACGTTTGTCCAAGTAGAAGAACTTGGAGGTTTGTGGCAGTTTGTGAAGGTTTGTCCTGGAAACAGAAAGTGGTAACACACTGGGAAGAAGAAAGGGCTTGTTCCGCTTGCAGAAGAACCAGCAGCTGAATTTCTATCTTGTGACTTGATTTTCTCATGTTTAATCAGGACTCATCCTTTTGTCCTCACCTCCATGAGGTGGCTTTTTATCTATTCAGCTATAACAGTGAAATTTACAGAGAATTAACAGGTGATGCCCACAGTGCCCCAGGAAGTGAGGACGTAGGCCCAAAATCCAAATTAAACCAAAACCAATCCACATTTGCTAGTATGTATCCCTCCAGAAACATCCAGTTTCTAAGCTGCCATTTCCCATACAGGGAAGGACAAAACCGCACAAACTTACTAGCCACTACTGCATTTTCATCAACATTTGAAAGAACGAGGGAAGCTTCAGAAAGAATTTCTTATAATGTTTTCACCTCAAAGACCCTGAAGCATGACACAGCACCACTAGAACTGCTCTATTCAAGAGACAGTCTAGCAGTATACACAACTTCATACTTAATTTGTTGTTTAAAATGGAAAAAAAAAAAACCTACCTTTCATGTTATAAGCAGACTTGGCAATATATTAGTCTTTAAGGTTTTATGGTTTCATGGCTGACACAGGCTTCATATCTGGCAAATACATATCCAAGGACTCAGAGGAAGGACAGATGATGCTGATGCCAAAAATCTAATTTTTTGGCAGCTACAGTAGACGTTACCAGACAGAGTATATCTAGCCCTAAGGTGTTGTGTCAGTTTTCTTAGAGAAATCATTATCTGTTAGACTCTGAATAAAGCATATGAAGAAATGGGAAAGCACAAGATTTAATGCTTTAGGAAGTTCTGGACAAAACTGTTAAGAGCCACTGTGCAAGGTCTCAGTGATTACAAGCACAAGGACACAAAGACTTTGAAGTACCTACCACCATCAACACAGAGCTGAGTCAGCAGTGAGAAAACTAGAAAACATATCTTTAATATTTTATCAAGGAAAAGAACACAAGGAAAAACAAACACTGAAAAGATCCACCAAGCTCTAAGAGCACATATTGCAAGTAATTTACTTATAACTGTTCATCTCTGCAGATTTGCTGATATGCAGACTACAAAGACCAGAACAACTCACCTACAGAAATTAAAGGCATTTAAGCAGTAAATACAAAAGCCTTAGGTTCTGGAAAAATTGTTTCTAAGTAACAGAATGTAGACCAGCACTTCTGGATTCTGCTTATTTGTTTATTTAGATCCGGTTTTAGACAAACTGCTACATTTCATTGAGTTCTGAGCAAGTTCACATGTAAAATGAAAACATCCATGCTGATCTGAAGCAGCAGCCTGACTGAAAGAGGCACAGAATTGTCTGAGACGCGCTCTTGTCAAAATGTTCTTGCATAAACACAGCACAAGTTCCCCTGACATGACTGATTTAGACAACCCAAGGAAAAAACCTCCCCCAAGAAGAGTTGCCATTGGCTTATTGCTTATGACATTTTCAATACTCTGTTTTAGTATTCAGAGTTCCTGTGCTAGATTTATCCTCCAACATGGTCTATTAATTTATTCACTTAATTAATTAAAACCACTAAGATTATATTTTACATTGCTTTTTCTTCTCTTTTGTGCAACTTTTAATACCTATTTAGTAGCTAGGGAATGCATGGGAGGCAGGGACAATGTCTGGGCAAAAACCTACTGATGTTTCAGTGAGAATTTTTTCACTCAAAAGTAGAGCAGCTCAGCTTGTATAAAGTATGTTTTGCATTCTCTGTTTCCAAGGAACATAATGGAAGATGTGAAATACAGAAGGCTTACGAATCTGAAATACCTATTTAAACTGATTTAAAATTCAAGCAGTCTGTAGTTTTGTACCATTTTATTTCAAAGAGCATGTAAGCATACAAGTTTTACCAGATGAAACTGCAAGAGTGATGATATTTATAAATAAACGAGGAAAAAAAAAAAAGACGAGTAGTCCAAAGCTGAAGGACAGAAGATGCTATTACATGCTTCTCTCAGATCACTTTAAATGACAGTGAAAGACAAGTGAAAGTCTGAAAGTGAACGAAAGTCTGTGTGACTCACCACTTCATCTTTGTCCTCAGGAGTTAGCTGAGCAGAACTTCTTTCTTCCTCCTTCTTGACTGATCTCTCATATAAATCACTGACAATGAATGAGGGGTAGTATCTGTCCTTTAGAGTTTCGTAAACATCTGCCTGAATTCTGTAGAATACTTCAATGCCTTTATTTCCCACAAGACTTTGCTGTATTTCCTTATAAAGGGATTTTTCCACAGGTATTTCTCTGCTTTCCACAAAAAAATTCTGATAAATTTCGCTCACCAATTGAGGTATTTCAGCCTAGGAAGCAAGGGAGAGGGAGAAAGAAAAGAATAATGAAAAAATATTGAAAATATAAAGATGACTCAGGACCCAGGTGCATAATTAGAAGGATAACCAAGCTAATTTCCTAGCCAAATGTATGAGAACACATCTGTAAACCTCTTACTGAGATGGAGCATGCTGCCTGCCTGTGCACCTCTGCTAAGCAATCAATTTTACAAGTTAAGTATTGGTATCTGTCAAGCGAAGAAACAGCTGTGCTCTAAAATTGACAGAGCTTCTGCACCCACTCTTTTAAATCTATGTTCCAAAAGCTGGCATTAAAAGGAAAAAAAGTGCTGGAGCAACAGTGTGGTCACCATTTTAAATTCAGATTGTAAAGCTCAGCTGTTTCAGCTCTCCTGCCTTCTGCTGAATAGAATCAACTCACTTTATACATGATTATGATTAATTTGCAGGGGAAAAGGAAAAAAGAAAAGAAGAGGAAAAAAGCACAACTGAAGAGACATTTACTAGTACAGGAGCCTGGGTATTTTTACTGAGCACAGTAAAGTGCACAGGGTTGAACTTTGCGTTAATGAACAGGAAAGAGAAAAAGTAATGCAGCACAGCCCATGGTTAGCTCCCTAAATTACCATCTCCCTAAAGTGAACAGAATTAAAAAGGGTTTATCCACTCCCCTAGTATGGCACAATGTTCTTACCTGCCTCATCTGACAATATCACAGCCACATGACTGCAGGACACTACCTTTCTATAAGCTGCCCCTGCAGTGGCAGATATATCCATAGCCATATGTATATACATATTGTTTTGAATGGGAAGAGAGAAATCATAGCTGAGAGGCCATAAAATGATTTATAGTACTTTTTCCAATAACGAGCAGTTTGCAAATCAAAACTGATTTACAGAACTCCCTTCAGTCCCTGACAAACCGCTTTTATCAACACTCTCTAGCTTGAGTTGGTTGTTAGCCATTTCTTCAGATTGTATTAATGGTTCACTACTCACACTCTACAGTTTCTCTCTGTTTACAGGATGTTTTGTGTTTTCCAATTGACTAGAATCTTTACACATAAGAGAGCAGTAAAACTACAGTGAACAAAAAGTTAACTGATATCAATAATGAAATTTGTATTTCATGCTAGCGTGAATCTTGAAGGTTTAATTGTTTCCCCCCAAAATCCACCACACTGCTCATGAACAGCAAATTTGTCCTTTACAAATTGTTGCTCTGCACCATTGCTTCAGGATACTTGTTGCAACTTCACATGATATTCTCTATCCTTGTTTCAGGGTTCTAATTGCTACTGTATTGTAGCCAAAATTACAATATAGCATTGTTTCTTGCCTCTATCAGTAGTGTGGAGTGCCAGGAGAAACTGAGCTGCTACATATTAGGGAGAGGTCTTTTAAAGCAACACCTCTCTTCCAAAAAGATCTTACCATAAATACACGCACTTTCACTGTTTTGGACTGAACGGGCTACCTGTAACTGGCAAGAGGAGAAGCTTATGTACAGACTATCCAGTTGGAATGTGCTTCTGGCTTTCACATGAACTGATACAACTAAAGCCAATGTATTACAGCACATTTTTTGTCTGGTGGAGGGGGAAATAATTCTGCTATTTTTGCATATCAAGTATTCCTTTCAACAGGAATTGTTACACCAACAATAAATCATCACAACAGCCCACAAATTTTAATCGCAATATTATCCTCAAATATTGACATGAAGCAGTTGAATTGCTTACCACCCATCCTATGCTATTGATATTTTAAAAACAAAGACATTTCCTAACACCAAGATCACAACAAACAGAGTGCCATCGATGTACAAAGCCATATAGGCTTGCAATTTCTTCCACCTTGTTAGCTGTCTTCAGATTCTCCACAGACTCCCAAAGGCCGATCAGAGCCATCTTGTCCATCCTTTCCATGTAGATCCGGAAGTGCTCTCGGTAGGAAGGGTTGGCCAAAATTTCTTCAAACTGAAGAATCTGAAGAAGGGAAAGCTAAGAATAAAAACTGGGAAAATGCTTAACTCTAGCTCCTTTCCATCCCTTATAGGGAAAATCTTTTCACTATGCATCCCACAAACGTGTCCTAGATTCAACTACACAAACCTCCTACAGTAATAGTTTTGCTTCATTAAAAAAAAAAGACTTTTAAGTACTTAGAAGATAAATTCACCTATGCTCCTATCAGATAGTAAATACCTCCACATCTTTCTGATCAGGATGCATTTCAAAGGACTAAGATGGCATTTCAAGTCACTCATGAAATGCTATTATCAAAAATTTAATTTCCAATGTTCCTGCAAAGCAGAGGAGCCCAGCTGAAGGCTAACTGATCTGTTCTTTACTTGTTTCAAACACCAGTAGTTTCCATACCACAGCCCACAGAGCTTTGAGATGTATCTCAATTATTCCCAGGGACACAGAGAAAGATGTAATACCTTGGCAGCTAGGGCATTTGGTGGCCAGTTCCTACTGTTATTGAAAAACATCTATCAGAAATGCAGTCAAGAATAAGTAGGTTCTGTGATATAATGCTCAGGACTTTTTCTGAGAAGAGTGAGGTGGGTGTACAGCAGGCAGAAAAGGAAATTAAACACAGACATCCCATACCCACACAGATGCTGCAGCCATTAAGAAGTTGCATTAAAAAGCCATTATCACCTTATCCTCTATTATTTTTGTGAGTCCAGGCCTTTTCTATGAGATAAACACCTGAAAACAAAACACCTCTCTGACAAAATGATCAGAACTTCCCATACTGAACAAAATTAATAACCTTGTCTTCCTCTGACAAATTTGGACCAATTTTCCAAATACCTCATCAAAACCAAGCAACCTTTTCTTTCCAACCCCTCAGTCTTGCAGCTGAACCAGTTTTCATGTCGCTTATTTAGTTCCATTACTTACATCACCAGGAATCCAAATACACCCCCCAGAGTAGTCTTAACCTCTTGCTTTGTTTCTCACAGGCACCAGTCAACTCCCACCCTTTTCTTTGAAAAGAAAACAAAGTCCTTAAGCACTGGGGCCAATGAGTCTTCCTATGACTTTGCATTTTTCAGCAAAGTTTATTTGGTACGGAGCAAGAGGTGAACTCTGAGATTGAGGCATTAGTAATTTCTCTGATATGAGTTTTCTGATACCTAATAATAATAATACAATTCTACTCAGCATCAGAATACCTCCCTCTCTGGGAAGACTGCTTGTTTTCCTAAACCTAGTACCTGTGAAACTCTACAACCAAGTCACATGTAGGAAAAAGTTTTCTGGTCTCAAGCTACACGTGAGGAAATCACCTACATGGGCATCTACACAATTACTGGCACCAAATCAGTGCCTTAACAAACCAAGCTAAATGTGGTGCTTTAACAACAGCAGTTGTTTTGTCTGAAACAGCTCCCCCAAATCTTGGGCAGTGTTTAAGTAAATTATGTTTGCCTCATATGAAATGTTTATTTACATCTTCAAAGTTCCCCTGTGACAATCATGTGCCATTCTTCTCTTTATCCTTTACCATACCAGTATCTTCTGGACATGACTTTGCTCTTAGCTTTAAAACTATTTCCATATATGAACATCTGCCTTTGAGTGCTCACTCTATAAACCTCACTGAACAGAAGAGAGTACCTTGTTCAAGCTAGGCTTAACAAAGAAATGGTGCTCAGGCTGTCAAAAAGAACAACATGTGGTTTAGCCTCATTGCTGTGCATCATCATATTTTCTATTCAGTCATTTTACCAAGGACACTGATTTAAAATGCAAGTGTAAGAGGGTCTTCCAGCCCCTCGAACAGATGTTTTCCCCATCTCAGGGACTGTCAGCTCTGTAAATAATAGCAGTTAGTAAATCACAGCATGGAGCATGTGCTGTCACTTCTTGAGTGAGAGGTCACCTTGGTCTCTGTGCCTCTATTTTCCAAGGTATACCCACTCTGGCTGCCAGCAAGGAGGGTAACTAAGAAACAACCCCCTGTCAAAAGTAACTGGGGGTACGTGCTGCTGCAGGGAGCAAGGCAAGTGCAACCATCTCTCCCACCTAACAAACGGCCATTGCACCAGTGCCCCATGGTAATCAAAGCAGTGGTGCCTAGCAACAGTGTTAAACAAATCTCCTCATAGGTAACTTGCAAACTAAAACACTTTAAAAAATAAAGTAATGGGCAGAAAAGCTTATTCTATTGCAACAATGAGACCTCGCAAATGTTTTCTTGATTTTTCAAGTCTGGACTACCCTAGAATTATTAAGTATGTTCCAAGTGCTGTACTAAAAACATGATGTTACAGTTTCAATGCCAACAATGATAGAGATGAGAGGGTTTTAGTTTTGAGGTGAAAATCATAAAATGCGTGTGTGCTGGTTTTGGCTGAGGTAGAGTTAACATTCTTCAGAGGCTGGCAGGGGCTATGTTTTAGATTTGTGCTGAACACGGGGTTGATAACACAGAGATGTTTTTGTAATTGCTGGGCAGGGCTTACACAGAGCCAAGGCCTTTTCTGCTTCTGGTGCTGCCAGGCTGGTGAGGAGACTGGGGGTGCCTGGGAGGCTGGGAGGAGACACGGCTGGGACAGGGGACCCCAAACGACCACAGGGATATTCCAGACCATATGGGATCATGCTCAGTGTGTAAACTGGGGGATGGCGTTTGTCTGCCCAAGTCACTGTTAAGTGTGATGGGGCCCTGCTCTGCTGGAGATGGCTGAACACCTGCCTGCCCATGGGAAGCATGGAATTAATTTCTTGTTTTGCCTTGCTTGTGTGTGTGGCTTTTGCTTTCCCTATTAAACTGTCTTTATCTCAGCTCATGAGTTTTCTGGCTTCTACCCTTTTGATTCTCTCCCCAGTCCTGCTGTGCTATCCCCAGTTCACCCTGTCCCCCTCATCCCAAACCCTGATTCTCCAAACCCACTACCCCTATGCAGGGGAGATCGACGACAGGACAAAGCCGCAAGGCAAGGGAGAGCCGCCTGCCTCCCTCCTCTCCTCCATCTCCTCAGCCCTCTTGCCGAGCCGGTACTGGCCATGCTGCCTCGGACTTGTCCCAAACCCCCAATCCTCGCCCCTCTACCCCAGTTACAACCCCTAAAATATGAAAATCTTGTAAATTTGAGGATCACAGTGGCACAGACCACATGGCCCGAACCTCCATTTTGTCTTCCTCACAAACCCCTAAATCCCAAGATGGCGGTGGCCACATGGCAGAGCCCGCCAAAACTTCTTCTCCTTCCCATAATCCCTCTCCCCTTGCCGCCAAAAACCCTTTCCACACCCTCAGAGGATGGCTCGTCCACCCATTGGATAGCGAGAAACTGATGGGCATCAGGAGAGCACATCCCAGGGCTGGGCTGAGCCACCGCAGCACTGCTGGTGGGGGAGTGAGCAAGAGGCTGTGTGGGGCTTGGCTGCTGCTTGGGGTGAAACCACCACACTCCGTTTTGGCACCCAACCATTCTGTGGAGTTTCCTTCGTTTGACAATTTAAAGAAGTTCTGCAGTAATTTGTAATCCTCAGCAAAAGATCATTTTATGATTCAGTATCACCATGGATTAGAGCAGAAAACTCTAAACTATGTTGGCACATACGCAGGCATTAGGGCATGTGTACACCCTCAAATCTAATATCCAGTTAGCAGATATAATCTTAGAATTATCAGCCTCCACAGCAGCCCTTCAAATCCTGTTAACTCGAGAGCAGCTTCCGGGTTTGGAAAAACCAGACGCTTTGCTGTTGCCACATCAATTCCCTGCTTCAAAAGGAATGTAACAAATATCACAGCTGGTCACAGGCTCTGCCTAAGACTAGGAAAAGGCTAGGTTTTTCTGGATTTTTTTTTTTCCCCTGAGTGGGGTGCTTTAACCAGCATCCCTAGCATGTGCACACAGAAGAGACTTGGCCCTGGCCCTACAGAGCAGAGACTTGGTCTTGTTAAATCCCTAAAGATAGTCACAACCTCTCTCTGGACAGGAGCATAGAACAACTAGTTAATTTAGGTCTGGACAGGTACCAGGCACTGATTAAATGCACTGTACTATATTTCTTTGCAACACACCAGATTCCCACTCACTACAACCACACTGACCTATAATGAATAACCCAAATAAAGCTGGTAACAGCACCGCAGATGGTTGGGATGAACAGCATTTGGGTACTAGAGGAAGCTTTCTGCTGGGATAACAGCATACAGTCAGACTGTGGGACTTCTGGTTGCTGCTTTGGATTTTCTCCTTTTTTATTTTATTTGTAGAAGCCAGGAATAAGTGGAATGTAAAAACCAATACTGATAAATATCTTTTTCCAAGTTACATTTTAAAAAATCCTTAATTAATGCTTTGTCTGTATATTGACTAAGATTTAAGCCTGTATTCATCTTATGTTTTAAAAAGAGGCAAGTCATCAGAATAGTGTCTCTTTCACATACAGAAGTAGCTGAACTAAATGCAATGCTTATTTAAGTATGAGGAAGTATATTAACCACATAAGGTACCTGACTATTTTACTGCACACATGCTAATGTAAAAATCCCTGCCTTGAGACTCACATGTTCACAAACATACCTCTGTCATAAGAAAACCCATCACCAGGCAATAGGGTGACAATAATTGAAGCTTGTTTTCTTAACATTCCCAAATTCTGTACCATGATGTATCCTGATATGATCTTACAACTGAAGCTCGGAAATCACAGTGAAAATCTAGTACATCACCAGTTAAATCAACATCTATCCACAGAAGCAGTGGAAGCAAGATCTTCTACAGAAGTTTCATCTTAGTCCTCATCAGCTGGGTAATGAACATGAGCTGGTTTCACCTCAAAATACAGTCAGACAGTTTCCTTGCTCTTTCACAGCTAGCAAAGAGTCAGATCCTCAGACCTCCTCCTAGAACGCACAATTTACCAAACAGCTCTGCTAAGACGATGCTGTGACTCCATACATCAAATCTAACAGACAAGGTGGTGTGGCTGTTGTGCTAAGCAGAGGAAAAAAATATTTCAGTGAATAAACACAGACAACAAGAATTCAACTAATTACTGCAGTACTGTGCAGGCACAGTTTCTAAGCAGAAGGACTAAAACTGCACTGACTATTAAGAGATGCTTTATATATTACACTAATTCAAACTGCATTTTCTCTGAAAACAAATCTAACACCATAGGCAGAGTTCAAATCAAGACCAGAGGCAATGACAATTCAGATTCAGAGAGCAGTTGTGGTTTGTTTGTCTATCTGCTTGTTTGCTTATAAGCATTTGATTATAAATCACATATTTAGGATCTCCCTAAAGAACCCGGGTTCAGGAAAATTAGGTGAGTGAAACATGTACAGAATCAAATGAATTAAAAAACGTAAGACTGTATAATCAAACAGAGCATTGACAGCTCCAAATAATCCATCTCCACATATAAGCCCATAATCAGAACATGCATTAAAGACTTTTTACCAGCAATGCCATTGCTCCCCTACTACTGCAGTCAAGAATAAGCTTTCTGTAGGATGCATAAGTGAAATCAAAACATGAGTTTAGCTCACTAGTCAACTCTTTCTTCAACTAGTACCAAAAATTCCCCTAAGTTAATAATGTATTCAAGCTTCTGCACTATACTTACATAAAATACTACTTCAAAACATCATCAGTAAATGCCCATTTCTGACCTCTTTCATGCAAGTTGAAGAAAGGAAGGCAATCTTACAGTTTCTTCTACGAAAGCTAGTAATTCTGCATCTTAGATGCTACCTTAAAGGAAAAGTTGGCACAATCATACTCTAAGGAGTCACCAGCTGCAACATACCAATATATCTTATCTATTAAATCCCAAACAATGCCTTTCCCTTTTGCTTAGAAAAGAGCCTGAGTGTTCAGTCAACACTGCCCAAATAGGAGGGGCCAAGAACCCAAAGTAACACTGGCTGCCTTGATACAGAACCCAGACTGCAGAGTTCTAGCACTACCATAGTGCTAGAAGAGGATGGGGAAGAAGCAACAGGGAAAAAAGACTGCTTCCTCAGCTATGCCCTGGGCATTTTTCTGTGCTCAGGAGGGGACAGCATGACCTCCATCTCTCCATCAGCCTCCCTCAGCTTCTTTGCTGGCAATGGAGAATTGGGGACAACAGAAGAGAGAAGCAGTTTTCCTATTTTCTATGCTGACATGACTGTAGAGGGGTTCTAGGGCTTCATCACAGAAACATCAAAAGCTTAGAAGAAGTAAGTGCCTCAGATCCCACTGTTTTCACCATCCACACAACAAATGCCTGTGCAAGAAGTCATTCTTGCTGTTAATAGTACCATTAACTCAATATTGAGCTGCTCATTGGTATATTTGCAGGATATAACCCCAGGTCAGCAACTCCCACTAAAAAACCCCATTGGTTTAGAAAACATGCAACGTAGGCTTCAGGAATTCCTTTGATTTTAGTTATAATATTATATTTTATTATACTCCTGACCAATCCCTGCCCCTATCAAGTGCATCTTCACTACTGGACTCCATTCTTGAACAATCTTATGTCACCATGTATCTATCCAGAAAAGTTCACAACATCTCAGCAGGCATCAAAAGCGGCATCACTGGCTCATGCAGTGATGCCACATGCTCCCCCTCTTTCTTTTTCTCCTTGGCACCTCTCACTACACCCAACTTCAGGAAAGAGATCAGGACTGCCTTGGCACAATCTATGACACACCATCTGAAATCATGCTTTAAGGACAAGTGAGGAGTAGGGAATCACTCTGTTTCAGACCTCACTCAAGCAAAACAAAATACAAAAAGTAGGAGCTATTTCTCCATCAAGCTACTTTTTCTAACATTCTACTAAGTTACAATTATTATAAGGACATGATGAAAATTAAACATCCCTGCGTAAAGAGATAAGCTATCTTCTACCTACATGAAAAACATAAAATCTTCTTTCACATTTGAATACATCAGCTACTGTGCTTTGCCCAAAGGGAACAGAGTAGATTTCAAAAGAAGTCACTAAAATTTTTAAAGATTTGCAAAGCTAAGTAGTCGTTTTATTTTTGTAGATGTTGGCTAATGCAACGGTAGTTATTTCTAATTCCAGATTACAGTGGTATTGAAAACCAGCATTCAGTCATAGCAGCTTTACTAGAGTTTTTCTGCAACAACTGCCCTGAATTTTGTCAATTACCTTCCATAAGTGTTTACTTTTGAATAATTTAATATTTTCAAAACCCACACATTTCCTAAAGCGAGTATAATGAAGGCCAAAGAAATATTGCATACATGTTGGCAATCTTTTATTTGAAAGCAAGTTGCTACTTTCATAAAGGCTGCTACCATGTTCTTATTAACTCCCTACATGTGGTATGTCTGAAAAATCACACGTGCTTACAAGCCACTTGATCCTCTATGAAGTTTCACATTGAGCAATATTCCAAGCTGAGTGATCAAAGTGTCTCTTTGGGTACTTCAGTAATCTTTTCCCAGGGTAAATAAACCATGCAGCAATTAATTTGTACTTGACTCCTGGGGGAAGGGAGGGATTAACGACAGTGAGGTAACATGACCCAGTGCTAACACATTTAGAATGACCTTCAGACAATGCGATTTATACCTTCTGACTTGGAGGGCCATCGCCTTCATCAGAAATGCCATCTTCCTGCTGATCATAAGCAGGGCCTCCCAGGAGCCTTATTCTCTTCTCACATTGCTTCTTTGCCACTGTCAGCTGATTAATATACCTCTTCACATTGCGAGCCCTTAGTAGGTCAGCTTTCATTGCTGCAGTTTCTTTTCCTTTCGAATCTAAGAATAAAGCAAATCAGAGACAGCATTTTACAACAGGAAAACATCATTGTACCAGTGCCTCTGTGACCTGTCTGATCAAAGCACTGTCATTCATTAATAAACTATGCTCATCAGTACAGATACTGGCAAGTTTGTATTTGAAACAGAACAATGATTTTGAAACAATTTACAATGATAACTCAAGAGTTTACACAAAAGAGTTGAGAAAAAAACCAACCCTTATTATTCAAATGCATAGCAAAACCTGACCCCTCCGGCTTCTCATAGTTTGTTGGAAGACACAGCCCAAGACCTCTGCTATGGGATGTACATTTATCAGATGGCATTAGGAAGGTACCTACAGCCATGGCATATGATAACACGTGGAGCTGATGGCCTATGCCCCATAGCATTGACTGCCTGGAGTCACGAGGGACTAGGCTCTCTTCCCCCCAGCCTAGCATGACAGATTCACACACATCTTATTTGCAAACCCAAACTTCTTGTGCCTGATGTGAACAGCATATCATACAAAATCCCCTCCAGACAACTGACCAGAGTTCCCTCAAAATGGTCAGATGACTAAGAAAAAAAAATCTCTGAATGCCACATCAAGACCACACAGTACTGTTAAAAAGTAAAGTAACATGAAGATGACAGTCAGCTGAATAAGACTTAGTAACAGCCACTGTAATGTTTGTGTACTCTACGTTGCAGCCTCTTCAGCTAATGACCAGGATCTAAAAAAAGAAGCAGCAGATAAAGCAGATATAAAACCCTACTGTGTGGAAATCATGTTTAGTGTCTGCAGGATGCAACTGATTCACATTTATACACTGGTTTTATTTTCCTACTGTTCAATGATAATACTCATGCTTTTTTGGACTGCAGCTATTACTCAGTAGCAAAATACTTGGCTTGTACTTGGCTCTGGATTATCTGATTGCTCAGGGAGAAATAGTAAAGATCTACTCTACTATGTTTTCAAAATATTAAATGCTAGCAAAACCATGTAGATAAAACCAGCATTCAATTTTCGCAACAGTTGCTGTTAAGAAACAACTACACAGTTAGGTTTGTGAATGCATACACAGCAAAAAGGAAATCTCTCAGAAACTATTTAAAATACCTATTTTAAGCAAGTTTCTAATACATTATGTCAACTTCTCCTTTTACAACTGTTTTTACCCTTTTATTTCCCCCCTCAAAGCCACACGTAAGTACTGCATGCAACTAAGTTTTGTCATTTACATACTGAAAGACAACTCAAAGTACATGGAGCTCCCTGAAGTTCTACACATAATTGAGTCCAGATATTCTCCCATTATCTTTTCCCATGTTTTTAATCTCACTTGATTTGCTGCATGTATCTATGTTGGTAGGGATACTTCCTGATACAAATACTCTTAATATTTTAATGGATGAGTATCATTTGCATCTGAGCTGCCATGTAATAGTGAACTAAAGAGATGATACTCACTGAAGCAAATGATAAAATTACTTTACTAAAAAAAAAAAAAAGCCATCTGTTTTCTTGGCGTGTTATCTCCACAGGGAAGTCAACAGAGCATTTAATTTAGTGTTTCAGTTCCCTAAACAGAGGTACCAGTATTAATGAGAGAAAAGGAAAGGAAAAGACCTTAAGGACAAAAGAATGCTCTCCCTCAAATCAAAACATTTACAGCTATTACAAATACAGGAACACAAGTTTAAAGCAAAGATTAAACCCCAACCTTTTTCCTGCAGCACTTGACTCTAAGATGATTTTTTACAAGTTCCCAATTCTTTCAATAGTTTAAATGCTTTAGGTTCAAAATACATACTTGAAATCCCACACTTACAAAAAACCACAAACAGTACAATGCAATGATCATTCAACCTTCTTAAAACAAAATTACCCTTCTTGGTAAAACAAGGGATTCTTGAAGGGTTTTCAAAGTATGCATGTCTACTTTACCTGAAGTCTTATCATCCTGTGACTGCAGCAGGCCTCCAAAAGAGATTAATGAGCCTACTGCTTCCAGTGATTATTTCCTGTCTTAATAGAGATCCTTCAAAAACATTTACCTCAGCTCTTCATATCCAAAAGGAGCCACTCCACCCAAGAATCACTCAGGGCAGTGATAAAGATCACACTGCCAGCCTGTTCCTGCTCCATGGATAAACAGGACTAGTCACCGTGAAAGCCTGGCAGTGACGTCCTTCACAAATAAACAAGAGGCTGATGAAAAGCAGAGCAGCACAGAATGCAGCTAACATGCTACAGTGCAGGAAAGACAGTGTGGAAGTGTGGACTAACACTGAGCATCACTTACCTCTTCCAAATTATGAAAGATAAGCTAGCAGAAATCAGGAGGAGCATTTTCAGCTCAACTGAGCATTTTTAGCTCAACTAAAGAAGGTTAAGTAGATCACTGTTTTTCTCCTAACCCTTATTTCCTTTTGAGGTTTTGGAGAATTTCAGATCTAACTGCTCTTTTCATATTAAGCACTATCAAAAAGATGTTTTAAGTTATGAAGACTTCTCTTTTTAATCTATTCTTGTCTGATTCCACCATCACCAGAAGACCGAGACACAATTAAGAGTGTTTTTTCCCATTATTGAGTATCATCAAAGATGATGTTCACTACATTCAGGTATCCCTGCATAAGCCAAATAAAACCAGAAACACACAAAAGGAAAGGCATGAATGTATTCCATACCCACCAGTGAGCTTCAACAAATGGAAAAGAAGTAGATATATGCTACTAAGACACTGTTTCACCACAATGTGGGGGGCGGGGGGGGGAAGCATCCTTTGAGTAATATTTTTTTAACTACTAACAACTTTACAGCTTGGGTATGTTTCTAAAAAAAAAAAATTAAAATTAAACAAAAATCACTCCTCACCAGCAAGACAGGAAATATGCTACACTGGCACTTCCTCCCCACGGGCTGCATACATGTTTACCACCAGCAACTCAACAGAGCCTCCATCTCCAAAGGAGCAAAGTGTCTTTAATTGACTTCTTCCAAAATAATTCTCCTTATCCAGGGAAATTTTGATAGGACGTGCACTGCCATGGAGGAACTTCAAATCCCAAAGGGATACTGTGCACCTCTCTCAAAGGCAACCAAATGCAACTAGTACCAAAAGCAGAATTTCAAACTCTGCTTATCAATCCACAGCTGTTGATAATTCAATTTGCACCAAACAACACTACAGTGCAAATGGTCCAAATGAGCTCAAACTTACCAAGTAATCAAAGCTATACTACCTGTGTAAATTGCTTTATTCTACACATTTTTGCACATCTGCAGTGATTTCTGACAAAGCTTCAACATTTTCTTCTAAATCACTCATAACTATCTTGATTTGAGCTAAGCTAGAAGTATATCCCCAGAAGCATATCCTAGAGCCCACCAAAACAATTTCTGAAAAGTAATTTCTCAGACCTAATTTTCTTTCCTCGTTTTTTTTTTTCCTATGGTGGGTTTGCTGCTTGAGCAAGTTTATATGTATTAAATACATCAAACTGCAGCACATATTCACACCATCCATTTTTCAGTCGGAATACGGGGCCTTCCAAATCATCATGCCAAAAGATGTCACTTACAACCCTTAAGTACACTGAAGGATACACAAGAATAATGTAAATTTGCTTAAAGTGGAAGCTTAATTGTATTTTAGACCTGCATGATCCGTCTCCTCTCTTAGTAGCACCAGCAAAAGGCAGAGATTTCTCATTTTACCTGCAGAGTTATATATGGCAAAAGCATGAATAAAGCAGAAAGTACATGTTCTTGCTCCTTTACAGCTTCAGTAACTACAGCTCCATGACACCTGGCAGCATGTACAACAGCACTGACCAACCTGACCCATCACCAAAGGAGCAACACATATGCTCACCATCATAAGCTCTTTTGCAAAACTTTTTCCAAGAGCCAGCTTAAGCACATACAGGACCTCCTAAATGCCATGCTGAAGTACTTAAGTAGTGAACACCTACATAACATTTTCGTGTAACCTTATGTATATAACTTACAAGTCTTTACAGACCTCCTCCAACTCTTAGAAACTTTGAATTACACATTTTCAAAGCCTACATAGGCCTGGAAAAGCATTTGTTCAATTCTGCAAGAGCAGAACTTTTACGAATAGCACGCATGGTTCTTCTACTGCCCAGGGGCCAACAAAGAGAAAACCAGCTCTGCTGTGGTTGGACAAGAGATTGAGTAAAAAAAGTGATAAATCCCAAATGCTTCCACAAACAGATCTGGGAAAAGGGATTTACAGGGGGATCATGGACAAGTTAGGCACTGATCATTAGCAATGCATAGTATAACACAGCCTCCCACTCACAGCCACAGCTGAGAAAAATAAAAAGTCAAGTGGCAGTAAGGTAAATCTGAGCATGGGAGTCAGTATGTACTATAGAGTAAAATAACATCCACCACAGATAGCCTGTCTGCAGGTCCTTGCATCCCCTTTGGTCACATCTATCTGACCAGTCAGCCTCTCCCCTCCCTCTTCCCCTGACCAGCATCCCTCCAAACCAACTGAGGACAAGATGAATTATCATCACTAGCAGATACAAAGGATCTCAGGAGAAGAAAGAAAAAATTCCTCTATAAACTTGATTTGAAAATCACAAATAAAAACAAATAAATGTACCACAGAATCTGTAGCCTTTACCCTCATCCACATGGATTTCCTCCACACTTACTGCTTGAGCATGACATGCAGGCACAATGTCAGTTCTTTAGGCCTTGCCAGAAAACTGTGCAAAAGTAATTGAGTATGAATGTTTATTCCTGTGTGGAGGATGCAGGTCAGGGGGAGGAATCATAATACAGTTTTGAAATAATTAAGTTACACAGCATCTGCAATATGCTGGAACACGCAAGTATCCATTTTACTTCACTCTAAATTATCATCTTGACAAAACCCACACATCACAACCCACATAACCACGCTAGCCTCGAGCCCCAGGTGTTTTTTAAAAAGTCCCTTTTTACAGCTGAACATTCAAGCCTCTTTCAGAACCATAGCACCTGAGAGGCCTGCTCACAGACAGTTCTGTTTCTGTGCCACTTGTCAGCTTTGCTTATAAAAGCAAGTATCTAGACACGCAGTGGGAAGGCTCAGCAGGAGAAATCTTCTGCTGCAACGCAGCAGATCTCTCCACACAGAAATGGCTGCTTATTCGATCTGTCTCACAACCCCTGCTTGAAAACGAGCAGTTTTCTCAACAGGGATGCCCTGGGGTCGATTACACTGTAGTGTCTGAAAAACAGTCCCATCCAGTCATCCAAGGGTGGTTTTCAGTCATGCTGTGAAGTCATGTGTAAGGCAGAGGGCACAGAAAATTAAAAGGCAAATCAAACAAATCCCTTTACAAACAATCCTTAAAAAAAAAAACATCTGTTGAGAGATTTGCTCTGTGTTGCCCTAACACAAGATACAGGCCTTCATGCATTTTTGGGTTTGTTTTAAAAAGCAGCTAGTAAAAAGAGAACCTTGCTAAAATTCTTGTAGGGTCCTGTAATACAATCTCAGTATGAGAAGAAACAAAAATGTGTCTGTTAAAAGTAGAACCAGTGTATTTAAACAGTTTCTTATTCATGTTACAGCAAATATAAAGTTATTATAGCAACTTACTTTCGTTGCTATTTCCTGATTGTTGTTTTTGAAACTTTTTCTTTACAAAAATTAAGATTTACTCTTGCTTCTGGAAAATTGCCTATCATTATCTGTCATTCATGTCACAATGCCCAATCCAGGTATTTGTCCTCTTACAAACTGCTTTAATAGATCAAAATGCAGCAAACATCTTTACATAAGCACTTAGAGTCCTTCAAAATTTTTAGCAGATAAGATAGATTTTTGTAAAAAAAAAAAAAAAACCCAACTAAAATACTTAAAATTTAGCTTAAATTTTAATTTGGTTCAGCACTAAACAGGACTCCTTATCAAAAGGTAAGATGAGGAGAGCAGTTTACAGTTAAAGGTGTAGAAGGATGTGATTATTCTAACCATAGCACACATGACTGTAGGGAAGGGTACCATCTGAAAATACCAATAGGAAAAAAAACCAAACACAAGTTGAAAAAGAAAAAAAAACACTAACAAAACTACCACCAAAACCAAGCCGCCTCCTACAGTCCCTGCCTGAGTGATCACGACCACTGTGGAAGAAGATACACAGGAAGACATAGCTGGAGAAGTAAGGCAGATACATGCACACACCAGATTCTGTGCTTTTGTGCCAGTGTAAATGAGGGAAGTAGCACAGTGTCAGCACACAAGGTGACAGCTTCTATTTACAGTGGCCTGCACTGCTCCAAAATAAACTGCCTGTGCCTCTGGAAACAATAATGCTGCATTAGGTTTCTTATTCAACTTTAGCAACTCTCCTGGACACAGAAATTTTATCGTCCAGCCACAACTGGCATCACACTGCAAACCTCTCAAATTACTTTGTGTCTCAACTTTGTAGACCTTTGACTCTCTCAGGGAGTCAAATGCAAAACTTACTGCTTAACATGAATCAGATGCTTTTGTACATTTTCATTTGCTCTCTTATGCTCACATGCCAGAAGATTCAAGTGACAGAAATCTGAAAAGAAAAAAAAACCTATAATATGCCATTTTTTAACTACAGAGGGTTTAATACAATGATGTTTAGAAGTACTTTAAAGTACTTTCTGATTTTATTAGAGGGTCCTAACAGGTAAATATTTTGCCAATAGGTGGCACCAGCGCTAGTTAAAAAGTTTAAAGAACCCTGTCCTTACTGAGCAACAAGCCTTCCTCTCCAACCTTACTGGGCACCAACATTAAAAGCATACTTTGGTATCAACACATAAAATAGTAAAAAGGTCAGGTAACTGCAGCTCCTATGAGAAGTCATCAGTTTGAAACCTGGTCCTTGGGCTACTCATCCTTTAATAATAGACACCTTTTTAGAATAAGAGACAATCTTTTTAGAAAAAATAAATATTTTTGGTCAGTTTTAGAGACTTAATTATGTCTCCTTAACCAATAGCAGAAGTCCACAATCCTGCTAAGGCATACCTATTGCTAGTTATGTGGTTGTACAACACTTACTCTCCTAAGCAAAGTGTAAATAGTAGTTAAGCACTCACTACTGCAGAGTTTTGGCCACCTCTGCTACACTAACTGCTCCTCAGGCTTTTTGTTATACGTTCTTCTATTGAAAACACTGCCTCAGGAAGCTCCCATAACTCCAACCGATGGAGGGTGAGATGGCTCTCATGTGGGACCCCACTTGAGTACTGCATTCAGTTCTGGGGACCTCAGCACAGGAAAGGAAAGATGTTACATTTTCAGGACCCAACTTTGCCACAGGCAAAAGGAAATAG
This sequence comes from Monarcha castaneiventris obscurior, assembly GCA_026261815.1. Taxonomy (NCBI): domain Eukaryota; kingdom Metazoa; phylum Chordata; class Aves; order Passeriformes; family Monarchidae; genus Monarcha; species Monarcha castaneiventris. The sequence continues at coordinate 30,675,466 of JAMPIT010000433.1, forward strand.
CTATCAGTAAGACTATCTCTCGCCAGCCTGGAGTCAAGACTAAGAGGTGCCCATGACACAGAAGGCAAGAGCTCATTTACCAGCAGCAAAGGAGAGGCTGTTACATGCAGCTGCCACGCTCACACATCACTGCAGGTATGCGCCACGGGCCGGGTGAAAAGATTAAAAACAGAAAGATAGAATGAGATTGTGCTAACACACTTTGATTTTGCATAAAGCTTACATTTAGTTATTCACCATTAAATCCAGGGGTAGCATTATGCTTTAGCATCCAGAAAGGGAAATATCAAAACGTGACACGAAGTAACGTGGTAGATGTTCTACAAGATTTCAACAATCTTTATGTTATCAGTGAGTTGTGCTTGGTTTTTTTGTTGGCTTTGGTTTGTTTTAAGGAAGGTACCACAGCTTTTTTTTCTCTAACCTTTTCTTTTTAAAATTCAGGAGCATATTAAATTCATTCTCCATTTCCTTTAGGAAAAATAAGGCACAAAACAGTCTTCAGAACTAGATTTTTACCCCTCTACGGTTTTGATAGCCCCCTTAAAAGTTTATTGTACACAGAGCCTGAAATTTTTTGGTAGATGAAAACCTGAGTGGAATAACTGAAATTATAAATCTGTCCTCAATTTGCATGACCTATAAAAAGATTGTATTGCATACCTCTGTGGGGCATACTGTTTCATATATGTCAGGCAAAAAAAAAAAAAAAATCACCTTCTTCAGACAATGTGCATAACCACTGGCTATTTAATGAGCAAAAGGGTTAGTCCCAATAGTCTCAAGGGCTAACAGAGCCAGCAACGGTAATCAACCCTTAAATGATATATGACATTACCAGAGGAATAAACCAAAAAAAAAAAAAAAGTCCATATCATAACACAAAACTTCAATGCACCAGCTAGTGAAATTTCTGTTAGATTTTTTTGTTTTAGTACAGGTAGAAATCAAGAGCCCATAAAAACGCAGAATCAACTTTACCACATATCACCAGCTCTATAATATTTTTATATCCATTCTGCAGTACCAGACACCTGTAGCTTCAGAGAAACATCTTCTGTTCAGGATTTAGAAAAGTAGATATTTAAACAGATAAACTCAAGTGAGATAGAGGAAAATTAATTAATAAGTAATTAATTGTAGGAACCTAAACTGTATAAAAATATTCCCCAAATCAATTGTCTCAAAAAGATCAATGGTAGCACAAATGAAAATACAGGCTTAGCAAGATTTGATTTTTCATAATGTTCTCAGAGTTAAATTCCCTGTTCTCATTCTATTACTTTATGAAACAGACTTTCCATTCAATACCTTTCATCTGAAAAATATTAATATCTATTTCTATAATGTACACTTGAATAAAAACCAATGCCTACTTTTCCCTTTATCTTGGTTTGACACAAGTAAGATATCCTACTGGAATGCACATCTAGCTCTATTTTAGAGTGTAAACAAAAAGCATTACCAGTGTTGACAACCTTATACTTCCCAAAACTTGAGCGTGGACCTCAAGCTCTTCAGATTGCCCAAAATTTCCCCACACCACAGCATGTTCATTTTCTGAGTCTACATTTTTCATTACACTTCAATCACTTTTTAAAGTTTTCCTTTCTGATACAAGGAACTAGAAAAGGATTTTTTTTTTTAACTTGAGAGATAGAGATTACATGAGAACCTAAAATATTTTAGATGTATGTATAAAGAAATTAGTTTTACAATCTGTTGCCTTTCTATTATGCATTGATACAACTATACCTGCCTAAGCAATGATTTGGTCTGTAATTTTGCCATTAAGATCATCTCCTGAAGATATGCCTCAGTTTTTACATATTTTGAGAACCATACAAAGTAGTGTATATAATAAATGTAAGTACAACTGTAATATGCACTGCTTTTAAAAAGGTAAACCTTGCCAAATCATTGCAGAAGGATTTAAGAGCACTCTATTGCAACTCAAAAACATAATACAATGAAGAGTCAAAATGAAGTCTGACTGACAATTATGCTGTATCATTCTTTCTTCTGTGTTTCAAAAGAGAACAGATTGATTTTGAAGAACAGATTGTATGAAAAAGAAAGCAGAAATATGATTCTCAGCATATGAATTTGTAATGTCAGAAATCCCAGTTGCAGCAAGTTCTGAAAACAAATGTATCACAGATACGACCTTTCTCATGATCCATCAGCTTAGATGAAGATAGGCTGGGGGGATAATCATACCATGTGAGCTTCTGGAAGATTCAGACAAATGACACAGAACCAAAATACTAAAGGCATAACATTCCTAAAATCTGTCTAAAAAACCCACACACACTGACTGCATATGTATGGCGGGAGTTCAAACAGCTTTTCAAAATGCAAACAACAGATGTGACTTAAAAATGGAATCTTACCTTTCTGCCTCTTCACTTGGGGAATATTGCTGATTGTGGTTGCCTGAACTATCTCCACTACAATTTGATACCTAATTTTAAAAACAGTAGGGAATAAGGGTGAAGAGAGGGAAGAGAAGAAAAAAAACCACAGCATTAATTTTTTACAATGTGTTCTTCATACCACAAACTTAAGAATTAATAAAGATCAAAATACTTCTACTTCCTCCTCACCTGGAAACATATTAATTTCTCAGTATACCTGCAACCTAAGGAGCAGTGTGCACATGGAGTCAGGGAAACAGATTATCTTGAAACAAAAAGGAAACATCCAACTAACAATAACACTGCCCTCTTCTCTCAACTGATGGCATTGCATAGACAGGTCATGTTCAGTAAAGACAATATAAAGTCACACTTTAATCATTAAATATAAGTTTTCTGTAGGAAACCAGGATGGTAGTTCAGTTCAAAAGAAAAGAGCTGTCTGTAAGGTTCTTCCAGCTAATCCACTCAATACATATATGGAGCATACATAAATTCGGAGAAGAAAAAAATTACACTAAAATATGTAAAACATGCAAGTATTATACTCCAGGAATAATTAAAACATATTTATCACCTAAAACTATACTACACAATAGCAGACAGTTAATGCAGCTAGCAAACTGAATTCTAAGTAAAACTTATTTTGTAACTAACAAATACTATGCACTGAGCAAAGTAAATGACTGTCAGTTAAGTCTTTCGTAAATGTCAAAGTTCTGGTCATAACACTCAAATTCCTCTCAATGCATTTACTTTGGTAGCTATTAATACTGTTAAGAAAGTAAGCATTCCAGTGAATTTGCTATCTATCAAGTTAACTCTTGGATGAAAGCTGAAGCCTCCTGGAAAGGCTGCTATTTCTGTGACTACTTACTCTCCATTTAAGAAAGAACTTGTGATGCTTAAAACCTATGTCCCTTCTTTCATGTAAGTTTTTCTCACCAACATCACTCAATCCCCTCCATTTCTCTTGCCTACTATAATTCTTTTAGGATTTTGATTGTCTCTGGCTCTTTGTATAGGCAGTTTTACACACACAGCATACACTCACACTACGGTTCCAGATTTTCTTTCCTACAGCAAATTCTTCAATTACAAAATTGAAACCTGAAAACCTGTTTAAAAACCTGTAATTTTTCTAACACTACTTCCTTTTGCCATTACTGTATTTTGATTTTTTCTGTCCACCACCACCGTTCTTGCCCAGTCCATCAGAGGAAGAACAGCCCCAGAGTAAGGGTGGTGGTGTGGTGTTTAAGAACTCCCACTCCTAATTCTCCACTCAAAGACTTCCCAAATTATTCAGGGCAGCTCACTTGGACTTTTGATGTGTTAGTTACGTAATCTGTAAATGTACTGCAATGACACTCATTCACCCCACTCAGGTGTTGTGGGCTAATCATGAATTTGTCAAATAAGATACAGACAACCAACTGCACATGGAAGGTAGTTCCCATTAATCTTGCAAATTTTCCTTCCAGATCTACTCCCATTTGTTCACACTCATGGTTTCACATGTTTTTATTACCAACACTTAACATGGCATCTCTTTTTTTCTATTCTTTGTATTACTTTAAATATGGGAGATGCTCTGAGTTACATCCTCGAAGATACTTGTTAGTCTGTTCCTCCTGAGCACTGGGCTCTCGCTGCAACTACTCAATGGGAGTGCTGTACAACACTGCACCACAGAAACACCCCCCTGATTACACTGCCAGACCATGACCCTTTTCTCCCTGAAACTCTGTTCCAAATATTCTAGCTGCTATGTATTCTGTGGTGTTGGTGAGTAAACATCTAAGGACATTTTAAATGTGATGTATTAATTTGACTTTGAAGAAGTGACTGTACTTGATAAACTGGACCCTTCATGGCCTCACATTACTTCCTTCTTCCCTATTCTCCATTATATTCATGCACTTCCCTCATTTCTTAGGTAAAAGATGATACAGAGCCAGCAGTAATGGTCTTTCTTACCATGAATTGTGTAGTGACTTTTTGCTGCTGTAATAATAAATATCAGAATAAATACAGTGCTGATCCTGAGAGCAGAACAAAAACTATTTCCTTACCACTGTTTGTTCTCAACTACATTTTTAACTCAGCATGTCTTTTATCTTTAGTTTTCTTTTGACAGAGAAAGTAAATGTTTCACATCTGATATGAAAATTCATCTTTTCTTCCTATTTGTAGCAGAAGTCCAATTAATCCATGAACTTCAATCTGAGGGAAAATGAAGGTGAAATTTCACAGTTTAACTTTTTCTTCTTGAAAGACATAGGGACAACACTTTTTGTGAAAACTTGATAATAAAGGAATAAAAGTCTGCCTCCGTTCATGACAAGCATCAAAGAATGAAACATTAGAAAGAGTGGGTTTGAAGGACGTTTGTAGATAACCTTACAACGATCCCTTCTGTGAAAGCTTTGTTGGTTTGTTTGTCTCATCCATTCCCCCTCAAAAATTCAGCTTCTCAGAAGGTAAAGGTATGACATGAAAGCAAACAAAAAAAACCCCAAAATAGCTCCTCAGAAATCAGCAAATTCCTTTTTATGAAAACATCAGTTACCCCGATTTCCCTAGAAAAATTAAAGGGGTATTTCCACAAAAACAATAGTGAAGTTCCAAGAGATTAAGTGACCAAATGTTACAAGTCCAGTATAGATACTAACAAAATATGAATCCTGAAGTATCTCCAAAATTAATAGTAAGTAGTTCCTGCATCATTTAAATGCATTCTAAAAATAAAATCCACAAAAGCAATGCAGAAAATCAAGACAATATTTCTTCTTAAGGTAGTGCTTCTAAGCTGGGAGAGAAACAAGATTTAGAAAATCCTAGCAGCATTATTATCCTTTCAGGGAGAGCTGTTTGCACAGCAGAGAGCTTTACACTTGCTTACAAGGAGACCCACATAGCCTCCCTCTCTTTTCTGACTTCCTGGCTGAGAGCAGCATGCACCCTTCACCCACAGGTTTCCAATGAACCAGCCAGGGGTTTTCCCTGCCTTCCCCACCACAAGTACCTGGCTATAATCACAATAAAGCCTAGCAAAACTCTGTTAATGAAATCAGTCTGGAAGGATGCCTTATCAGCCTTCCCTCCTGTACTGTCACATGCATACATCAAGGAGCACCCAGGAGTCTGTGCCTTCTTGACTGTGGTCAGTCAAGAGCCTGAGGAAATATTTATCAGTGTCTCATGGACTCTTGAATTGAGCAAGGTATTTTATCTTTATTTTATTAAATAGATAATAATCAATCTGCAAAGATAAGCATGACAGGAATGTTTAATAAAAAATAAGGAGTTCCCAGCCACTGTAGTGCCTTAGGATAAATTTCCCTCAAAGCTAAGCCTACATGGAAAATTGTTACTGCTTGTATCTGTTCTTTACCAAGATGTTATGTGGCAGCATTACAAGTAACAGGAGGAGGCTTAGAGTTCATGAATGCCATGCACTGGCTTAGAACAGACACTGAAAAATTATTTCCAAATAAAACCAAGAAAAGGAATTCTTTATGAGCATAATTACCCAGAATAGCATCTAACTGGGAAACTCTGTTTAAGTAAAACATGCCAGTAATTTATTTGTTGTAAGAGAACTGGAAGCATTTTCCCCACTGCCATCACTCCAACAGACTCTTACTGTGCTTCTCAGTGATAAGTGCACAACAGCCTATTTGTTTCTTCCTCTTGAACTCCTTCTTTATAGCTTTGCCCTGTGGCTCACTGTTGTGAATTACAACTAACTACCACCCCATTTTTTTTTCAATCCATATTAGGACCACTGTTTGGTTTTGTTAATGCAAATCTGTGAACTTTCACTGGTTAATCATGAAAGCTTTGCCAAAAAGACTACACAAATTTGAGATGCCTACAGGTGGGCTCATCACTCTCTGGGTGCTCCCACAGTGCTGGAGCACAAAGAGAATAGGAATGCCTTCCCCCACAGGAAATGCTCTTTAACCACCATCCCAGAGACTGGCTCTGTACAAACATAGGATGGAAGAACACTGCTCCAAAATCACATACTCTTTTTCTTCAAAAAAAAGATACATTTTCTCAGATATTTTCCATTAAAATACTGATCAGCTCAGACTGATCAACATTTTGTAGCGTGTAGAGGAACACATTTCAAGATGATGGCAGTTGGACTTCACAGATTAGAAAGGAAAAATGTAGGTGCAGCCAAAAGCACATTATTTCATAAAGCAAATCTGCTCTCTGGTATTAAAGAACGCAATTTAAAGTGACCCATCAGCTAAAAAGAGAACACACTGAGCATTAATGTGCTTGAACAACAACAACATAAGAGCTGGGTTTCTTTTGAAACAAACAGATCCATTAGTGTGATTACGCTAATAAATATGTCAATTAGGTTTTAGGCAGAGTCTAATAGAGACTAATTTCTGCTCTGAGGAAAGGCACACTGTCCCAGAATAAAGAGCAAATATTACAACAGATGAACAATAAGTAGCCAAGCAACAGAATCATTTCACCATCACCTAAATGTACTTTCCTGTCCCAAAAATGCAAGTGGTTTCAGAATCAAAGAGAAGAACAAGAGAAAGTATGATGTTATTTATGCAGCACACATACTCCATCCCAGTAAGCCATCTCTTGGTCTGATCAGGCCAAGTCTAATAGAAGTTCAGGGTCACAAGAGATGACACAGAATTCACCAAATGTAATCAATATGCACGTGTATTTCAGATGTTGCTGCAGCCATTTGAGAAGAGAAAAAGCTGGCCTGCAGCAGCTACAGAGGGGAGCTGGGAAGAGGAAGAACTACCAGTTCTGGCTGGTGGTAAGAGCTTAGGACAAACACTCTGGAAATGTTTTCAGAGTCCTCCAAGGCTTTGCTCTGCTCAACAAAACCAACTCAAGGACATCTAGGGAGGATCTACAACAGTAGGATCTCTGCTCCCCACTTCCCAGTCAGTTGTTCCTTATCCTTTCACATAAATCAGAAATCAAAGGACAAACAGCTCTAAAGATAAGGCAAGCATAAACAACAGGTTCTTGGAAAAGCAGGCTTGAGATGCAGACAATATCTCATACTAAAATGAAAGATGTAAGGAGAAAGAGATGAGACAGGGAGTGCAATTAGTATGAATGTGAACAGGTGCTAGTTGCATTAGAAAACAGGAACATCAAACAAGCTCATGATATGTAGGAGCTCAGTGATGTTTTTTCTGTTTTCCACAAACTCTGTAGAGTTCATTAACATGGTTAAGAAGCATGCAATTAGGAAACACCTCTCTGCAACAGTCCAGGAAAACCCCTCATCCAGTGGTAAAATGTGCTGGAACTCAAACCCCTTCTTTCCATGCCAGAGAATCACAGCAAGCTGCTCTGAATGCTCAGTGTCCCTAGGGTCACTATGGTTCATAGTCACCAGACCACCACGGCAAGTCATAGCTCATAAAGATAATGAGAAGAAAACCATCCACACTAGTGGAAATTCAACATAATTCATCTAGCTCCACTGAGGCAAGTTGCAAAGAAGAATCCAGTATGCCTTTCATACATTTCAAGCATTCATCCCTTTCAACAGTACAGTCATCTCCAGAACACTACTAAGCAAAATTTTTATGCATTTTCTGCCACTGAGCTAAAATGCTGATTACATCAGAGATCTAACACATGTTGTAGCTTATCATCCTTACTATCTCTGCTTCACCAAACAAAAAGAAATCTAAAATTAAATTTAAAAAGAAAAATCACAAGTCATTCAAATCTTAGTAATGGGCTGGAAAAGAAACATGTTTCATTTTAAATGAGCTACAGTGAAACATTAAATACCTCAGCTGTTTCAGGAACTCAACATCGGAGCTGCTGTTAATGAGCTTGATGAACTCCTCATAAGAAGGAGCATATGTGTAGTCTTTCTTCTGATGCTCATTCATCTGTTCTCTGTACTCCAGCTGGCTGAGCAGCATTCGGTTAATGTAATCTGGATCACTCAGCAGTTCCACCACTGGTTTCAGTACTGGAGAGGAAAAATATTTTTAAACAAAATCCTTATGTTGAAGAATAACTGCTGTCTTGCAAATGAAAACTGCAGATAAAAGGCAAAAATAAATACCCAAGTTTATAAAAAATCAAAAAATCCAAAACTAGTCTTCTGGACTTTTAGTTCAGAAAGTCCGATCAGTACATTTGAGATTGCATAAACCCTCCTGATAAAACTGGTTATTCTATTACACTAATTGATGTACATTGACAAAGCTGAGCTCTATTTGGAAAATTCCAAGTGTTTTCATTCTTTATGCTGTGTACTCTGAAGGCTATGACATTATGGCCAGTATAAATGAAAATTGAAAGTAAACTGAATTGCGTAATATACTCGGGACTTCATAATTTCTGAATTTGACAGTGATAAAAAGGATGTACTGTATTTATATCAAAGTGTGGCTGATAAAATAAAAAGCAAAATAGAAATCCCTCAATTTAAAAAAACACACAGGATAAATCAAAGTGTAAAACAATGAATCAAATATGATATCATGATTCAGTTATAGGACCCACAGATTTAAGGACGTGTTTATGCATCTGAATGAAATATAAAAGGCCAGAATTATTCATATAATGACTATAAATAATGCCAAGGAAAGTTGCAAAAGTATTCCTCTATGAAGAAATAGAGAATGTGAAAGGACAAACTGTGCTTTATCCTGAAATGTGATAAACAGCCTGGCATCAAGTCATGAGGGTTAAGTAAGTATATGCTTGATTTTGTGAATTTACTGTCTTATTGGCTATCACAGAAATTAAATTTTAGAATATAAAAGCAGAGCATCAAGACTTACACATAATAAAGTTTGCAATTGTTAATATTGTACATGTACAAATGGTTAACCATCTCTGATCTTTGATCTACCTTTTGTTGCAAGTATTTCTGCAAGGACTATGCGCAAGCTGACAGACTGGACATCCTTTGAGGGTAGGAGACAATACACCAGAACTTGAGAACATTTTTGCAGGAATCTTACTTCTTCATCAGAGCTCCTCAAGCATGAGTGCAGCAAAAAAGGTCTCGGTGGATCTTCCTGCCTAGAGGGAGAAAAGTAAAAAAAAGGAGAACTTACATACCACTTATATCACAAGTCATCTATGCTTATCAGCTGCTAATTGATAAAATGCTGCAGCACGAGCACTGGGTGGGTGCTGTGCACCACTGAACACACACAGCAACATGCTGCTGGGTGAGTAAGCCCATGATGCACACTGTGCTGTTTGCAGACTCCTCACAAACAAGTTTTTGGATGACAACTCTAAGAGAAACAGGGAACAAATTTCCCTCACCTTGATTCTGTGCCCAATAGTGTCTAGTTTATCTCCTTGCAGGTGCCAATGGTTTTCTGGACTTTTCAGAACGTTTGACAGAACTCCTTAGTGCAGGTCACAGCTGTACCTTTTCTTTTCACAAAAACAGCTGTAGAAGCAGAGCCAAGGTACCCTAGCAGTTCTTCTATGGCCACATGCCTGATGTGCTCCAACCCATTTTAACAACAAGGTGACCAAGCCAGTGGTTACAGACAGACAGACACAATGTCACTTGAGCGGCACCACAGTAATTTACAAAGGCAACCAAGACTGGTCTTCAGTAGAAGGCTCTAAGGTGCTAAAAAGGCTTCTATCTGTCACATCTCATACCAGTACCTCCTCCTTTTTCCATAACATCTGCTTTCTTCCCTGAGCTGGAGGCTGCTTTCCTGGCTAGGTTAGGTTGTTGTTCTAGTGAACTGACTTACTCACAGAGCTGCTCTAAGCCCATTGCCTCTGTATGTGGAAAAAGTGACTAAGAACTGCACACAGTCAAACCAAAACTTTTCAGTTAGAAAAACTATACAGCCAATACTGACAGGCATTATTGTATAATAACTAATTTTTGCTAGCAAGTTCAGGAGGATGAAAGTATGTTGGAATAGTAACAATAACTAATTTTGTCCTAATAATACAATAATTTGTCTCAAGGTGACTAAAATTAGTTTCACAATTAGTTTTCAGAAAAACAAATGTAAAGATGACATTTGGGTTTGATTTGATTAACACCTTTAACTCAATCACAAATCAAATGTTTTGTTTGCAAACATGGATCATGAAGGGTGTTTCAGTTGTTATAGATAAGACAGATTTCAAAACAAGTCCCTTGGAACAACTTGGAAGTAAATACTCTTTTCTGAAGAGCAGTGGTTTATGAAGATGACGTGTAATCTTCATTATCAAGCAGTCCAGGTTTCTGAGCCGACTGAGCTCAGAAAGCTGTTTATCTTGTTCTGGTAGGATCTTTTCTCAGTGGCAGCTGAAACATAGCTGTTTTCCTCAGTGCATTTCCACTCCTCTTGCATACCCCAGACGTATCCTGAAGCCTCCTCTCTACCACATCAAACATTCCCTGTCATGTTCTCCCCTAAAGGCATTCATTATTCATCCAAACCCAGACATGTCCCAGGCATATTACTGACAGACAGAAAGTCTGGGTCATTTACCTACACCCACCTCTAATCGTGGAAGTAAAGTCTTCCAGACAGGTTGGTCCACCCAAAGTCAGCACCCTCAGAAACACAGGAAGAAGCACATGCAAAATGCTGGCAAACAGGATGATTCACAGTGAACATAGAATCATTAAGGTTGAAAAAGCCCTTTTAGATCATCAAGTCCAGCCATTAACACAGCACTGCTGAGTCCACCACTAAACCACGTCCTTAAGTGCCATATTTACATGGATTTTTAACACTTCCAGAGACAGTAATTTCATCACTTCCCTGGACAGACTGTTCCAATGCTTGACCATCCTTTCAGTGAAGAAATTTTTCCTACTGATGTAAACCTCCCTTGGCACAGCTTGAGGCCATTTCCTCTTATTCCTGTTGCCTGTTACCTGGGAAAGGAAACAGACCCCCACCTGGCTATAGCCTCCTTTCAGGCAGTTGTAGAGAGCAATAAGGTCTCCCCTGAGCCTCCTCTTCTCCAGACTATACACCCCCCGCTCCCTCAACCACTCTTCCTAAGACTTGTCCTCCAGACCCTTCCACAGCTTTGTTGCCCTCCTCTGGACATGCTCCAACACTTCAATTTTTTTCTTGCAGTGAAGGGCCCAAAACTAAACCCAGGATTCAAGATGCAGCCTCACCAGTGCCAAGTACAGGAATTATCACTTGAAATGATTCCTGTGTATTAACAACAATGATACAGAGTTAGAACTAAAAGCAAACGGTGACTGCTTTTTGGCCTGTGAACAAAACCCATCTTTTTTTGATACCTTATTTCTGGGACATCTTGCATAGTGATTAGATCAAGATATACTTTCATAGCATGTGCAAAGCATAAAACAGAGCCACAACGCACATAAAATTTCACTGAACTGAGATTAGCCTTCTTCATCTTCTCTATCTATCTACAGGTCTCCTGAGGAATGCCAGTCTGTTTGGGACTGCAAACACACTGGAGCATTAACTGTACCTTTAGTATCACTCAAGCAAGAGAAGTCTGTCTCCCTACTGTAAAAATTTATTCCCAGTCAAGAGCCAACGCACACAGCTTTGCTGAGCTGGACCTATGCCAGGACACACATGGAATGTCTCAACAGAACACAAATGGAATAGAATAAACAGGCACATAGGCAAATAGGTGGTTCTTACCCTTCTAATTTGTCTAATGTGTTCCTGCCTACAGGAATGCAAGGGGGATTAGAGTTGCCTACTCTCCAGTTTACAGGCTGTTTAAGAAAAGCTTCATTTTTTCCTGGAGTTATCTCTATTATGTAACAAGATATGACTCTCTAGAACAGGTTTTCCTAGCCAAACTATATCTACATGTGATCTAAAAAGCAAAAGGGAAGATATTTATGAAAATAATAGAGAAACAAAGTCTTCAGGAAATTCAACTCTAAACAAGCCTTGCCTGTCAGTGCCAAACAGTTCTATCAACAAATCCTGCAGTATTCATCACTGTCGGGCAAGAGAAATAAAAGGAAGACTGAAAGCAGGAGAGGAAGCTTGGAGGGAAGCTTAACAGCTATAGAATAAATCAATATGACAGTGATAAAACACATAAGACAAAAAATACTGGTTTATATCCTCCTTTGCATGTATACAGGAAGCATTACACTTCTATTTGTCTCAATATTACCATTGACCAGCTTGCAGGGAAATACTGTGTGTCAACAAAAGGCCTGGCCAGTAAACAGCAACCCTTTTAACCCAGGCTTCCCCTTCACTAATACACATAAAAATAAAAGAGCAGTGAGCAATCACAGAAGTATTAACACCACTGCTCAGCTACCCAACCATGTCTGTTTACTACCTTGGAGCAGGAGCTAAGATGTCCTGATCAGATATATTCTTAAGGCTTGATATGAAACCTAGATCTTCAACTCAGAGAGAATGTGGCACTGTTCATTTTGCAGAGACCAACAGGAAAAGCAGAAACTTTAGTGCAATCCACATACACAGAGTGCTGCTACATCTCTCCAGTGTCAATAAAGATATTAAGCACTATTAAATAACCCAAATAGTAACATAGACATTATTTCTTTTCCTAATTCTGAATGTTTATTATTAGCAGTGTGTGGTTGGATTTTCCAAACAGTCCCTTACTAATCACAGAAAACCCTGAACTAAAACTGTGTGCAGATATTTTTAGACAGAGCTTTAAAAGCCCAGTCAATTAGCCATAAATTCTGAGCACAACTGTGTGCAGTGAACTAATATAAATGTGGCACTCTAGCAAACAGATCCAAAACAGGCACGATACAAACTCTGTAAACCAGGCTCAATTAATCTGCTTTAGACAATTCTCGAATAATGGCAAGTGGCAACTAAATTCATTTGTGTCTTCTTGAACATTTAAGACTGAAGTAATGGTGACAATAGTGGTCTATCAAGGTGTAGGTGACTTCAACGATTTAAAACAGCAGTCAGAACACAGGCTCTATAGAGTATGCTTATAGGTCATACCCATCTTCACTCCCCCATAAGCTACAAAGCCAGCCTTAACCTTGCCAAAATTCCTTTTCTGTAATTTTATGAAAGCCTGCTCTGAATTTTTAACACTATCCAATACTTTTATATAGCGCCAGAAAGCAAAGGGATTTCCTTCAGTTGCCTCTCAAAGCACTGGAAGATCAAGCAGCACAGTACAAATACAGATCCATAGATAGGGCCTGCCAAAGTGAATTCCTTTGTACCAGGTCTGTTCCAAGCTGTACTTTTCTTTGGGAACAAAGAAAACACCTACTGTAACTATCCCCTGCTCTGAGGCTGCTCTGTGCAATTACTGCCTGCGCATCCCACTAAATGTCATCAATGGTAAGACTTTACCCCTTACTGCTGTGAGCCTAAAGTTCATCCAGCACTTTATAAAGGAAAGCAGAATACCAGATTTGCTGTGGTATTCCTGAAGAGAAGCAGTTACAACATTACCAGGGTCATAGAAATATCATCATTTCCTTCCCATACTGTAACTAAGCAAATCTGAGCCAATATCAACACCTTTTTAACAACAATACTTCATTTTTCAGGAATGCAGGTCCTGTGGCCATTCCATAAGACTGGACTATCACCTGGGCTTCCAGATTTCCCAATACAGCAACCTCATGGAAATCTCTTTTTTATCCCGAGAATCTAGTCTAGATATCCATATTTTTGACCATGCACCATCTGGTAACTGTCTATATTATAAAGACTCATTACAGTCAGGAGTATTAAGACTTGGTATTTCTGGTGGGATGTATGCTGCTGATGTAAAGCATCTTTGACAAACATAAGTCAGTTTGCTTTGAAATTGGGAAGTAAGCAAATTATACACACACATCTCCCCCTACCCCCTAAAAAAAAAAAAACCCAAACCAAAAACAAAACTGCCATGCCCACCAAAAAAACAGCCAACCAACAAAAAAACACAAACAAACAAACAAAAAAAAACCAAACCAAGGGGTCTGTAAAAAATGAGCGACTCCTCTACAGGAAATTAGTTAAGGCATAGATAGATAGATAGATAACAAAATGTTCCCTTCAGCCTCGTTATGTCTTTATTTTAGTCTTTCAAGAGACTGTCTTGCAGAGCTACATTTAAGTCTCAATCAGTACAATTGTGAGCTGAAGTGCACATGCAACTCTAAATAAGTGGCATCAGTATATTCAACATTCACCATGCATTTTCATTAAAGTGATTCTGCAAACTACCAGAACCACAGGCAGGCTGCATCTCTTCACCTATATCACCCTCAGAACTCTAAGCTTCCTGACAATGCAGTAAAGTAAAAACTGCTTGATCTATTTGAGTTTTCTAAGAAATAAAAGAAACAAAAACTTACACCTTTACAAGCCAGTATAACGCATATACCGGAAAAATGTATCTACTTTAAATAAACAAACCAACCATAAACCCCAGAAAGCACAAGAAAAAATACAAACACTGGACAAAGCCAAACCCAAAATTTTCACAGCTGTCATTTTATCAAGATAAATCAGCAAGTTTTATAAATAATTTCGACTAATGTTTACTGTGCATAAAACCTGTCATTTATACATGCCACAGTTACCTCTTTCAGGAAAAAGCACTTGACATGTCATATTAGCAACAGTGGTGAACTTATGAATGGCTTACAAACTGTGGTATGACCACATCAGCACCAGGATGTCCTAATGCTTATTACGGTGTCATGGTCATACTCAATCATTAACAGGAAAGCCAAACTTCCCACACTGAAGCTTGAAAACAAATGGTAAGCTTTAGACCTGGTGCTACCCATGGGTTGACTTTAATAACATATTCAGGCCTTGGCTTTTCATGACAATTTTGCTCTCGGCACTTTCACACAGCTGTTCCCATTGCAACAAATCTCTACAGCTTCATACTAATCCCCTTGATACACCTTTCCAGAGGCTGTGATAGCCAGCTCTTGGTATTTCTGGTTTCTGGCAAATGGAATTTTAAAAGAAAAACAAGACCTGTGGGAGGTGTTTAGTTGCTATCCAGACAACTTGGATGCGTCTATAGAATTAACCAAGTCAAATCTCAAGTGTTAAAACTCCCTTTGTATCAGTCTGCTCTTGATCAGTTTGTGGTGGCAGCACCTTTTATTTTCACTATCTTATCACAATACAAACTGTAATCACAAAAAATTGAAGTTATATATCCTATACATGCCAAGGTATTCACCTGAGCCAAGAAAGTTATTTTTTCTCCTTACTCTGTCTGTAATACATAGGAAACAAAAGGAACATTATCAAAACATGTATGATACAAACTTTAATTGCCAAACTGCATATCACAGTGATTGCTCAAACAGCAATTTCCCCACAACACCTCCCCCAGGCACTTTCCAAGAGCAATGAGCTCTTAACTGTAGGTTTTGAATCAGCATCAGAAGCAGCCTGCAGACCCCAAGCATTCATGTTGCTAAGTCATAACTTATGCGGCAAGTGTGGGCACAAACACACAAAAACACTTCAGCATATCCCATCAGATGTTGTGTAGCAGTCAACTTGCCAGAAGCAGCCTGCCATACCACATATTCATGTGTGCAGAAACCAATTCTTCCTCTGTCTTTGGGGTCAAAGGTGCCCCAGCTGTAGGTTAAAGAGAGAACACTCAAAACCAAAAGATATAGGGAGAAAAAAATTAAAATACTACTAGTAATTATAATAAAAATAAAATCAATGTCACTTGACCTCTTCTTGCTGGGGTTTGTTCAAAAAGCACTGCTTGTCAGGGGGATCAAGACAAGGATTAACTATCTTCAAATCCCACTTGTCTACTCTGCTGGTTTTGTCTGAGGTAATTTTCTTCCCAATGGCTGGTACGGGGCTATATTTTGGATTTGTGCTGAACACAGGTTGATAATATAGAGATAGTTTTGTTATTGCTGAGCAGCAATTGGACATCATCAAGACACTTTTCTGCTTCTTGAATCACCCCATTGCTGGGGTTGCACAAGGAGTTGGAAAAAGACACAGCTGGGACAGCTGACCCCAGCTGACCAAAGGGACATTCCAGGCCATGTGGCATCATGCTCAGTATCTAAAGCTGGGAGAAGAAGGAGGAAGCGGGGCAGGTTTGGAGTGATGGTGTTTCTCATCCCAAGTCTCTATTACATGTGATGGGGCCCTGCTGTCCTGGACATGGCTGAACACCTGCCTGCCCATGGAAAGTGGTGAATGAATTACTTGTTTTGCTCTGTGTGCAGCTTTTGCTTTACCTATTAACCTGTCTTTATCATAACCCATGAGTTTTCTCACTTTTAACCCGCAAGTTCTTGCACTTACTTCTCCAGATGTCTCCAGAGCCTGCTGGTGGGGCAGTGAGTGAGCAGTTTGTGTGGGGCTGTTGCTGGCTGAGGTTAAACCATGACATCTACTTATCTAATGCAGGCAAATCTTATTTTGCCTGGGCTGCACACAGCAAAAAACAGGGTTTTATTTGTCAAATGTTAATAGTTCTGTAAATATTTAGGGTAGTTATTCTCAGCCCACAATAAGGGCAAGGGAACTCCCCCTTCCTTTCATGTGGACAGCTTCAAAGAAAGCCACTTAGTATTTGTCTGCACCTTGCTTAAGTCCTTCCAGTACTCACTGAGCAATCATCCAGAAGAATAGCTGCTTCTAGCATTCAATAAACATATCATGCTACCAGAGGGAGACTACATTCCTAGGATCAGATAATTCCAGCCCCTGGAAAGTACACTGCCACCACAGACAACGCTGCACCCACATACCGACATGACCATTTCCATCATTGCACACCCCCTTACTCAGCTCACACTCTACCCTTGGTCACATAAAATGGCATTGCCAGTATTCAGCTTGCTTATACTCTTCTTAAAGCAACCAAGGAAAGACTCTTGAACAAGATACAAAGGAATGAAGGAGTAAAAGATGCTATGAAACATGAATGGCTGAATATTAACCTCTTTACCCTTGCAGGATGCACTTGGCTAATCCTGTTATAAATGTGCTCCTGATCCTGTACATAGAGGAAAAGAGCAGCAGCTTCTAAAAATAAATCCAGGTCTGACTTCTCTTCTGTATCTCAAATTCATAAACTACCTAATGCTGGGCACAGAAAATTATCATATTCCATTTCTATACACCAGCTAGTACTAGAAACTAAATTGCTTCCTATCTAAATTATTCAATATGCCACAAATTTTCTAACTGAAAAGTGACAGTTTCCTCTGAAACCCCAACCAAACCTCAAAGTAGACCCCAGTGGCACATATAAGATGAAAAATTTGGGAGCTGTCATGCCTATAGCTTGCATTGCTCTGTGTCACTCCAGTTCTGCCCATGGCTAGAAATGTCTGTGCCCTTATTTCACTCAGTAGATGTGCGTGGCATGCACAGGAAAGACAGCTGCTGTGAAAGAGAGCCAGGGGAGAGAATAAAGAAAGGGGAAACAGACCTAACACTACAAGCTTCCTTTTTCCCAATGCCCTGTCTCCAACCAGCCAGCATGGAAGTGGCCTCTCCTCTTATCACAGAATCATAGAATGGTTTGGGTTGGAAGAGGCTTAAAGATTATCTAGTTCCAACCCCATGCCACAGGCAGGGACACCTTCCACTAGACCAGGTTGCTTGAAATCCCATCCAACCTTGACCCATGCTTTGAAGGGAGATATGGTCTCCTCCCAGCAGTTTTCTTCATCTCTGGCCTCTGCTGGCTATTTACCTTGAGCTGTTTATTACTAAGTGGGTTTTTGAGATGGTTAAGATGAGCCAGAGGGAATGCAGGAGCAAAGGAAAGGACTGTAGCACCCTTCCTCATTCTGAAGGGTCTCAGCCTATTTTCATCCCCTCAGACATCCCAGTTAATCAAAGATTGAAGTTAGTTGAGAAGAGAAATAAAGAAATTTGTGTGTCCACCATGCACCTGGGTCACAAAAAACAAGACATCTGTTCTCCTGGGCATGGATGGTTCCTTTCTGCTACATTAGTGCATTATCTGTTATCATATAGGAAAACCAAGAAAAAGTGGCTCAGGTGGCACCCACTCCAGAGCCAGTATCAGAAGTATTAGAGGTGTTTAAAACTTCATAAGCTGCCACACAATAGACAAAATGCCCTTTGCCATCATGTTGCAGTATAAACTCAGTGGCAGAAAGGAGATGGAGCGCTACAAGAGGTATCACGACAGGAAAGATACCTCACTCTAATTACAGCCTCTGTTCACTATATTTGTCATCCAAAACTAACTGGATTCATTATGAGACACAGAGGGAAATGTGAATGCCAATTTCATTGTATGACTGTCTTTAAAAAAAGCAGAAAGCAAAGCAGACCAAGAAGATCTGCGTTCCCTTCCTTAGGAAGACAAATTTTTTGTGTTTGAACTGTGGCAATCGTGATTCAACCCAGCAGACAGCTGAACAGCACACACACTTTCAATCACTCCCTCACCCTCCCCACAGTGAGATGAGGGAGAGAATCAGGAAAAAACGTAAAGCTCCTGACTTTGGAGTGACCTAATTGCAGCCTTCAGGTACCTGAAGGGAGACGACAAGAAAGGTGAAGAGAGACCCTTTAGAAGAGCCTGTAGTGACAGGACAAGGGGCAGTGGCTTCAAACTGCAAGAGAGCAAGTTTAGATTAGATATTAGGAGGAAATTCCTCCCAGTGAGGGTGGTGAGGCACTGGAACAGGTTTCCCCAACAAGTTGTGGATGCCTCATCCCTGGAACTATTCAAGGCCAGGTTGGATGGGGCATTGAGAAATCTGGTCCAATGAAAGGCGTCCCTGCTCACAGCAGGGGTTTGGAACTAGATGACCTTTAAGGCCTCTTCCAACCCAAGCCATTCTATGACTTGAGAAAAAGAGAGCTTAATAGAACAGAAAAGGCAGGGAAATCAATAATAATAACAGAATTAGAATATATAAAACAAGTGATACACAATGCAAATGCTCAACATCTGCTGGCTGATGCCCAGCCAGTTCCCAAGCAGCATCTCCCAGAGAGCCTTTCTCCTAACTGATATACTGAACATGACACTGTATGATATGGAATATCCCATTGGCCAGTTTGGGTCTGCTGTCCTGGCTATGTCCCCACCCAGCTTCTTGCATTGCCCACCCCCTCAGCCTCCTCACTAGCAGGGCAGTACGAGAAGCTGAAGTCCTTGACTTAGCATAACATTGCTTATGAACAGCTAGAACACCAGTGTTATCAACATTATTCTCAGCCTAAATCCAAAATACAGCACCATACCAGCTACTAGGAAGAAAATTAACTCTATCCCAGTTGAAAACCAGGACAGCAATACAGAAAATAATTAAAGGCTTCCAAGATATAAGTGACATACTTTTTAGTTCTCAGTCTATAACTTAAAATGTCAGCAGGTTCTAGCACAGTAAACTCCACAGCAGTAAGCAATTTGTACAAAACTCAAGTTACTGTTAAAACTCCAAATTCTCTTAAATAGAAAACCCTATCAGAATATTTGCTGTGCTTTCAGGTTTATTACATGCATGCTGACATCACTCACCAGCACAAATTCCTTCTGTAGCGTATGAGCACAATGTCACCTTTCTCTTGACTTTGCAATAGCCTGTACATAGCATTGAAGCTGTCTCTCCATCTGCTAAGAAATGGTGAGCCCTCTGCAATTTCCATACAGCTCCCCAGACTTTTTCAGCAAGCTTGGATGAGCAGCAATGAAGATATTCTAGCACTTTAGAACTTGCATCATGCAGCATCATGTTGTTTATCTGTTACACACATTAAAACCAGACCTTTCTCCTTGTGAGTTCACAGCCTTGCAGTCTGCAAAAAACAGCCAATGAGTCCAGTCCCAGCCCCTACAAATTGTTCAGTTAGAGCAGTTGGGTTGATTTGTTTGGGTTTTTTTTCTAACTCACTATTACGCTAATTCTTGATAGGACTTTTTTCATTCCCATGTTAATGCAGCCTGTCTTATCCAGAGCTAAGGTGCCTCTACTACTTCCAAGTGAAAAAGTTAACTGGAAAATAACCAAGAGAATTTATTTTATTTCTATATAGTTGAAATAACAATCCAACAAAGACCAGATGAAGTGGTCATAATTCTCGCCAGATAAGAAACCTCATCAACAATCAGCATTAATAATATTTAATAATTCTGCAATTCTAGATCTTACATACCCAGCTTTAAACAGAAAAACATTTAGACTAAAAAAACCAACAAAAACAAACAATAAAAAGAAAAATTCAACTTCCTCATTCTTTAACTGTTCAAATTAAATTCTTTCCAAAAGCAAGCACTTTATTGTGATAAAGGATGAGTGCAAGCATGATGCTTAAAAATTAAGGAGCACACTTGGGAGTTTTACCTGACCAAGAGATTTCTGCCTCATTCCAGAGCTAATAGAAAGTAATATCTAGAACCCACTGCAAGATCTACTGCAAAGTACATACACCTTAATTTCTTGTTTTCTTGAATGTAACCACCCTTTAGTGTATTTTCTCTTTATTTTTTCTATGCAATATCTTACATAAAAAATGAGCTAGGATCTACCACAAATTCATTAACCATATCTTCTAATCCAGAAGAGAAAGAAGGGTCAAGGTAACAGATTGGTTGCTGACACAACACAATTATTTTTTGTCTGAAGGGGTGTCAAAAATACATGGATTTAACTGTAGGCAAAACAACTTCACAGAATAAAAAGTGCAGTCTAAATCTGAATGACCAAAGCATATTCCAATTAGAATAACTAAAATGCAGGTAAGTGCAGATATAACACCAAATTTTGTGCACAATTAGGCAAATTGTGCATTCAAATGTGGGAACTGCATAGGCTAAGAGATCCCATTTGCAACTACAATTTGGGTGAAACTCTAGTGCTCAGTGGAAATCTGTCTTTTCAAGTGGACAAAGAGATCCTTGCCAAAGAGGAAATTCATGAAATTAGCAAGATAACTTAAGCAGAGAAAGAAAATACAGCCAACAAATTTTCCAGTAGAAAAAAATCTTGTTACCGCAGGACAGGCCACCTACAGAAATCACAAGGCTTTGCCTCCCAGGGCTAGAAGAAATGGAAAACACTATAGAATTAATCCTGGTGCTATATAAAGGTGCAAACACCCATCTTCTTGTCTGCTGACTGCACTGACAGCGGCCCTTCTTTCCCTTGCATGTTCACACTACTTTGCAAGAACTGCTCACACAGCCCACCTCCTACAGGGAACAAAGGATTCACAGATTAAACTGAAACACCAGTGAATCCAAACTCTCAGGAGTCCAAGTGTTTCCTTACAGATGTCCTGAAGCCTGCTTGATCTCTAAAACTGGTAATAAACTTGAACTATTTTATTAGTTTCCGATAAAAGCATACACAGTCTTCATCACTTTGATTTAGCACATCTGTAAGTAAAGAGAAAAGCAAAAAATTCCAACGAAATGCAGGGGTTTTTTACCTGGCATTGGCTCCTTTAAGGTCACAGAAGTGCGAGAGTAAAGCTTTCACTACATCATTGCAGACAACTTTAACTACATCAATGTGACTCAGCCTCTGTCGCAGCTGCTTGGCAATCTCCCAAAAGTCTTCAGAGAGCAGCTGGTACAGCTGCCCCTCATCTCTGCTGAGTTGCCCATACCAGGACAGGATGTAATCTCTGTAGCTGTAGTCAAACACTGAAAGGAGAAACAAAACAATAAATAGCAAAAACTGCAAAAGGACAAGGCACACCAAGATAGGTAAAATGAAATCCTCCACCCTTCTCAAAAGCCGTATGGGTAATAGGTTTCACATCTTCTTCTTGCCAAAGAACGTAAGGTTGGCAAAGTTCCAGCAATCTGCACCTAACAGGTTACTGCAGGTCACTTTGCAAAGCAAAGCCTTTAAGTGGATTTGCTCAGACAGTCAGGTTACCAGCTACACACAAACCTCAGACTAATACCTGTCTCTCAGCAGTGGCTTTGGTTATGTGAACTATCATATAATCTGACTGTGTCTAAAATGTTGCAGACTGAAGCCAGCCTTCTTTACATAGGAACTTAATAGTCTCCATTCCAAAGTCATGGCTAAAAAGGGGAGGTGGTAAGATTTTTGGATTTCCAAAGACATATACAACACTGAACACCACCACAGAAAGTACATTATAGGATCAGAAGAGCTAAGAGAGAACAAGTGGATTAGCAAGGCCATATGAACTTCAAAAATGACAAAGCATTCCAAACCATACCGACAAGCAATAATCAGTATTTCTGTAATTGCAAATCCCATGGCAACAGTCTTCTACCATTCTGACTTTCCTTTTTGACATTTGTGTGTCACCAGTTTTACTGATGTTTCACTCCAGCAAATGTCCCTGGAGGTCCAAGAGGGAGCAGGAGGTGTTCAGGGAGAACACGAACAGTTGCAACAAAACGGGGGAAGAGCTGGGGCTGTAACAGTCAATTTGCATCTACCAGAGGGATAACAAAAAGGGGGAAAAAAAGTCATGTGCCTGGTAATTTGAGCAGCTTCTTTACTAAACAACCTGGTTTCAAACTTTCATATCAAAAGTCCATCTCATTTGTCAGCGTAAGCCCATGGTGCAAAGTTATCATAAGACTCTCTTTCTTACCTTCCACTTTGAAATAAGTTGTTTGCTTGGCAGTTTAGTAAATTATGAAAATCTCCCTGGCACTGGCAACACTGACCTAATAACATATTAATAGGACAACATCCTCAATTAATATTTTCACTTGCCTTTTCAGGCAAAACTAGCAAACCTCAACCAACATCACCTTGATAAAAACGTTTCCAGAGAAATGGCTAAAATTGATAAAAGTTTCTAGTCAAATGCTTTACAAACTAGTTTCTTCAAGTTTATAAAGAAAGAAACTGAGTCACTTCAATGAGTATGCTGAAATGTGTAGTTAAGAGCCTTTTGTTAAGTCATTTCAAGACTTTTTAATTAATAATTCAGAAAAAAAATTCACAGTTCAGTAAACAAATGCATAACAGGTTTGAAGTTTGGGGGGTTTTTTTCTAATTCAGGAGAGAAAAAAGTGTGCAGAGCCATATAGTAGGATAGGAACTTCCAAAATACTTATCTAAAACAGATGAAATATTTCACTGAAAACACTCACCCACAAATACTACAGTGATAAAAACAGTTATAAAAAGTAGTAGTCTTCTGATAAGCAAGCAGAGGAATAATCTCTGTTGCAAGATCTGAAACACTGTGGAAAACTGATCACAGCACAGATTCTTCCTTTTCATCTAATCCATAAGAGACCAATAATTTCTCAAGTGCGCTTGCAACACACTGCATTGTGGTATTTTTTAATCAGCATCACTGGTAAATAGTGACTTTTTCAGATTTTCTTACAGACACCCTCTCTGTCCTTTGCAAGGATGCAAAGTAACTATTTCTTCAGCATCTTTTGCCCAAAAAGACAAGCTATGATATGGGGTTGTGGCTCCTACAGAAGTCTGTTCAACAGAGCTCTACAAAGCAAGAGCAAAAGAGCAGAACTTGTATCCCGATCCCTTAAGGATATATTCTCTTTCAGAGAAAATCTATTCCTAATGACCACTAATTTGTAACTATTTTAAAGCAACTCCACTCCAAAATGAGCTCAGTTTCCAGCATGCTATGTAATACATTCTTTTTGATTCCTTTTAGCCACTCATGAATTCTGTCACATTCAATGCGAAAGAACCACAAAATCTATTGGCAATATCAAACTAGAGACAAAAGATCATCAATCATCACCAAAAATTCACCATGCAATTATGAAATATTTCACTTGTGTTTAACTCTACCAGTTAGATATTTTCAACACCTTAAAAGGATTACACAGCTTTAAACCATATTTTCCTGCACCTGTGTTTTATAACTCTCTTCCTTTACGTGTCTTCTGTAGTTTCCTTGTCACTTCTTAACCTCACTGCCCTTCCCGTGTCACAACAGTGTTGTTCTCTATAAATTTCAGGGTTCTTTAGAGCCCAGGATAAATCTCCAAGTGAGCAGTGAGACTGTTTTTAAACAAATAAATAAAATTTTAAAAAGAGACCAGCCACAAACACTAACAGCAGCCAGTTTAAGACTGGCTAAGACACTGCCGTGTGTCATCCTGGCCATGGTGCACAGCTGCTGCTTTAGTTTCACGCCCATTGATGCAGCTGGTGCCATTTCAGCACTCTAAAGAAACACAGAAAACAAGTGTAACAATTTCATAGAGAGCAGCTTGCTCCCTTCAGAGCAGAAATCTGCTCATGCATCTATTCTCATTATTTTTATACTACACGTTCTCTAAAACATTGAAAGCAACAGTCAGAAGACAAGGAAGAATAAAAAAAGAAGCAGAACACATTCAGGACAGAACCTTACTACCACTAACTCATCCACTACAAATATAAAACAAATGTCTTCTGACCAAATCAAATGCAATGACCACAATGAGTCTGGTGCAAAATTGTAGAAACTTCTACTGGGTTTTCTAAATTAGTTCAGAAGATCCAAGGCCCAAGTTACTACAATGTGATTAAATGCCATTCCCACGTGAAATTGAAGTTGAGCCTGTTCAACTACTCTTTTAAAATACTGTAAGCTAGAAGAGTGTTGCGAGTAGAAAGCCAGAAGCTTGTGTGGAGGTTTAGTGAGGACACCCCTCTACACCCTTCCTTTGTTCCTATCCCTACACGTCCTGCAGTAACTGCTATCCCTTTTTCCACATTCATTCATTCAGAGATTCAGTGGCACCACCAGGCTCTGTGGGTCAGACTGGCTTCAAACCTATAACTTCCAGAGCTTCACACTAGGGAGATTTTATATTGCTAAGATTCATTACCCAACTTTATTAAAAATAACACAAATATGAAGAACAAGGATTAAATGCCTACTCTTTTTCTCAAAACAATATTAAAAAACAGAGCATAAATATTCTATGCAAATGCAGACACAGACTTCCATGTTTCAACAAGAAGTAACTGTCCTTTACTGAAAGCACTGGAGATAGTCAAATCCAAAACTCTCCTGTGACTGTATGAACAAATGAAGAAAAGGTATAGCCACAACACTGGCTTGCGTTATTCTAGAGCAGCAAGCACTGCAATCTGTAAAACAGAAATACCAGACTAATACGAATTGTGTTTGGATCCTGCGTGAGGAAATCACCGTCAAAAAGCCAAGAATCATTACCACAATTCTGTGCCACTAGAACACTAGATCTAACATGCATGATGGGGTTATAATAAGCTATACTTTTATAAAAATACTTTCAATTAAAAATTAACAGAAAAAGATGACAGATAAGCTAAGTACCTGTCAAAGTACTGTTCCAGAGAAGTAAATGTTAAATGCTTACTTACAACCACTACCTTTTCCCCCTGCCAAAAGCCAATTCAGACAAAAAAAACCCCCAAACAACAAAAAACAATAACAACAAAAACCTGAATGAAAATTTTAAACCCCTACATTAAAGGTGGGTATACAATTACAAATAAAATTACTAATAAATACTCTGAATATTCAGTCTTATAATTTCCAAGACATTAACATTTAAATTGAAAGAGATAAAGGTCATTATTCACTTATTGTATTTTGCATTTTGTTATGTTTTAGCTATACAAGTTAAGAGGATGAGGTTTTATGCTTAATATTATATTTACTGAAGTTTCTCATGGCCACTAAACCTTTACTTACACCATGATGTAAAAGGCTGAAAAAATCATGTCTAAATGCCAACATTGCAGTGACTGTGAAATAGCAACAGTGGTTTAAAGATTTCAATGCTCTTCTAAAGTTTGTGTTTGGGAAACCCCTAGCATCTCTTGGTCTACTTGCATATTCAAATTCTATGAAACTGCCAGGTTTAGCAGGCCAGATGTTATCATTGTGCATAGATGGATGGGCCCTTTGCAAAAGGAATTCCTGACAGTCTCCCAATTCCCCAATCTTTGGTTCATTTTTATTAAAATTTTCCTGACATTTGTGTCTTTATTGTTTTTTTTAATGCAGAAAAAAACCCCATGAAAACATATAAACAATAGAGAAAAAAATGTGTTAAAAATATCTAGGAAATGTAGTAAAATAAAAAAGTCAGACAAATTTATGTTCAAATAATTTTCACATGCACCCCTTGCCAAGAGTTCTTAGCTTCAAGTGTTAGAATCCCAATAGCAGAGAGAACATAAATTCAAATTGGTTTGCTGATATTGTGGACAAAAAAAATTTTTTTTGAAAGCTGTTTTCTAAACAAGTAAACAAACACCCCCCCCCCCAAAAAAAAAAAAAGAAAAAACAAAACCAACTCCAGCTTTTCAAATAGAAAGCAGCAGGAGTTACTACAATTTTTTTTCTAAATGTCAACATGTATATTTTAAATTGGGAAATGAGACAGTTTTTCCCAATCTTTCTGTAAGGGGAAGTACAACCTTACATCCCTAACAGAGTTAGATCCTAAGGGATCAACACAGGCAAGATCTGATCCACAGAAAGAATCTAATTAAATTCCCAAAGTATTTCCAACAAGATCACCTCAAGGGAGGGTTGAAGGAAGATAACCCACTACAAAAGAAGAGCTGGCTCTCTGGCATGAAATATTTTAAGATCTAAGAAACAGGTGAATTTTCACAGTGGAGCAATTTCACCACTAGAGTTCTGCTGGGATTTGAGCTATGACCTGTACTATTTTAGTTACTCATAAATGACCCAGTAAAGCAGCTAAGTGATATGAAGACCATTCTTCTTGGCACTACTATAACTGTAGAGACAAAGAGTGACTGTGAAGAATAACAAAAAGACCACAGGATTTGGAGCAATAAAAATGGAAAATTAAATTCTGTTCCTGGGAGGCCCAGCTACCCCCACAGCAGATCAATCCACTGACAGCTGCAGCCTCAGCCCAAGCAGTACATGCTGTGCAAAGCAGCACGAGTGGGACTGGGCACAGCCTCTCTCAGGAGACATCCTACCACATCACCGTGTGTGGATGGAATTCAGACAAGCAACAGGTAGCACTAAAGGGTATTTGTAGAAGTGGCTTATCTTTTCTTTGTGTAAGCAAAAGGAAGGTCAAACAAAAATCAATCTGTCAAGAGAAAGCATGAAAAGTACTGAAAAAACCATATTTCAGTGTTAGTCACTCAAGTGCTACCAGCTGAAAAGGAGACTTGGTGGTGACAACTAAAGGCCTTTTCTTTCTGCTATATTCTACAAGGAAAATCTCTTCATAACCTTACATTTGTTCTGATTTTGAGCACTTAGATTTCATAAAACACAACACACCATAGCAGCTAATTCACAGCTTTCCCCTACCTTGTATCTACAGCTAAGGCAAGTATGCTATAATTAACAATGAAGCAGCACTGCTACGGCACCAACCTGTTGCACAACTCTGTTCCTAATGGAAAACAGCAAAGACATTTAGGGCAGAGCTGTAAAGCAACATATACCGAGGTTCCTTCTTGGTGGTGTTTAGTGTGAGGCACATTGTATAAGGATGATTCCCAACAATTTAATTACATGGGCTGTGGCAAGACAAGACTCCATGCAAGACACAGGCAACCAGTATCAGCCAGTGACCATCACAGGAGAACTATCTAAACACCTAATAGTTATTGAAATAAGACTGATGTTTGAAACAGAAACATGCATGATTCCTTCAGTTAAACCAAGGATAAGACTGCTATCCATCCTTCCAACTACATTAACAGACTATGATGAGAACATCAGGAAAAATGCAGTAAAGCAAGTGGCAGCTTGAAGTGACACAGAACCTCAGGTGAGCCACACTAAACTCAGGGAGAAAAGTCCACACAGACTGGATGTAACATCAGCAAAAGCATGGCATGACCAACAGTCAGCAGGCAGTTCTGGAGGGATGCAAGGTAGTTAGCAACTAACAGTAAACCCCAGGCAAACTTAATTACACAATGAAAACCGCTGAAGAAATCAGAATCAACCAAAGGGCTGTCTCTTCACACCCAGCAATAGAATTTCTGAAATCAGATGACATTGGTTTTCCCAAAAACATAATCCATGCATCTCTAAGGTACAGTAAAATCTATTTTAAAAAAACCCAAAAAACAACAACAACAAACCAAAAAACACCCACAAAACAAAACAACAACAAAACCAAACCAAACAAAAAAAAGCCCAACCAAAACCACAAAAACTCCCACACTCCAAAACTCTATTGACTGTGATAATCTGACAGCACCTACTCTTAAACCTCAAGAGGCACTAGGAGTCTGAACTGGTCCCCAAGATTAAAACTTCATGACAACTGAATGTCTCCTAGCTAAATGAATAAGGCTTTCTACAGCGTTTGAGTAGCTCATTACATCTAGACAGCAAAAACTTGTCCAAAATTCCTGGGATTTATAAATACTCTAATCCTAATCAGTGCAAGATTGGAAACACAAATATAAATGGTATTTTTTATATCACTAGTAATAAAAATTTTCTTGAACCACAAACTTCTGAAAAAAAAAACCAAACAAACAAAACGATTCACATCAAGACAAGCACAAACTTCAGAACTGTCACAGGCAAGACGTCCTGTCTATTTTCACAGGGACTGATCATTCTGTGCTCATAAAAAATAAACTATTGCTTCTGGGATTGCATTCAGTATTTCAAACTGTTTGCATTCAATATCTCAAACTCAAAATGACTCAGTCACCTTTCAAACCCAAAACACTTTGTATGGCAGAGCAGAAAGTACACTTTCATCATTGTCAAACTGCAAAACAGAGAAGTTGGCTTCATCACTTAGGCCTGGAAGAAATAAAACGAAATCTGACAAGTTTGCTCTCCAAAATTCAGTGTGAGAATGGAGGGTAAAAGCTACTGAAAAAAAAAAAATAGTTAAAAGGCATGTGAGGTGTCACAGCTGTCACTTAACTCTGAAAAATGAATCATTTAAGTATTAGTAACTTTCTTTCAGCCTTACTGAGTAGGGATAGCCTCATGCATCCAAATGAATGATCTGTGGGATAAACACCTTAAATGAAGACAGCTCCCATATTTTTACAGAAACAAGTTACTCCTACATGCAAGTAACAGGAGGGAAGTGTATCACAACTATCTCTCCCTCAACATTCCACAATACCTGTTTTCTGACCCCAGACAACCCCACTACCTCAAATTGTGTGATTATGTCAAAGCTTTTCAAATTCCACAGCAGGTTATCCAAAAGATAAAATACACATATGAGACAACAGAGAAAACAGCTTTTTTGTGCTTGTTTCTACACATAATGTTTAGACTCTACTATCCTTTTCACATTATCAAGAAATCCCTGATCTGACTGATTCCAGATGAAAATGCTTCCTAATAATAAATTATGATTATGTTGTAATAGTTCCCCTTCAGAAAAGATGACATAGGTAGGTAAAGTGTTCTAATTTTATATTTTTGCTACATATCCTGCTAATAGCTATTCATAAAAATAACTTTAAAAACATAACACATACCAAGTTGTCATAAGACAACCAACCTGTTTAAATGAATTATAATTTTCACAGATGCTCTCCATTTAAAAAAGATTGGAAAAAGTGCTGCAAAGAAATCTTAGAGGAAAAAGTATTCAAAATTAGATGAAATATTTACAAAAGGCTGATAGACCATATCAGCCAGAAATACAGATGTTGATTTTAGATTCTGTTTTAATGGCAACAACTGCACTAAATGGGAAGCTGTATGCAAGAGCCTACAGGATGTCTCAATTCAGGAAAACCCAGTCAAGAACATTTTAAGTGTTATCCCTTTGCTTTGTGCACAAGTATTAAGGACTGTATTTCAATGTATTTCTGTAAAAAAAACAGCCATTAAAATGACAAGATGTCAGCTGAATTGTAAAAAAAAAAAAACCATCACATTACTTACTAGAGTGGATTTCTGGAGAAAACTAAGACCTTGCCATTTTGTATCACGTAAGAAACCAGGGACATATTGTAAAGTCTTGGAATATTGTGCAGTTATGGTTTGATAAAAAGGACAAGAGATATTCAGGCTCTAATGCACCTGAAACTCACCTTCTTTCAGTGCTTTATCCATATTGTGAGAAATAACCACTCTCCTTGATTGGATTGAATCATGAGAGCTTCCAGACCAATTACTCTGAAATTCAAACAGAACATACGTCATAAGAGGAAGTAATAAACCAAAAGTTACAGAAGGAATAACTGTAATTCAAGGCAACAGTACTGTATCGTTTGGTCTTTATACAAATATTGCCACCCCATATGGTAAAAACAGGAGAGTCAATTGTCTGTGAGGTTATTATACATTGTTCACTAAGCACATATTAACACTTGTGTATTGTACATTTTACAGCTTGCAAAATTATCTTAGGTTTTTTTGGTAGAAGGGAGCTGCATTTACTTGCAAGTCAATGCACTGAGAATAGGACATGCATGTAACAAAACAACTGGAACCCTTTTATGCAGTATTTTCACAGTAAATAA
Source organism: Monarcha castaneiventris obscurior (assembly GCA_026261815.1). Lineage (NCBI taxonomy): Eukaryota > Metazoa > Chordata > Aves > Passeriformes > Monarchidae > Monarcha > Monarcha castaneiventris. The sequence goes on from JAMPIT010000433.1 coordinate 30,706,273, forward strand.
AATATTTTTATAGCCTACTGTGACAATAGACTTAATTTACCCTCATAAACTACTTTTAAAACAAAAAAGAAGCCTTTAGATCTCCTACAGTAATTTTGGTTCACACTCTTTTGGGCTTCTTTCTTCAAAGATACTTCTGGCGCTCTGCATTTTAAGCTGCTGTCCTATACAAATATTTGCTTGTATTGGAGTATTCACTCCCCCAGTGTCCAAACAGGTGAGCAGATGGAGAAACATTTTTCAGGGTACAGACAAAGAGTAGTGACTAATGATGTATTTATATAGAAAGGAGTATAATTCAAAACAGAAATAGAAACTGTCCCCACTGTCAATCAGCTTGAAGCTCACTCTCCTTCATAAGGAGAGAGCACTTCAGAAACATCCCTCCAGCATTCACCACACAGAGAATAAGAAAGAAGTATAAACTTAAAGTAAAAACACTGTTTAATGTTCTTAAAGGTAATATACCATTATTTCAGCCAATTTCCAGGCTAATATTCTGTATTTTGGTTTAATGTTTTGCTTCTACTTCAGATACATGCATGCAGAATCTAACAGGATGCAGATAAGGGAGTCTAAGCACTACTTGTAACAGCAAAATAAAACATAGCAACGTGACGGGTACTACCCATGCCTTGAGTGCCCTCCTGCCCACAGCTGATTTGTTCCACCTTTTTGGTGAGTGCAGCAGCAGTGCCTAGACTTCTTCCAGTCATTTTTCTGAGACCATGACTGTGGTCTTTCAGCTGATTTCTTCCCTCCTTGACAACACTATCAATGGCAGGAGCAGCAAGACCTCAGCACATCTGCCTCCATTTGCAGTCCCCCCTCACAATCAAGACCGTAGTTAATGAGATGTAAGAACAGAGTATTTAGTGAACTTCTATAGATTTACAAACCCATTTTAACCTGAACACTGGCAAAAGCTTCAGCCCTACCCAGCTAAACAGCAGAAGAAAGTATTTTTGCTCTTTGTTAGGACACCTAACAGTATTTGTAAGGCTCCAATACATCATCTCTGGCTGCTAATATTATCACACTTCCTCAACACAAAGCTGTGTTAACGACAGTAACACAACTGCTTCAGGATTTTTCTGCTTTATTTGCAGCAGGGAACTGCATGATTTAAAAATTTAAAAAGAGAGGAGATGGACTCACAAAGACCTTAAACACCTCAAGTACCTTATGGGAAGGGATTCAGAAAGCCCAATTAAACAAACTTGCTCAGGTCTTTCTGTGAAGAAAGAGCTCCTAAACACGAGCCCACAATTCTGACTGAAGCTCTGTGCTCAACACACTTCATCTTTAACACGCATGCCAGCTTGGGTATCCTACAAAGCTAATCCTTCTGCTAAATTGAGTCATACCTGCATGGAGGTCAGTGACCTCAAGCTAACTGAGGCATCAACAGTTGCATCCCATACATTGCAGGAAGCGGTTTTTATGGCCTAAAGCATCAGTAAGTGCTCCAATGCAGTGCTCACCAAATTACTCCTTTCAAAAGTAGTTTAAACACAAGCTAAAAAAAAAAAAAAAAAAAAAAAAAAAGCAACCTTCAGAGGGGATCTGTGGTTTCAAAAAGGTAAGTAGCTTGCTCTACATCACCACATTATGATCCAATCTATGCAATTCCACAAAGCAGGAACTGATAATTTTATGCTTCAAACTTGAGCACTCATTTTAAGAACAAGGCAAACTACTACTGCCTCAGCAAAGTGCTGCCTCTTGAATACCAGACACAAACTCACATTTCAGCTTGCAAGAACACATTCCATTGAGAGTATCCTCTACAGTTGGTACATTTGACTTCTAAAAGGCACCATCTATTCATGTAAAAAAAAAAATATAGTTGTTCAAGTTGTGATCAAAAGGAACGTAAAAGGTAAAAAGTGAATACCACCACTAGCAATAGTGATTTTGCTGCTGCATGAATGTAATTACTGATGGGCAAAGGAAGATGCATAGAGTATTGGACTTACTGAGAACTCTTCCATACTCATACAGATATTGCATAAAATCATGAACTGTGGGAGAGAAAAGCAAAGAGCAAAAAATACCACCTTGGTTTAAAACAAGGTTTCAAATTCATTAAAAAACAAATCTTCAAGAACAGAGGAGAAACTAACATTTGAATAAACAAAAATATTCAAATGTATTGAAAGGATCATAGAATTGTGTAGGTTGGAAAATACCTGTAAGATCATTGAGTTCAACTATTAACCTATGATACTGGTTGGGTAAGATCAGGTTAAAGAAAAAAAGTTCAGGGAGACCTTACTGCTGCCTCCAACTACTAAATGAGAGGATACCGAGAAAAGGGAGCCAGACTCTTCGTGCAGATGCACAGGACATTAGGAAACATTGCAACACAGGAAATTCCCATCACAAGGCAAAACTATTTTAATCATGAGGCTGCTCAAGCATCAGAATAGGGGTGCTGACAGGCTACAGAGCCTTCATCTCTTTATCTTTCTCACTCTGAGCAAGAGGGTGAACTAGATGCCCTCCACATATTCCTTCCTGATGATTCATGATCCTTCCATTCATGATCCTTAATGACCCTTCAGAGAGCTGTGAATTTAACTTCATGATCGATAGTGCATCAGATCTAAAGGTGCCTTGTCTAAAACAGCTGATCAAACCCATTTTTCCTTCCCATTTTATGAACTCGTATTCAGCAGAATCAAGACTTAAGTCTTGTTAGTTTAGGTTTGCTTTCAGAAAGTACTGTTTCTGTGACATTAATAATGATGAACTAATTAAATAAGCAGGAACCCTTAAGTTAGACAACATATGGCAACAAACACCTTAAAAACAACAGTAACAACCTGGTAATTCAGATAACCAACATCTGTGATAACAGAAGGATTTCAGAAAATCCACAGTCCAAGCTCAGCTCTAACAGCTGAGAGAATAAAAAATTCAACATATTTCACTGAAAGACTTTCTTGCTGCCCCTGACTCAAGCTAGATGGAGGACATATGTAGAGAACAGGTTCAGCTAGAAAGCCTAGATTTGAATGTTTTCACATTTTTCTTCATGTCATTCATCTAAAGAAAAATGGTGCTCAGTTTCATGAAATAGTTGGCATAACCCTCATTGAGCCAAACACACTTTGTAAATGAATTTAACACAGTCAAAGCTCTAGTTTAGATGCTCTTTTATGCTGATTAAAACCTGGCATGTTCCTCTAAGTCCTGACTTGCATTATCACAGCCCTCAATAATTGTTTGTTTTTTTTTTAACTGGGCTCCAGTCTGTAGATTTTATTGGTAAAGAATGACAGAAACCAGACTGAAACATAAATAAGACTTAACAAAAGAACTTGAAGGGGTAGGGGTGGAGCACATTTTGAAAGTACATGCTGAGAATGAGGTTGCTAACAAACAGGGAGGCCTGTTTCCTGGAACAGTTCAAGTTTTCCTCAGTTTTGACTTTGCTTACAGGCTGAAAAAAAGGATGTGTGCATTTCCTGTAGACTTCTGAACAACACTCATTGTTTGATACTTTTGAAAATTATTGAAGATGCAGAAAACAACAGTCTGAATGGGCCAAGAAAAAAAAAGTCTGACACTGAACTTGAAATTTTGTCTCAGGTTCAGTTTCCTACAGATGAGAAAATTAAGTAAATGTCATTTATTGGTTTAAACAATTTAAGTAATTTTAAATTAGTTCTGAAGACAACAATAAATGTTAAATAATAAAGAATTAAGAAGGTATTTCAGCAACAGCACTCAATAAATGGCAAAGCGCAGAGAACATGGGAGTACCTTCCACTATCAAGAAATCCATTTGCAACACTTGGCATCAAATGCAATTTTTAAAACACAGCAGCAGAAAGTCAGGCACCTGCTACAGGCACACCACATGCAGCCTTATTCTGCCATGGAATTAAGGCCAGAACCAGAGAAAAATTTACAATTATTCCTATTACATTAACACAATTACAACAAAACTAGAACAGAGATCATGACAGATCCCATTATATAAATGGGCATTGTGGATGAGACAGTTTAATCACTGATCTAAATGGCAAAGAGTGCATCTAATTCAGCATACAAAACCAACCAATTACTCATAGTTACTTGCTCCTCCCACTGTTGCCCTATTAACTTTGCTCTTATCTTTGTAAACTTAACATCAGACTGGACCTTGACAATAAAGAGTCACAGCCTCAAACAGTAGTTCACTGAACTCTCCATAAATTCATCTTTAACACATGTGAAACAGATGTGTTCTTATCCACATATTACTTCATACAGATGTTCCTATCCAAACATTACTTCAACTAATAATGCAAAAATAAATTTTCTATTCACAAGAGTTAATATTTTTTTAATTAATATTTATAGTTCTGTTTAAGATTACATGGCAAGTGTGTACGTCACATTCAGCATTAAGGGATACCATAACTAAAATTTTAAAAATCAACATACTTTAGGCATGCTAATCCTATTATCTCAAGCATCATTATCTCAATAATGATTTCATGGTATCATCTCATTATTTCTACTAATACAGTAGCTCCTGGAATGTGTAAACTATGTTTATCAGATGGGGATCTTCTATCTTAATTGTACCATGTTTAAAACTGGTAAAACTGTAGCAGTGTAAAAGCTTTATTAGCAGGGCAGAACTTTCTTCACTTGAGATTTCATTTAATACCATACAGATAAGAATGTGAAAATGAAATATTTCTCAGGTATTGCTTTCATTCTCATCAGTACATCCAAGAAGTAATTGGTAAGTTAGCATTCAAATTTCTGCTCAGCAAGAATATGCTCTGTGCTGGAATATTTAATATTGCCATCAAAATTAAGTCTTACATGAATTCTCAAGGTACAGGCATAGCCCCAGTTTACTGAACATTTCCACACTCTCCTCTGTAAAAAGAGACAAGAAGAACCTATGGTCTATACTGCAAGGCCAAAAGAGCCTTGGCAGTAAAAACTGGCATGAAAACTAAATGGCATGAAAACTAAATTGCCAGCAAGCCAGAAAAACCAGCACAAAATCATGCTTGAGCTGCAGAGTCTCAGCTTAGCAACCAGAGAGAAACTCCTGTGTGGTCCATTGCTATACCCTCCCTGCATGAGCATTTTCACACTACACACATTTTACAGGGTGTTCTGTCTTTTCAAGAGCACCACAAAACCTGCCAAATGAACCATCATCATTAATTTTATTACCATTAACTTGCTCTTTTTCACTGTGCGTATTTAATAGGGGAAAAAATGGTGTAGAATGACTGGTCACAAAATCTTCCCATAGACACAACACAAATCTGCTCCCCTTATGACTACGTAATTTTTTTTTTTTTTTTTAACCACTTAAAGTAACAGCTTGGGAAAAGAAACAGTATTCTATGTAACTGGCTCTTTCCTTGGGCAAATTTTGCTGCTCTCCTTTGCAGAGAGCAAGGAACCAAGACTTGGCAATACAAGAGAACTTTATCAGATTTTATTTTCAGAAAGTTTCTGATATGTCTATACTATTTTCAGTGTCAAAGTGTACCTTGAATACAGGATGCCTTCACTCCTGCCCTTATTACAGAGATTTTATATCCACCCTTAGGATTTCCCTGCAAGAGACTTAGACAGTAAGATCTCTATGAGCTATCTATCCTTACTGACTCAGCAGAGCTTGGTTATCAGGAGAAATTAACCAGCTCCCTGGTTATGTTTTCGATCATAAAACACTGTTCAAGTGAGAAGCAGTCCCTACAAAGGTAAAAACAGCCCAATTCACAGCAAAATATGAGACGTCAATCTAACACAAAGTTAAGAAAATTAAATGTCAAGCACAATACAATGCAGAGCTGACAACAACAGGATACAATGAAAGGAATCAGAAGGGACTGCATGACAAGACAAGAAATCTCTAAATATACATGATGAATAAAAGGCAGTGTGGAAAACTAAGTCTGCTCAGTGCTAAGGAATTATGGGACAAAGAAGTGTGAGACAGAGTTTGAAATATATTTGATTTCCTGAGGTCAGTCTCCTGTGATAATAAAGTTATCACTTCACAGGTACACCTGCAGGTAATGAGCACATGTAGTCCAAGCAAAGTTTCAATTCCGAAAAAGCTTATAAATCCCAAATTATAACATACGTTCCAGAGATGCCTAAAAATAAACTGTACCAGAAATGTCCAAACCATAGGCTCCTGCTGAACTATAACAGAACATTTGCAATTCATGCAACATTCCCTTAACATTTTAAAATATTAATGAAATTGGTACAAAATGCTAAAATGTATTTTCTTTATTTTAATTTCAGGACTTTCCTAGTAGTAAACTCAACTGCATCATCAAAGGCTCATTGTTGACCTGCCTATAAATGAGACAGAACTAAGAACAAAAGTAAGTTCTGTTAAAAACACACTAAAATTAAACATATCTTCTTTCAATGCAGAAACAACCCATCAATTAAAAGACTGGCAGTAGATCAGGATATCTGGTTGCAAGCCCAAGACAGTCTAAAGCATGACAAAAGTGCCACAACCAGAGACTGCTATTGCTTTTACAAAAATCCTGCAATATCAGAGCTCTAAATATCCCCTGTGCAGCCAGAGAATGAAACAGACCATAGAACATCTTTGGCTTTAGGTTGAGAAAAACCCATAAACACTTTTGAAGTCATACTAAGGCAAAAAGATCAAAACTGGAAGGAGTTAGGAAGCTTCTCCTCTCCCTCACAGCTCCTCCAAACTACTTATTACCTCAAGAACTGTTTTGCATCCCACTTGAAATTGATGCCCACAGATGACAAACCTTCTACTTCCCACAGCTGCTGGGACTCCTCCAAGCTTACCTTCACAAGCTTCATCTCATGGCAAAAGTCCAACAGTGAAGCAAAATAAGATTCTGTGTCCTTTCTCTCTGCTTCCCTTATGCCCTTCACAAAGGGCAGAGCACTCAGCTTGGATACCATAACAGATACTCAACCTAGGTTACGTTGTCATCCCATTTGAAACTTTCAGACCCTTTCCATTTCATTACACAACCTCCTACGGCTTGGATAAAGGCAGTACTGTGTTCCAGGATTCAGATATTTTAACAACTACCTGATCCAATGAAAAAAAAAGATATACCCATGCCCCCTCCACTAATGACAAACTCACAAAAATCCACGTTCAAGGATGGAACATGCCTTTAGGAACATAAAACATGATCACATGTAGTGTGATGCGGCCTCAGGGACAGAAAGAGTGCAAACTAATACTAAAAATTGAGAGCTATTAAACTGTACTAAACAGGAGTGACCAAATACATCAGGAGATGAGTTTTAAAGAAATACTAAAAAAGCTGACAACTGTTAATTGTAGAAAACTAAAGATAGGACATTAGAATCAGTGTACCCTTTTCAATGGGAAAAAAGCATATTTATTACCCTTCTGTAAGTGCTGCAGACAGACTAGGCAGATCATTCTCTATACAAAGCATCATTCATTTAATCTGAATTTAAAATGCAGCACTTAAATCTAACAAACTAATAATTGTTTTTTGCATTATTTAAATGAAGTTGATAACCCAACTCTATTACTCAGATCTTTTACTTTGAATCTGAGTCAAAAAACTATGCTGAAAAGAAAACTCCGTCTCTGCCAAGTTTTTGGCAGAGAAACAACTCACACAAACGTGGGAAAAAGTGTTTTCCTTCTCCTTCCCACTAACTTGGTTAACATGGTTCTTTCACATGAGTCAAAGCAATCTCCTGCTACAACCACAGAAGGTAAAAGCAGTTTTGGGAGCAAGCTTGAATTTTAAAATGTGACACATGTTCTAACCTAGGGCGACCTTTGCTACGAGCAAGTCCACTGGTACTTGAGAAGCAAAAATCCCCTTTAAAACAGACATTCTCACTAAAGTACAATTGGGTCATCATGTCTTTTTGCTGTCTTGCATTTTGCTGTTCCCCGCCACCACAAATAATCTCATCCTAAAACAGCTCCTGTAAAGTGCTGAAAAATACCTGACAATAATATAATGTACAATTTCAAGCGATTCATTCAATTCCCAGTATTTCAATATCAATAGAAACTATTTACCAATATTATCTGTGCCTGCAAGTACTTAAAGTAGTAAGTAAGACACTATTATGAGTTGCCTGTACAGCTCTCTTCCAATGAAACACAGATCTTTATGTGGAAGCCAGGAGACTGCCCAGACAGTCTTTGTGAACAGAGCTGTCACATACAGAAAAACTACACTGAAAGCACAGTTTATCATGGGGATATAAATCACACGGCTTCCTTTGCAATTCTCAGCAGATTTCAAATGTTCTTGCTGAGATACCTGACTTCAGGAAGAAACCTTCACCTTTCAAGTCCCAAAGGAGTTACATTAAAAATGGGCAAAGCACAGCTTCACATTCAAGAAGATGGCTTCTCTAGTTGCAAGTTCAAGCAAAACGAAAAAAAGACATACACCTTGCTCTTCTGGAACCCAAACCTGCAACACTGCACTTCCTCACTCATATTCCTCACTTATATGAACAGGTCCATGAAAATCAACAGCACTGAACTCACACATGCTAAGTGGTTGCAAAATTAAGAACGTACAAAAAACTCCCTTTATTCAGCACAGCACGAGGGACTCCATCCAACTTCCCTTTGAAGTTGATCAAGAGTACTCCCACTAACTTTCCAAGAGCTGAGTCTGACTCTCACTAGAGTAAATATTTATTCCTGAATACTTACTGTTTCCTCATTTGTTAACCCCAATGTGAAAAATCACTCAATGAAAATTGAATTTTCTAAAGTTCGTACATAAAACTCATGAAGAGAGAGACACCAGTTGTAATAAGGTTTCTACCTCACATTTTTTCCTAATTATTAGGCCAATAGGTGGCCTAATAATCTTCCTTATTCTTGAGGAGAAGACACAACAAGGCTGAAAAAAACATAGCTTTACAGTCATCCTACTACTGGCCCCCAGAAAAGACAAAAGAACCATAAGGCTCTATGAAAAACATGAGAGTAACAACTGAATGATAAAAAAGCAGTGTAAATGCAAAAGGATGTAAAATGAAAAGACTAACTAAAGCATAAAGTTTTAGTGAATGGCCTACATCTTTATATGCTGCCTATCTAGACAATTTTATTTTCTTCACCTACATGTTGCTGAAGCCCCAATTAGAAAGTCTGCTACACGTATACAAAATCATGTTCAGAAAAAGTCTTCAAGAAGCTTTGCAGTCCTGAAGCCAGTTTGTACCAGAAAAAAATCAACAAAACTATAAACTGAAGGTATGAGAAACCCAGTTAAGATGCCTGAAACTTTTTTGGACGTCCCTTTCACGTATGTAAACTTTTGGGAACAGTGCAAAGAGGGAGGAAAGAAAAACTTTAACAGAATCAGGGAGAGGGTAAAGAAAGAATCCTGGGAAAAAGGTTTTAGCAGGTACTGCTGCCTTACCAGCGAATTTTAAATACCAAATTTCAATCCCCTTCTGAAACATCAAATACAACCCATAGAGCTACAATAAATGCAAACACTACAAATTAGACCACAGAAAGCAACAGCAGCTGTGCGCTATTTATATACACAAATCCAATGGCTGGACACAACAGGAGAACATCTTCAAGGGAAATGCACAGTAACACACCACAAAAAGAAAGTGCAGATGGTACAGTAACAGAAGTGACCATTTGTCTCTGGACTTCTAGTTTCACTGCTGCTCAGTAGCCTTACATTTTTCAGTAGGCTTATATTTTTCACAAAGAGGGAGCCAAAGAAAGCAATACTTTTTTTCTTTAAATCTTGGCTTCCCAAATTAAATTGATTTTTATTGTTTGGCTGTTTCACAAATCTGAAAGTTGCTCCTCATTGTGGTAGCCAGGAGATTTCAACTGCTAAGTTTATGCATAGATCTTTTTAGTACTATGTAAAAGTAAGTTAACTCACATCCAGATGTTCAGATAAGTACACAAGTACATAAATACCACTGGAATTATGGTATTAACACTGAAACATTTATTCTTGTAAATCTGAAAGCAACAGGAATTGTTGTTTTGATGATCAGTTGATCCATTTACATTTTTTCTGTTTGGTGTAACATAACTGAATGGCTAAACACAAAAGCATATAATCCTTTCCTAGAAGGTGGTTATGCACCTAACACACATTTGTTCCCTAGCACTCCTATGACAAAAACCAGCTGAACAATCCCTAGCTGTACCCACATAATACACTACATACAGGTACCTTTTGCTTATCACTTTGTGCATTACATCTTCTCACTTCCTTAATGCTCATACACTTTATTTATTCTTCACTTCCTTCAAAAAGCTGAGTATGATGTTGAGTGTCCAAAGCAAAGAGGATATTTTAAAAAATTCTACCAAGAAGACAAAATCAGTATCACACAAAGAGCCATAAATAGATCCTGAATACACCTCTGCAACTTGTATTATCCACTGAATTCAACAACCCCTGGCCAAATGATCCCTACTGACAACAATATCCTGCCAGCTTCCATTAAATGCAGACCAGGAGAAGCATATTGCTCCCAAACAGGCTCTTTCTCTCCCTAGGTCAAAGAATGAAGGAATAAACCATTACTACAGGTTGTTAGCAATTTGATTGAAAAGACAGGAGGACAGACAACTATATCAGCAAGTGATTTGTAATAGGTTCTCTGCCCCGCCAGCACCCCCTGCGTTCTGCAAACTCAGCTGCATCGCCTGCAGCCCCGGGAACACGTGATAGCGTTACTTACTTACTGCTACCAAGAAGCGTACGTGTACTAAGTGTAACAAACTGGGTTACCAGAACAGCTAGGCTGCACACCCAGGTGTTCCCTTCCTTTTCCTCTGTAGAGTGCTCTCAGGCATCCGACAATACTGAAGGGAAATACCACACACACAGAGTACAGCCTACTGCTGCAGCACTCCATGTGCTAACACACCTACAGCTCACCAGTGAGGGGCCAAGGGCTCCTGGCTGGAGTCACCAGCTGTGACATCAAACACCACATCCCTGTGGCCCATGGCAAAGCAGGAGTGTGGGCAGATTCTCCATTTTCAGCACTGGTTTTTCAGGCCCATCTAGGATCGGCTCCCAAGCACTGAATGATGGGGTACAGGGTTGTGGATCGGAGGAAAGTTTCCAAATGCCTCATGCTATCAGTCCCATTCGAAAGAACCCGGAAAATGCTAAGCTGTGAGCTACAAAGAGCTCGTACACTAGTACATTTTGGAATAGGTACAGAAAATGAAATTGTTTCCCTTTTGCACAGAGCTCTGCAATGGCCTGAGTACACAATGGCACTACGATAACACTATCTGAAGCCGTCCAACTTCAGAGAACGCATTAAAGTAACACTAAGCCGCCTCTTTGACCAAGTCTCTTTTACCAATGACATTTCAAGGGAAGGAGCAGAAAAGGATTTGAGACACAGCCAACCGCGAACCACCGTGAGCATTCCCGCAATCCGGAGGTCTCTCTCAGAGCAAAGTGTTGCTTTTTCCGGTGCGCCCGCTACCCTCCAACACAACTTTAGCCATTTAAAGCCCCGTCGAGCGGCGAAGCGCGGGCAGGCTCCTGCGGCCGCGGTAGGACAGCAGGGCACGGGGTTCGGGCGGCGCGGCGTTCGGAGCGAGGGCCGCGCCACCTCCGCCCCGCCGCCGGGCGCGCCGCGGCCGCCGCCCGCCCCGCTCCGCTCCGCTCCCCTCCCACTACTCACCCCCGCGACCGGCCGGACCGGAGCCACGGCGGCGAAGTCCGGCGGCGGCAAGCGGCGGCGGCCGCGGCACATCAGGACGATCAGGGTGCCCAGCGCGGCGGCAGCGGCGGCGCAGCCCGCGTAGAGGGCGAGGCGGAGCAGCAGCAGCGCCAGGCACGGCGGCCCGCCGCCCCCTGCCTCGGCCCGCTCCTGCCCCAGGTGGACGACGGACACGGCCAGAAGCCCCAGCCCCGCCGCCAGCACGAAGCGGGATGAGCCGGGATCCTCGTCCTCCTCGTCTTCCGCCGCCTCCTCCTCGCCGCCGCCGACCACAGCGGCGGCCGCCGGGGCGCTGCGGCGGCGCGCCTCGCCGCCGGGGCCGTGCGAGCCCGGCGGGCCGGGGACGGCGGCCCCCGCCGCCTCGGGCTGCCCGGCCGTGCTGCTAGCGCTGTCGGCACCGGGGAACATGCTGCTCCTGGCGCCGCTGGGAGCAAGCGCATCTCCCGCCGCGGCAGCCCCCTGCGAAGGTCGCCGCTCCCTGGCCCACCCCTCTCCTCCGCCGCCGCCGCCTCCTCCGCCGCCCGCCGCCTCTACTGGCACCGCTGCGGCCGCCGGGGGAGCCGGAGCTCATGCCCAGCGGCGGGCGGGTGCGCGGCGGCCGGGCCGCTTCCTGGCGGCAGCGCTGCCCCGCGCCGGGCGGCGGGAGCCGAGCGCCGGAGCAGCAGCCGGGGAGGCCCCGCCGCGCCGCTCCGTGTCCGGCCGGGGAGAGGCGGAGGCGGAGGCGGGGGCGGTGCCTGCCGGGCGGGCGGGCCCGGGACATGTGCGCCCGCCGCACCGCCCCACGGCGGGGCTCCGGTGTCATGCGCCCTGCTCCGTCCCGGGGGCTCCGCTGGGGCGGGGCTGGCGGTGTCCCCACGTGCCGGCCAGGATATGGGCACGCTGGGACGAACCGAGGGCATCCCCGCCGGCTGCAGTGAGGAGCTGGGCCCCGCGGAAACCTACGGGACGCCTCTCCTCCACGGGGGATGAAGCACACAGGCGGCGGCTCAGCCCAGAGGGGCCCGGGATGATCACACCGGGTCATCGAGGCCCTGGCCAGAGCTCAGGACTAAAGCCTTGGCTTGGGGCATCTCAGAGACCCGGGCACCCATGCACCCCTCTGTGTGAACCCCTCCGATCAGCCAAAGGAAGCCATAAATAACTGGATTTCAGAAACAACAAAGTTAATAGAACAGCGATGAAAACTGTACAACAGTGATTCTAAAAAAACCCAGCCTTACTACCCCAAGAGAAGCCTACCTGCCCTCCTGTCACTACCCTCCCTCCGTTGTATATTTTATATCTGTTTGTGGTAGATCTGAGACCAAATTCCTGGAAGGGCACAAGGCCCATATTTCAGCTTGGGACACGTGTTCATCTTGCCATAGGTGCAGCACAGCTACAACTCTGCCAAATTCTTGAGTTCATAGCAGCTACCAAGCACAGCTGAATGGGGAGGCCTTGATCTCTTCAGAGTGTTGCCTGCAAAAATCAGCTTCATTACCCGGTGTGCAACAAGCCAATAATTACACACTCAAGAGAGACATTGATTACTTATTTCAGAGTTGCACAAGCCTGGGTGCTTAGTGGTATTCCACAAATCAAGCACATCAAATATTAAAATTTTTTATACATTTTAACAAACAAAGGAATTAGTGTTCAACGGGTACAAGTTACATGGTTCTCTTATTAATTAGTATTTTATCTTCTATTGGTTAATGATTCTCTCATTTCCCATGCTAATCAGTCTGCATGCTCAATCTTGTTTTGAGTTGGTGGATTTCTTGGGTCGGTGGTCCTTGAGTCGGTGGTTGTGATCTCCCTCTGCTGGAGAACCTTTTATTGAATTGGAACTGATTTCAGCACAATTGCTGAGTTGGGTTTATTGGTTTCTTCCTTATCTTGGGAGTTCTGCCAAATGTCCTTGTGTCCCACAAATTTTGCATTCTTTGTGTCCACTATCAGTTGTACATCATTCTGCCCAAGCTTTGTTAACTTCTCCCTAGATGTGAGGTCACTGAAGCAGGTCAAGCCCTAAACTTTAACAAGGCAATTCTACCAGCAAGTAATTTGTTTTTCTAACACATGAACATCACTTTGAGCTTGCTTGTTAGCTGCTATCTGTTTCAAGGATTACATCTGTCTTCTTCTTGATCAGTCTTGAAAGTATACAAAGATCAAACATCAAAGAGCATCCTTTCTTAAGAAAATTTTTACATAATCCACATTTTGCAACCAGAGTAGGAGTAAAGGGCAATGCTTTCCTTGCAGAAACCACACTATGCAAAAGTGGATTTACAAGGATTTACTCATGGGCTTCATTTTAAGAGCAGATACCTGTAAACTCTATAGAAATAGTGTTTAGCAGTAGAAGTGTACTGGTAAGATTGCCACTGCTCAGTAAGTTGATGTGTAAAAAAAAAGCCCTGAATTGTACTTTTGAAACACAGTTATTGTTGCAGAGGCTGGAGTACTTTTGATTCATTCGTACTCTCTAAAAAAGTTACTTCTGTCAAATGAACTCTACTAACCTGATGAAGAAAAGAAACAGATACCAATGCTCTGACCTTGTGAATGCTTACATTTCCTTATAACTTACTTAGTCCATAGAGCAGCATTTCTAAAACCAGACACCAAACTTCTCTGAGCTTCTATGATGCTAAGCAAGCCAGGACACTGAGCATGAATAGTGCAGGTGTCCAGAAGGCTGTTATAGCCCTGGCACAGCACTTGTAATAGGGAAGTTGCATGTCAGCTCATGGTGCAGAACTGGAATGGAAACGGGCACAGAACAGCATGGAGCTAGTCAGAATTCTGAGCTACAACAAATGTTTTACTCATCACAATATTTTCTAAGCTATTTCTAACCTAACTCACAGTGTGTGATGGTCTGGTGTCCATATATACCTGCCTGTGTGTAACAGAGGCTTGCATAACAATGTATTTCCTCTCAACATCCCAACAAGTAGTTATGAAGTGATTTTAGGTCCCCTGTTTGTCACTCAGCAAAGGAGACACTGATCCTTAATCCGATCCAAAGTCCTTGCAGTAACTTACATATGATTTTATTACAGTTTGTTCTGTTCAGTGGATATTAAATTGCACAAAATCCTTTTAAATGCTAGCTCAGACCACTCACAGAGCATCCAAAATTGATTATTTAAGTAACATGTCCGGTGTGATTAAAGGTAAAAATCATCACATCATAATAGTGAAAATACTACTGCGATGGCCATTCTTTCCCATGTGAATTACTATGTGTTAAAACATCCTGATGATTCACTGGCACCAGGGGTTGGGATCAGGGTTTTTTCAATACATATGATTATTAAGACCAGCAGAGATTCTTGCAGAGTCTGAAAGCTTTTGGATAAGGCCCAACATACCAGAACATTTCTTATGAAGTTATTTTATTTTCATGAGCTAGAAAACAGAAAGCAAATATCCATCTCCCAGCACACACTTTACTCATCAAAGATTTCAGAATATACAGGACTTTGGACTGAGTTCAAGATCTATTCTGGGATCTTTATTAAGATCCACACAAGAAAATAGACAGAAACCTTCTACTGCAAATGCATTCAGGAAACTGCCTGGGCCTCTGTCAAAACTACTTAAGGGAATTGAATTTTTAAATTAACCTGAAGCAGAGCATGTAATGTTGTTAGTCCTGTGTAAACAGAGAGTATTTTCTTACAGTATTAATTCTCAGAAGTGGAGAGGAAGATAAAAAAACAAACCTACCTGCAATAACAATTTAGTCCTGCAGTGCTTATGCACAAAACCACTTCTTGTCTGAACGAGTAATCCCACCTATTTTAGCTAGGATTTACACATCATACCCTGAATTAGATATGTCTAAATCAACTCAAGTGTGTATCCATAGAGCTAGAAGAAGATTTGATTCTTTTTCTTTTAGCTCTTAGTAAGTTTCTATGACTTTTCCTGAGGTACAATTCCAATATTTTAGATGACATCCTAGCTCCACTGAAGTTAATAGCAATTTTCAAGTTTGCATCAGTGTTATTTGAACTTCCCCTTCTGTACTTTAAGACTTTTGTACAAGACAAAGGACTTCAATGAGGCCAATTTTCTGAACTGGGGATTACTATAGTCTCTTTTTGTAACTATTTACTCAGTCATGGAACTAGTTTATGAGAAAAGAGATTCAAATTCTGCCTTATTCAAGCATTACAGCAAATACCATTCCTACAGAGATGAGACAATTACTTATTTTAAAAGATAAATGATGTCTGATTTGGGGAAGGATTCAGCATCTTCACTATTTTCCTTTGAACTGATTTCAACAGTTCTGCAGCTGCCTTTAGTGACAGTCATTCAACTTGCACCTTCACAGTACTGCAAACTTTAAACTTCAATGAATTTGCACTTTAAAATGTTTAGGCAAGATTAAAATGAATACTTTTCCTGTAGGCTTTCTCACATTTGATTTCTGTTTTGTCAGCCTTTCCAGCTCAGATCCCATTGCTATAAAGGGACTAAAACAAGTTATGACTTCTCAATTAAAACAGACAAAAAAATTACATTATAGGCAAAGAATAAAAGTGTGTCTAGTACACATGTAGTTTATATATTTAGCATACTTACAACTTTGAATTAATTACATGCTTTTTTATAACTGCTGTGGTGCTGCATTGCAGTCACAATCATACTAGGAGTTTATAGAAATTTCTAATATCCAGGGTACAAAACCCAGAAGTGCTCATGAACTTTTAAACCTGGTGATAGACCAGGTAAACCTGGATAACTAACACTGTTAGAAGCAATCATAGGAATCCTAGAGGAAGAGGAATGGAAATTGGATGTTATACTTCTCAGTATATTAAATGTACAGAATATATAATGTACACTAATATTAACTGGTTTTATCATTTGCTACACCTTTTGAGACAGTGGTATTGTATTTTGCATATTTGCAGTCAGGAACCTGGAACTCAGGAACTCAGGAAAAAATGACAAAAACACCCATTTAGTGTCCAGTGTGAGGAACCTAAGACCTCACATAGCGAGGTCAGCAAAAGCTCAGCATTTTGTAGCCACGTTTTCCAAATTCACATTTCTATTGATTTTAGCTGCAGTTGTCATTATTCAACATTTCAACAGTGAACTGAGTGAGGTGCCAGAAAAATAACATGGAAACACATGACAAGTATAAAAATTTAATCAATGTAATTTGCAGAACCTCCATTAAACACTGTGTAGCACAAGCAGGACCTGACTCTGGTTAGCTTAGACACATTCGGTTGTATTACTCAAGAGACTTGTTTCTTTTCTTCTAGTGTTCTGACACATTTGTTACATGTATTTTAAAAACTCTGTGTGTGTGTGTATGCACACATGCATCCATACCTATGTGCCATGTGCCTCTGTGTATGTGTCTGTGTTCATGTGCCAGGTGAAATAGGACAGGACACACAGCAGTTGATTTGGCTGCACAGCCCTCATTTAATTCAAAATTCAGTATGTTCAGCAACAAATGTGATCACGTCATTAAATCTTTTTCCTGATGAACAATGGGGCCAAATAAAATTTGACTTTGGTATTTTGAATATGTGGATCAGTAATCTGGAAGTCTTTCTTCCCACATAATTCTTTCCTTCATCGTTTAAAAGTAACATTGCTATTATTAAGATATGATATTGAAACTGATCTTTTTGAAAGGTCTGTAACCTTTCCCATCCTTAAACAGGAAACTACCACTTCTCAGGGGCAGATCACTAGTAGGTAAACACCATTTTCCTACTCAGTACCAGAAGTAATGGAACTACCTGAAGGTTTTATCCATGTTTCTACAACAATTATACTGAAACTCTAGGTGGCTTGGGGAAAGGTCCAGATCCAACCTCAAATATTTGGATCAGGCTTCCCTAGAAGTCCTCCAGATGAGTTGCCCCTTTCCATTTCCGCAGGATACATCACCCAGTGGTGCAACCCTGGCACTATAATGTAGGGGCCAGTCACCTTGACCTCTGGTCCTGTTGCACCATCACCTTAAGGTGGCTCACAGTCACCTCAGCCTGGGGCACTGTTCACTCAGCCTGGGTCACCCTCCAGTCCATATGGGCTGCCAGCACATCAACCAGGAATGCCATCATCCCAACCTGGGGCACCACCAACACAATCTGGAACACCATTGATATGGGGCACCGTTACCCCAACACAGAAAACCATTGCCTCGGCGTGGAACCTCATTGCCTTAATCTGGGGCACCATAACCTCAACCCGTGATTCTGTCCCCTCACCCTGGAACCCCATGATCAAAATCTGGGGGCAATCACCCCAACTAGGGGCACTATTTCCTCAGCTTGGGGCCCCACTGTGTCAATCTGGAGACCATGATTTCAATTAGCAGCACTATCACCTCAGGACCCCATTGCTTCTGCCCAGCATACTCCTATCTCAACCCAGAACCCCACTGCCTCAGCTTGAGGCACAACCACCTGAGCATACAGCTCCATCACCTCAGCCTGGAGCAACACCGTGACAGGCTGAGACACTGTTACCTCAACCTGGAGCTCCATCACCTCAGCCTGGAGCAACATCGCTACAGCCTGGGGACCCTCACCCTAACTTGGGGCAAAATCACCTCCGCTTGGGGGCCCAATGGCCTCTGTAAGAGCCCCAGCTCTTGGCTCCATTCCCCCAGAGCAAAGAAGGGCAGGAGGGGACTGATGTCTATATCAGAAATAGTTGGCCAGCAGGACTAGGAAAGTGATTCTTCCCCTGTAATTGGCACTGGTAGGGCCACTACCCGAGAAGGTGTCCATTTCTGGACCTCTCAATTCAGGCAGGACTTTGAGGAGCAAGTTCAGAGAAGGGAAATGAAGCTGGTGAAGGGTCTGGAGCACAAGTCTTAAGAGGCACAGCTGAGGGAGCTAGGGTTGTTTAACCTGGAAAAGAGGAGGCTCAGGGGAGACCTCATTGCTCCCTACAAATACCTGAACTGAGCTTGTAGCCAGGTGGGGATCGGCCTCTTCTCCCAGGCAACGAGTGACAGGATTAAAGGATACAGTCCTGAGCTGCGCTAGGGGACGCTTAGGTTGGACATCAGGAGGAATTTCTTCACAGAAAGGGCGATCAGATATTGGAAGAGGCTGCCCAGGAAGGTGGTGGAGTCACGGTCCCTGGAGGTGTTTGAGGAAAGACTGGACGTGGCACTTAGTGCCGTGGTCTAGTTGACACGGCGGTGTTCAGTCAGAGGTTGGAGGCGATGATTGCAGAGGTCTCTTCCAACCTCCTTGTTCCCGTGATTCTGGGGACAGCCCGTGCCTGAGGGGCCCCTCCCAGCGGGAGCTCCCGGCGCCGGGCTCCCTTCCCGCCCCTCGGAGGCACCGCCTCTCCCCGCCCGGCGGCGCGCGGGGCCGGCCGGGCTGCGCAGGAGCGGGGCGGCAGCGAGGGAGCGGCCTCGGCGCTGCGCGGCTCCCGCCTCCCGCGGTCTGCTCTCTGCCTCTCTCTCCTCCCGTGCCTGTGAGTATCCGCCCGGCTGCCTGCGCGGTTACCACAACAGAGCCGGGAGGAGCGGGGGGCCAAGGGGGACACGGCGGCGGCCGCCGCTGCTGCCTCCTCCCGGGGGCTGCCGGCCGGGCGGCGGGGCCTGCGGTGCCTCCTCGCCGCGGAAGGTGCCTGGAGGGCGGTTGGGGGCGGTTGGGGACGACGGGCGCGTTCCTCCCCCGTCTGCGGCAATTTTTTCCCGAAACGAGGTGGGAGACATGGTTTTTTCGTGTGTACATATGCATTCTTTTTAACCATTATATAATTTTAAAAATTATCTTGTTTCAATTAGCTGTCTCCCTGCTCGCGCCCCTGCCTGAGCGGCGCGCACGTAGGTGTCCCCCGAGCGCGTCGTGCGCGCTGCCTTTGCAGCGCTGGGGCTGGCGTTGAGCTGCCAGAGTTTGGTCGTGCCGCCCTGAGACGTGTGTACACCCCTCATCAGAGCCGTGCCTGCCCGCTGTGCTCCTCGGGGAGATGAGAAAAGAGGTGGGAGATTCCGTGCTGAGGCACCGGCCCTCGCTGTCGCCGTAGTGGTCGGCTTTGGGAGCGAGTTACAGCGTCGTGTGTGCTATCCTTAAAGTTACCGGACTTGGAGAGGCACGTTGCAGTGATGCTCAAATAGAGTTCAGAGGGGTGTTTTGGGTGGGCTTAATTATTGGGAATTAAGTCAGCTGGAATGATTACTGCAAATAGCTTGCCTCGAGCGTGTTAATCATCGCAAGAGTCACGTTTCCGCACTTTCCCCAGGACAGTCTTGAAACTCTCACTGCCCAGCACTGGTCTGTGTTCTGTAGTAATGGTTCCCAAGGTGGGGCTGTGGTTTGAAAAGATAACCAGCCACCAAATGTCTTGGCCATGTGGATTAGTGGGGGAATCACAAATGAGGTAGCTCTGAAACCTGGTCCGCTGAAGCAAAGCAGAGTACTGAATTCATTTGAAAGAGACTCAGTGAGATGGTACAACAAAATGCAATATGTGTTGTGTTTGTCAAACATGTTTTTTCTTCTGGAGTTTGCACAACACGTTTTAGAAATTGGCATTTTAAGATGTAGTTCAGCATGGTTTATGGCACAACTTAATTTAAAGTCATATAACCTTTATGCCTGGCTGAAGTTCTTCCTTTCCAAACACAGTTTTTTGAAAAAACGGTTTAATTACAGTATGCAAATACTTGCACTTATATATTCTTACTATATAACAGAAATAAAAAGATCTGGTGTTTGTATTTGGACGTGTATATATTTAAAAATGGTGTGGTTGTAGTTTCTATGCAACATTCATAAAAACACCCGGACAACAATGTGGGATGGAATTAATGTAACAGAAATAGCAGTGCTAAATTTCTTTTGTATCCCTGCTTTTGTCTGTAGTGAGGTGCTCAGTATAGTGCATAGACTGCATTGTACATGGTTTTTTTGCCTCTTTGAAAAAATAGTTAATCTCTCTTTTTTTGGATGGAAAGTGATTGCTGGAGTTGTCAGTGGAGAGAGAACAAAGTTAAATTCTTCAGAGGAGTTATTTGAAGACTAAAATGAAGTTGTCATTGGTAGAAAAGATGTAAGCTTAAGAATGGGTTTGTGAAATAATTGGCATTTAAAAATATAGTTGTCAGAGCTTTGGACTCTGCTTTTGGAATACTTCAAGCTCTTCCAACACTTTTTCCTGGTTTGTTTTTTTCTGTAGTGCATATGTTGTTCTTTGATTTTTCTCAACCTAGATAATACTTGTAATGGGTTGGAATAGAAACCAGGGAAAAGGACAAGTAGTTTAGGGGTATTCTATTCCTTTTATTGGAACTTAAAGCTTTTATGACCTACTGGGATTTATTGTTTTGGTTTTGTGCTTGCCCATGTTTAGAAGGGCATTCAGAGGGCCCTGTGTTTCTTCGTAAGACTTACATGGGCTCAGAGAACCATTAGGACTGCTGAGCCCATGGAGGTTTTGAATGCAATTGGCCAATCCTTGAAAGGCTCAACCCAGGAGCACATAAAAGCGTGAATTTTGTAGGATGGGTGGCATATGGTCATCTGTGGCATAGAGGACGGGATCATCTACAAGCTTTTTAAAGTCTGCCCTTTTGGATGACATAATATTACACCTGAAGCTTAGGTGTAAGAATCTGAAAGTGAGCTGGATCCTAGGTGAACCTACATACTCCCTAAATTCATGGTGGATAAGCAGACTGTTACCTTACTGCTTCCACCAGAGCTGTTTCTTAAAGCTGTTTCATTCTTTGCTTCCTGATGTTATGTTTGACCAAGACTGGTGGTAGTAATGGTCTAAAACATGATCCATGTTCGTTTGCTCAGTTACTTTCCATCTAGCAATTTCAACTGATGTTTAAGTCACAATGCAGTGATGAGTATTTGTCATTCTTGAAGTGTTTCATTGTAATAATAAACACTGAAACTCCAAGAAACCCATATTATGTTGAATTTAATAGAGTCCTCTGTTTCAACATCTTCCGTGCTTTTCCATACTTGATATTTTCTCATCTGAAGAAAGGAACAAGTCACAAAAATATAATGCAAGAGATTATCTCAGGAGGCTTTTACCTCATTTGCCCCTTACACACATTCTGAGGAAACAGACATATATTTAGACTCTTCCTGAGTGATATTTTTTGAAGCTGCTGTCTGTATACTGATTTAGTGACTGAATTTCTATGCTTTCTCCTGCTCATCTGTACCAAGCAGTGCTTGTTCCACTTATATAGAAATATATTCACTGAAAATTAGGAATTGCATCTTATTTTCAGTGGTTGTGGAGAATGTAATTGTTACATCTGTAAAACTGTATGTGTATGTTTTAAGCTGTGATAATAGGCACATGTTGTGATGGAAGGCCTTATGAAGGAAATTCTTCCAGAAACTCAGGTCTATTTGACGTGTGTTGAAGCACATCTATGCAAACAGTTAAAGGAAATGCTGATGACACACCTATTTGTCTAGTCAGGTCACTAAGCACACTAAACTTGTAATGTTAGAAGCATGAAAACACTTGAAGTTCAGTGGGCATTTCTGTTGTGAGACAGTTCATGTGTTGTGCCACTTGGTAGAGATGGCCTGATATTCAGAAATATTCTGT
The DNA here is from genome assembly GCA_026261815.1 of Monarcha castaneiventris obscurior. Taxonomy (NCBI): domain Eukaryota; kingdom Metazoa; phylum Chordata; class Aves; order Passeriformes; family Monarchidae; genus Monarcha; species Monarcha castaneiventris. The sequence goes on from JAMPIT010000433.1 coordinate 30,728,581, forward strand.
GACTTATCTGCTGCTGGACTCCATCAATAGTTTGTGGTGTGGTGTACTTGATTCCTTTATGGTCCTGCCATCTATTTCAGGACTGGCAAATGTAACTCCAGCCTTTACATGGCAGATATGCTGAAGCTTTGCTTTAATAGGAGCAGTTGTTTTCCTTTCACTTGCATACAGTTTTGAACTGCTGGGCCAGATTCTCTCCCATCAGTTGTGGATAGCCTGGTTGCCCCAAAACTTACATCCTGATATCAGACAGAAATACTCTTCATAGATATGTACCAGTATAGAAGGAGTGGGAAAACAAAGCTGGGCCTTTACTTTGGTCTTCACCATTGATACCTGGTAGAAGAGTCTGTCTTTTTCTGGGCTTTTCATACCTATTCCATATTATCAAAAGACTGTGGCTATGGGTCACTTTTGGGAAAGATCAATCCCAGTGACCAGTTTTCCCGTAGCAGCTTGCTGCTTTTTACACTTTGAGGTAGTTGGAGTTGGGACTCTTCCAGGTAGTGAGAAATTGTATGGCAGCAGCCCCATGAGACTTCAGTGTGGGTGGTGTCACTTACGCTTGTAGAAATGGAAGGCCTTCCAGAAGCTGCTGCTACTTTTATCAGCCGACATATGATTCGTTGTATTTAATTTTGATTGTAATTGTAAGCTACTTCTTCCCTTCCTGGGTTTAGAGGGTTTGCAAGTCATTTTCTTGGGATTCTCAGCAATGAGTGAGTAGTCATGGTCTGTTTAGACAGACCTGATGGCCATCATCACTCCCATCATTTAACCTCAGTATTCTCTGACCCAACTTTTCTGCTCAAGAGGTCACAAGGTGACCGTTGCTGAAGAGCCTGAAGAACAAATATTTAATGTATTTGTGTGAGTGAAGTCCTGGAGCTGCAGATACACACCTCTCAGCATAATGTATTGCAGCTTTTCCCAGTAGGGGAATGGCTTATTTTTGGCTCAGGAGGAAATACTTTTTCTTTCCTCCCTCCTCTTTTTTTCCTCCTGTTTTTGTCTGTTGTCTCTCCTCCCTGCCTTGTACATTAACTTGAAAGGCTTTGCCCAGCAGTTATCTGGGGATCTTTGGTGGTCATGTGCTTTCATTTGCTCTAATCATTATGGCAATTGGCTGTGTTCCAGGATTTTCTAGTGCCCCTTGACTGAACTGAATTCTTACTTGAAATAGCCAGGAGACTCAGGACTTTCTGTTGCAACTCTGTTAAAAAGACTCAAGAGTACTTTGAAGCATTTCCAGTGAGCCTACCTGTTTGAGACAGAACTACTGTTCTGAGGGCTAGTCTGTCCTAGGTTTGGGAGTTAATAAACTGTATCTTGGAGTACACAGGGGAAAATCCTTCCATTGTGTCCAGCAGAGAGAACCAGGACTAAAAGCAAACCAAAACAAACAATGGGAAAAAAAAGCAGAGGAGTAAGGGCAGCAGTGGTGGTGTATCCTGACCCCATAAATTTGAAGTAGTAAGTCTTTCCTCCTTCCTCTTCTTTGGCTAGGAGAGAGAAAAAGACAGTGAAAGTCAGCTGAGAATCAGCTAGACAGGTGGTTTCAGATGCACTAGAAATGATGGTAGTTCTGATCTGAGATGGGATTAGGTCCTGTGAGATTTGGTCTGTGAAGGACAAACGTGTTTTCATGGTCTGTTCAGGTTACTTAGTTCAGGCACAAGTCTGCTACTGTCTCATGAGCCAACAAGAAGAGGGTTGTCATTAATCAACAATAATAACATATACATGGGCTGTAATCTGAGCAGAGGGATTCACCTCCATGTAGTTATGGCTAGGATGATCAGCAGCAACGTGGTTACCTTAAATGGACAGAGCCAGATTTTTCTTGCAGATGTACCATGAAAGGATAGAAACTAATTAACAGTTGCAGGATGTGACATGGAAAATTGTGATTAAAGAAAAAAAACCCCAGTTAATTATAGAATCACAGAATGGTTAGGTTGGAAGGGATATTAAAGTTATCTAGTTCCAACCCCCAAGAAGGGTTGTCAAAGCATTCAAGCAGATGTCCACATAGCACAAGTGTTCATCCTTGGAGTTTTTGAAAACTTGGTTGGACAAGGCCTTGAGCAAAACTAGATCGAGTTTTGAAGCTGACCCTGCTTTGAGCAGTGGACTGGACAATGTCCAGAGGATCCTTTCCTAAACTTACATTTTTCTCTGATGCTAATTCCAGTTCCTGTCTACCTTGTGGTGTTTTGCAGAATAATTTGCCTGTGCCTCAACAGGTCCTTCCATCTTGGGTCCAGTGAGGAATGTATGGAGCTTGAATAGATTTATAGTGTTGGAGGTTATTCTGAGCTGAAGTTGAGGCCTTGTGTTCTGTAGATTGGTTCAAGACCAATCATGGTTTGGATTGGGGAAATTGGTACCCAGGTTTTGAGACCTTGTGGTATGCAGAACAGCTGTAGCAGGTATTGTGCTCTGAACTTGGAAAATCAGAATATCTACTAAAGAGACTGGTTGTTTCATTCATTGGGGGTTTCCCTTAAGGGAGGTAGTTTCCTAAGAGCTGTATTTCTTCCTTTGCATGCTTTGTTGGTCTTAGTAGCAAACATTAAAGCTTTAATTAAAGAAGAGGTAAATAGAGCTGAATATGTGTGGTTTGTCACACAGGTTTTAAGACTTGTGTTTTCTCATGTTTCCCCTCTTTTGAACTAACAAACCCCCAAATGTAGAACTTTTCTCGTCCTAACATTTTTATTTCTCTCTTCTAGATGTTTTCGAATTTGTCTTTTTTGCTTGTTTGCTGGGTTTTTTTTAAGCTTCAGCCAAAAATGAGGAAGGGTGGGAGATGGAGGCAGGTGCAGTTCCTTTAGCATTTTCAACCTCTCCAAAGTTTACCATACAAAGAGGGAATTCGGCAGGTTTAGGGGGGCAGGATCCCCAGAGGGGAAATAATGAGAATGTAGAATCAGAGGATATTGGACTGTCGTAAAGAACATGTACTAATGTACCATTGGTAGTATAAGTCATTTATTTAAAACACTTTCAACCTAAAACACTTTCAACCCTAAACCAGAAGGTGCCCTGTTGGAGCTAAATACAATATTATACTGCTTCTGGTACTTTATATGTTTTTAATACATCCTAAGATGGTGTCTGTTCTTTTTTGTTGCTGTAAACATGCTATTGACTCATCATGAGTGTACTATAGTTATGCTGTATTATGGCCTTTGTGGTGATGCACAAGATGCACACAGTAACATCAGACATTTCTGATTCAGCCCCTAGCATGTGCAAAGGGCTTGTTTTCTCCTTTTATTAAATAAAATAATCTTACGATGTCGTGAAAGCATTTAGGCCCTTCAGAGGATGCATAACATACAAACTCAGAGTGTGGTGTCCTGCATGCTAGGAATCTGTGTTACCAGATGGGAAAAAAACGCAGCTTTCCTTGGAGCATGGGAGTCTGCATGGTAGGAATTTTATATTACAAGATAGGGGAAAAACCCAGTTGTCCTCTATATAATTCATCCTCTTCCTTGACCATGAAAGTAGAATGCTTGCAAGAAAAGGAAGTAGATCACTGCTTATATCTGAGTGTCTTGGATGCACATGTTTCAGGTGGTGTGCATTTTAAAAAGTAAAAGATACAGTGGATAACTTCAAGATTTAACCAAGTATAAAACACCTCCAATCCTTCACTGGGTACTTAATGTACTTCATAAGTGTTAGTTTCTGACATTCAAAAATGTTTTCAAAAGGCAGTATATGTTCAAACACAAACCCATATCTAATCTGTATCGTCATTACATGACTTTCTATGTACCATCCTACCTTGGTAGAAGATACTTTATATTGCAGTCATGCATAATGGCCTGCTCTTAGGCATTGCCTACAAAAATATTTCAGGTGGTGCTGTAGTTGACAGGTTTGCAGCTGGCAGGGGAAAAACACTCAATAGGCTTAGTGTGATTAGGGTCTTGATCTGTTTTTTGACATGGAGGACGATGTCAAAATGCTGCTTGTTCTTTGGGTAGTGCCACAGCAGGCAGTGGTTGACCTGTGCTGGAGCTGAGTGGTCTTTGTTCTTCCAGTGTCCAGCTGGGGAGAATGTGGCTGTGGTCTCAGTAGGTAGTCAGATGCTCACTGTGTCAACTCCCTGACCAGAGACTGTGGATCCCCAAAGCCCTGACAGCCAAGCTGCATGTTCTCTTTGGCTGCTTGGCCACTGCTTTCTGATCTTAAATGGGTCAAGCTTGAAGGGATTAAAAAGTGATATAAACTAGTCCTTCCTAAACTAGGAAAAACTGCAGGGAGGAAGAGACAAAGACAAAAGGGTACACGTGGCTGGGGTAAAGAGTGATTGTTACAGCTGCAAGAAAAATGGGGTGAGAGGTAGAGAATTACATGGGGAGAAGAAATATTACAGTAAAAAAATATATGGCAAATAATTAATGGCCAGCCTGCTCTTTGGAGTTGGTCATGCTTGTGTTAGAGAGTTTCATGGCAGAAAGCCACAAAAACCATGAGTATTTTTGTAAATAAATACAGCGATGACTAGAATTATCAGGTAATGGTAAGTATTTGACTGTAATGACAGTTTTTTTAGGGATTTCAAAATATTACTTGTTGATTCTATATTTTAAAAACTGGCAACGTAGAAGAACTCTGCATTTCTCCTAGAAGTAAAATTACACTGTGTTGTATATAATTGGGTGCAAAATTGTACACAGAGCCACTTTATTGATTTAGGCATGGTTTATCAGCAAAATTGCTTTTTCTGTATTGCATTGTCTTGGCAAATTCCAGCTCTGTTGCAGACACTCTAGATGCAGAAGTGGAATAGGATCCAAGAATACCATCTCTTTATTTCCTCTTGTTTGTTTTTAATGGAAATGACAGAATTAATTAATCTTTAGTTTGCAAATGATTGAGTGTCAGTGAGAGACATGGAATGTTTCCCATTAAGATGAAAGCTAAAGTTGTTAGGCACTTGTACTAGGGGAATGGAGTATGTATTTGGCAATGGAATGACTGCTGCTCCTCGGGCAGGGTCAGACTGCTGAGTGATCTCTCCTGTACTGCTGGTTGCTGTCTGTGAAACAGTTATGCCTCGGTCTTCCTAGAAAACAGCCCACTGGCAGGTGAGCTATTCCTAAATCATGTAGAGTGGGAAGATGCTCCTTGGCTGGCATTAATGGTGGAAAGAAATGTACAAGCTTCTTGCTATTTTTTATCACCCTTTGCCACCTCTACACTGCCCTTTTGTCTTGAGTTAAATCCCATCATCACTTCAGAGACTGTGTTCAGAAAAGTCATCTGAGAAGTCGAGGTGTAATTACACATTATAGCCGATGAGATACTGTTAGTTCAGTCTCCTTTGCAGGCATAGCATTACACAAACTATAAATACATGGATGTGATTACACTCAACAAAACTTTATATTTTAAGCTCTACTGAAGTTTTCACCTATATTAAGCTGTACTAGTTTGTCTGTGTCCACCTGCAAACCTTTTTGCCTTAGCCCCTTATGCTCTAACATGTACAACAGCGCTAACAGCATTTCAAATTTGTGTTTGAGACAAGCGAAATACACCACATACCTGCTTTTACCAATCAGTCATAATATTTTCAGCTACAAGCTGGAGAGGTGCTAGTTCCCTAAGTAATAAAAGCCTCTCATCATGGAGAAGAAAGGGTTTTAATTTTTACACTGTACTTCCTATATTAATTTTCTTCATGGAATTGGCTTTGTTCAAGTTGTACTTGCTAAATAAATAATTAATGATCTGTAGTTTACAGGTTTTGTTTCCTTCTGGTTTAGACTACATGAGGTAGAAAATTAAATGTAAATAATCTGTTACTCTTCTGATTGTTTTTTATTTTTCTATTGTGCATGTTTTTATTTATTAAAATGTATTATCATTTCAGGAAGCTGCTCTAGAAAAACTTTCAGGAATTCACATGCTAGTTGCACGTTGCAGGCTGTGCAAGCTGCCTGAAGCCAGGTATCACAAGAAGTGACATGAAGGGTGAAATCAGTAGCCCAGTTGAAGTGCATCTGCACCAATGCACGCAGTGTGGGTAAAAGCCAGGAGGAGCTGGAAGCCATGGTGCTGCAGGGAAACCATGACGTAGCCACCATCACAGAAATGTGGTGGGATGATTGTCACGGCTGGAGTGCTGCAATGGATGGGTATAAGCTCCTCAGGAGGGATATACAAGGAAGGAGAGGTGCTGGGGTGGCCCATTAGGGAGTGTTTCGACTGTGTAGAGCTCAAGGATAGTGATGATAAGGCTGAGTGCCTGTGAGTGAGAACCAGGGACACGGCCAGCAAGGCAGTCGTCCTGAGGGGTGTCTGTTACAGGCCACCCTGCCAGGGTGAAGAGGCACATGAAGTTGAAGATCTGTAAGAAGCAGGGTGGTTTCACAATGGCTAGCACCTGTTCTTGTGGGAGACTTTACCTTGCTGCATGTCTGCATTCAAACAGCAAAGGTGTTTTACTCCTTTGTTTTGTTGCTTTTGAAGAGCTGGGTGCTTTAGAGAGTTATCTTTGTGATCATGAAAATTGATCTCTGTTTCTGTTGCTTAATAGCGTTTTCAGCTTTTTGCAACATCTAACCATATGAAGTCCCTTTTCAGTTCTTTGGCTTTGTGATTCTTAAACCATAGGAGGTTCCAGACTTTCTGGTTTTATGTTGTGATTTGAGAAGCATATTTTCAATTACTCTAAACCAGTATTATTTGAGAAGTGGCAAAATACCGGAGTGACCTTTAAAAATTCTATATTTTGAAGTAATTTTTAGCTAGAACCTTTCCTGGAAATTCCTTTTTTCCACCTTTTTTTGCCATGGCAACAAACTATATGTGGTTTAAGGGAGACCACCCATCTTGTAAAATATTCTGGTTTTCCAGCCTTGTGTAGTTGCTTCCACTGTCTTCATGTTTGGTTTCCTTGGGTCTAAAGAATGTTACATATTTATTGATTGTAGCTTTCTAAATTTATGTAAAATCTGTTGTAAAGAGTAGGAGAAAAGTGCCTCTGGCTAGATGGGACTGGTAGTCTTTGATACTGGCTAATTTTGTTTGGTTGTGGGGTGTTCGGTTTTTTTATTTTAACTGTATATATGCGACTAATGAGTAGAAACTTTTGTATCCTCCTGCCACGTGCATAAGATCGAACACCATAAAATTCTACAAGAAGTATGACATAATAGGAGCAGATTTGTAGAACATGATGGTTAGCACTGAGGTCCTGATATCCACAATATTATTTATTTGGGCTAGCCACGATCTGGTCCCATGGACTGAATAATGACTGCTGGTTTAAATGCAGTGGTTTCATGCCTGGATCACACTTTTTAAAGTCTAGGTTCATCTGAAAGAATTAAGTTTCCTTACTGTACTGTGGAGTGCGAGCTACAGAGAACTGTCATGAAAAGCAGGCTCCTTCTCCAAACTAAAACATGAATACTGACACACCCTACATCTGTCACAATTTAACCTATAGAGCCATGGATCTTTCAATGTAAATTGAAATTTCTTCTACTTTTAAGTGCTGAAAGTCTGCAGCGTGTATGGCTGTGTCAGCCAAGATGGTGACCGCTGTATACAAACAAGGTTTTCAATATAAAATTCCAGCTAATGATAGCTCATAAGTGGCTCTAGCTTAAAATGGTTCTAACTTAAAGGGACAAAATAAGACACTGTAATTGCTTGTTTGTAGTAGTTAAGATTTTTTAGCCACTAACAGTGTTTGACAAATTTGCTTAGAAGTAGTAGTTTTGAAATTGTGATGTGTTGGCTTAAAGTAAAGCTTTCTGGTCTAACATATAAGCTGTGTGCAATAAGGTGGCACTACATTTTTTTACTGAGCTCACTGTGGAATTGTTTCTATCAGCTTTATGTAATTAATTGCAGAATTATAAATTACTAGAGCTAAAAGAGTGAAGAGCAAATCTTTTACACTAAAAGTATGCTTGGACTTGTTTTTAACGCAAATCTTTGGAAATGTTTTCTGATGCTTGTAGGTGGCACTTCATATTTCATTATGGACCGTTTTGAAGACATATCAGATGGTGAAGTGGATCATGCCTTCTTTGACAGTGACTTTGAGGAAGAGAAAAAGAAAGCTGAAGAAAATGGTGAACATATAGAGAAAGAAAGTACAAAGGCAGCTCTTACAGAAACTGATCTGGTTTCTAATTCAAAGGATGAAGAGTGTTGTGAGGAAGAAAGTGAAGAAAAGCAGATAGATTTGCAAAAGGATCAGTCCCTAGAAAACAGCAAAGATCCTGTTGAAAATGCTTCATCTTTGACAGTTTCTTCAGTTGCAGAGAGTGCAGGTACCTCTGGAGCAACACCTGCAGCAAATAGAGGAACACAGGAGAATGTTCCTGCTGGAATTCCTAAAATAGTTAAAGAAGGTGAAGAAGATTACTATACAGATGAAGAAGATAGTAGTGATGATGGCAAAAAACAGAAGGTTAGACCAAAGTCAGCTAAGCAACCAAGCAACATAAAAAAGGCTAGCAAAAAATATACTATCAGCTCCTCCTCTTCTTCTTCCTCCTCTTCCTCGTCCTCGTCATCATCCTCAAGCTCAGATACAGATTGTTCTGATACAGATTCTGATAGCTGTTTATCAGATTCACCTCATTTGTCCCCAAAGAGGAATGCTTGTAGAAATGCTCTTCTGTCTCCAAAACAAAAATTCAAGTCAGCAATGAAATTAGCGGAGGGAAAACCAAAGCTTGGTGATGACCTGGAGGAGTCTGAAGACACAGTGACTGATGTAACACCTCTGTCAACTCCGGACATCAGTCCTATCCAGTCTTTTGAATTTGTAGCATCAAATGATAAGAAACTAAAAGTAAAGAGACAGGAAAATGTGAACCAAGAATTATATGGTAATTTTCATAATTTAAGTATTACGCTAAATGTGCAAAACCTGTGGGGCTGGAAAATTCAATCTTATATCTGTATTTTTTTCATTAGATTCTGAGTTTGATCGCAGATATAGTCGAAAAGTCTTGCATGATGCCATGGACCTGAATCAGCTTCTGAAAGGTGATTTTTAAATTTTCTTTTTACAAAATACAACATCTGCATGTTGTTGAGAACAGCAGTGTTCTAATAGAAGGGAGTGGATACACAGAGGGAGTGAATCTAAAAAGATTTGATATATTAACAAATTGAATAATAAAATTGCACAGGCTTTTTAAGGTGTGCTGGACTATGGCACAATTCAATATCTAAATTAAAACATCAACCTTTCTGTAAAAAGGCTGGATTATCAACCTCCAAAACTGAAAACAGTCCAAAATTTCATTGCACAATAAATGGTATTCATATACTGAAACTTCTAATACCTTTTCTATAATTAAACAGAAGTATTTGAAATCCTTTTCTGAGCTAGGTGTCTGCCTTCTGAAATACCATGGGTTGAGTAATGGTATTTTATAAAGAAAAATAGCAAATGGGTAGTAGACTTAAAAAATCTAATAATGAAGCCTAAGAAAATTTGGAGTCTCTTTCCCTGCATTCATTGCAAACCTTCATTATGTGGGGTGAGAGTGCCCTGGATGATCTTGTGTGTATTTTGAGGTCTACACGGTGCTTCTGCATTTGTTTCATGGCCCCGAGTTTTCGGTACTAAAATCTGTGGAATAAAAAAGGCTTGACTCAAGAAATCTGCTGATCTCAGGTGAGGAAAGCCTCTTTCAGTTGAAGTCTGGTACATTCCAAGCCAGGTTTGCTGTGTTGGAGTAAGCCTGGTATGACTAAAACTGCACGTATTGTGTTTCTTCACTTTGCACCTTGCCAGACTGAGCTTCTAGTGAATAAGGATTTAAAATGTATTGTATACATGGTTTAACTTGCCTATAAGTAAAAAATGAGTATTTTATTTGTATGGAAATTCTTTGAGATTAAGAAAAGCAACACTAGCCATCAAGAAGGGTAGTGCTGATTCTCATTTCTGACAGTCCTTGGCTTCAGCCATTCTTTCATACTAGAAATAATTCCAACCAGTTGTCAAAACATGATGTCAGAAGAGTTGTTGCTAGGCAATTGAAACTATGATGTCCTATGTCTTTATTTGGTCCCTGTTAGCAAGAAGCTATTTAATAACCAGTGATTACCAATGGGTTCATCTCATCCCTAAAACAAAAGCTCAGAGCAGATATTCTCAGAGATGAATCTCTGTTGGGGAGAGGAACCTTTTTCTCAAAACTGAAAACCAATTTGAAATAACAGTAATAAAGATAAGAGTAATGAGAAGTAGAATTCATATAGTCTAGCAGCTAATGTTCCTGATTGATGTGTGTATTACTCCCAAGTGCCTCTCTAAATCGGCAAGCGCAATGCAGCTTAATTAGTTTGGGCATTTTGAAGTTTAAATGGGGCAGAATTATTAATGGTGGAAAGTAACTAGTCTGGGAAAATAGGAGCTAATCTTATTCTGAGTTATGGTTTACAAATTTTTTTTATACAGACTAGGGAGAAAAAAATTGCACATACTTTTCCCCCACCCCCCAGTCTCCATTAAATGTTCATCAGAACTGCATAGGCATAGACATTGCTTCAAGTGAGAGCGCTGCGAGCCCAGACCTGAGTGCATGAAAAAAATATTTAAATAATCATGATTTGGTTTTAAAGTCTAATATTCTCCCAGTCCTTTATACTGATGAAGCATTTTATTTAAGTTTTTTTTTCAAATACACTTATAATACAGCTGGACCTAAGCATTTACAGCAGTTATACAAGTTTAATTTCCCAAGGTCCCCAGACATTTGCAGAATTTCCATGTGATCTGTTACTGTGCTGTTTCTATGGGGCACACAGTAATTAATTTTGTATGATTGTTCACATTACCAGTGAGTACATTTGGGAAGACTAGAATCTCTTGTATTAAAAAAGAATTGCAAGAACAAAAAAAAAGGAAAGAAATTTGTTCAAAGAGCAATTTTTGGACTAGCCCAAGAGTTTGGTTATTAGGCAGCAAGGTGGTTTGTGTATCTTAAAGCAGAATTAATTTGAAGCATTTAGAAACTGTTGCAGTTAAATTTAAAAGTAATTGAAAAAATTTTCCTTTATATGTCCTTCACCTATTTGTGTTCATATTGAAAACTATTTATTTTTAAGCATTTAAAATATTGGACAAAAATTTTTCATGCCTTTACAACTCCTAAAGCTATGCTTATTAATAAAAGCCAAATTTTCCATTATGCATTTCTTAGTTAGCCAAAATCTCAGAAACAGCGTAATTCTAGTTGGAAATCTCATAGTCTCCCTGCTGTATATTGCACTTGGATTGTTTTTTAGATAGGTGTTGCTGATAACAGGTGTGATTATAAATTTTCAGGTAGGGATACAATTTTTCAGTTGTTTCATGATGTTTATAGATCTTTGTATGTAATTATTTTGTGATTCAATGATGTTTGCACTTTGCTATAAACCTTCAAGATATTTCAGAAGATTAATAACTGAAAGCAGTATTCTAAACCCATAATAATAAAAAAATGTCAGTTATTTCCTCTGCTGTACTCTTGAGTAATCTGAACACAAAAAGAGAATTAAGTATGGCAATGCAAAGAAATAGATTGTAAAAGATTGTTTTTTGAAGGTAATTTCATAAATCACCATGTTAGAAAACTGGGAATAAAATAAATTGGAAAATCTTCTGATGCTATTTTTCCTTGATCCTATGTCTTGATTATTATGCAGATAAAGAGATGGGTTAAGTACATGAGTGTGGCTAAGCACTCATCCATCTCAACCCATTATGCTACAGACTTGCCCTCTGTCTTTAGACAAATCTCTTGCTTTCTGTAGTTCAGAACAGAGTTTTCTGCTAAAACTTTTCCATATCTTTATCCAAATTTGTTTGGTATCAACACAGTGGGTTAACACAAGGTATATACAGTGCTAAAGAATTTAGTACTTTGTGTTTTCTTCTCTGTAAAATGGGGTTGATACCTGCTTATTTTACAGAAGTGTCTGTGAGAATTAGTCTGTAAATCCATGGTGTTAGCTATTATTAACTTGAGGAGGTGGTGTGATGGGGTAAGTAGGGCAATTGGCCACAGACTGAAGACCAGTTGTATCCTTGAAGCTCTCACTGACCTCTGTGCTGATAAATCTTTTTTGCCTCTTCTATGCCTTTGCTTTTTAAAATAGTCAGAGCTCCCTCTGTGAAAAGCACTGTAATATAAATATCATTGTTATGAAAGTGAAAGCTCTGTGTTTCTGAATAAAATCTATTGTAGAAAATTAAATAGCAGCTTCAACTGAACATGTAGCAATCGCTTCAACTTTTTTTTCTCATATAATTTGTCACTCAGGAAATAGAACTAGTTTTTGATAACTGAAACTTTGTTCTCTTTAGGGATATGTTATCCGTGTGCTCATTCGTGCTGAACTGTGTATTTGTAGAACAGCTGCTAAGCAGTATCTAAATTTAAAGTGGACTTTACAGTATATACATACCCAAACTGCAGAGCTGAACCAAGCATATATAGCTTTTCTGCGGAATTCCATTTAGTGTGTTTGTTCAGAGTTTGAACTAATTTTCAATGTGTATGTGTATTCACATGCTTGCTTTTCACAGGTCTAGAAACTCATGTTGAGGTAGAAAAGCAATTACTATCTTATTCTTATATTTAGAGTTTGAGAACAGATTGAAAATCTGTGAGGTTATGGAGAGATCCAGACTTCCCCAACATCTATGAGTAAATGTGTAATTATGGGGAAAAAAAGTCCACCACCTGTAAGATACCTGTTGTCTTTCTAATGTTATCAAGAGATAACTAGCAGCCCTATTTAAGCATGTTTAAATAGGGGGAATTTTTACCTGAAAAGGACATTCTCCTCTTAAAAAAACCCCATGAAATCATGAATTCTCCAAAATCCCTTTTTAAGAGCTCTGTGGCCTGCAATAATGGATGTTCTAGGAAGTATTTGTTTGGAGATACCACAGGGAAGTAGTTTCTCTCTTAAGCTACTACATATTGGTGAAGAACTGTGATTTATTTAATCCTTTTGTGTTTTTCAAATGTGATACACATGTGGTAGTGTAGCAGTATAAAATAAAATACCAGTCAAGTGTAAGCATTGAAGCAACTTACATTGGGATTGCAAAAGATGCCCTGAAACATGTATGATTTTAATTTTAGCCTTAATGCCATTAGGACAGCCATATAGTCCTGTCCTAATGCATTTAACTTGGTAATTATAAGTTGTATTTTATATAAGGTTTGGCCTTTCTGATTCTGCAAGGTTATTTCAGTGCTTAGAAGTCAAAAGCAATAAACAGCTTGCTTATGGCTTAAAAAAAAAGTCAGGTATCTCTCCACGGAAACCAGCTTTCCTAGAAATCCTGTGAATACCAGGATTACTTTTCCTGCTTACCAGTAAATGAGAACTAGACCGCACACTGTGCAAGTCATTATGCAAATGCTGCTGCTTATTTAGCGTCTCCCCCAAATTATATTTATGGTGTGACTGACAATGAAACTAGGGGTTTAGTTAAATTACTTATTACCCACTGATAGAGTATGACTGTGATAGATAAATCATATTTCATTGTTCTAAGACTTACAAACTTTTAGAACCTTGAATCATAACCTGAAACTGTAGTGTTACCTCATGTTGTCACGGCCCCTGCAAAAATAGTCAGGTACACCACTCAAACACTTAGGCTTTGTGATTAAAGAGTAGTGTGGGTGCATTGTTGAATAAATCACTGAAATAACTGTGAAACTCAAACACCTGAGTTATAGAACATGAACTGTGCTACCAGTATTTAATAGCATTTGGAATCTTACTTTGCTTATTGATGGTGAATTGTCCCTGGTTTTGTGGGCATGTGCTGACCTCACTTAGACACCTGCTGCATGTTGCCAGTGAGTGGTGGCATGCATTCAGTGCATATTGGACATACATTCCTGCTGTCCATTACCTGTGGATTTGCTGTCATAGCAAGTATGTGGAGAATAGGAATATGCTGTATAAATGGTACTTTGCAGAGGCAGGTTGGACAGATTTTCAGCCAGGTAACTGGAAGCAGTGGCAACTGTTACTGCTGATTTGAAGTTCAGGGATCAGAAGTGTCTTTTTGAACCAAGGAAAGAATGTCGCCTCAGCTTCAGGAAGACCTACAGAAGTTTTTCCCCACTGCTTTCTAGATTGCTTCTGTGTTTATTTGAGCATCATTTAAGGAGTGGTGATTTCTTCTGCTTGTTTTGTTAGGAACAATCATGCTGTAGTATCAGTGATGCTCTTTCAGTAAAATGATGCAGTATGCATTCTGCTGTCTCTTTTTTCTACTAAACTTTAGGCTCTCTTGTTACACAGTTCCTATGGAAATCAGTGTTACATTTATGTGGTTTAAAAAAGATTATCTATGGATAGGGTCCATTAAGTTATGGTTTGCTTTGTTGTGGTGTTTGCAGCTTAAATTCTTCCTTAACATAGATCTTAACTAAGTAAAACATAACTCCAGTTAATTAATTTACAGCTTGAAGAACAACAAACCAGGTACTTCTACTGTGTTACCTGATCCAATGCTTTGGTGTATTGCAGCAGTGTTGCAGCAAAGAGCTGATTGTGGAATTTCATGTGTGGTTCTTGGGTCATATAGAAGGCTAATAATAAAAAGATCATTTGAGGAACTAGAGAGTTTTGGATCGATATTTTCATTCCATCCCCTTGTCAAAACACTTGCTGCTCCATGTATTATATTAGATCTGAACTTCTGGTGCAATATTAATGAGTCTTCTGTAATTCAGCCATCTGTCAATAGATTACTTACTGGGTTTTGGCAGTTCTCCGCTAAGGCTTCACTGAGTAACTTCACAACAGAACCTTTGTGGTGTTCTTAATTCTGTCACTGTATTAATATATTCTTCTTGAGTTGTGATGAATTCAATATTATGACTGTTAGCAAGCTCTCAACCTCAAAAGTTGCCAGAAAGCTGTTGGCACTAGTAAAGTCAGTTTCTACATTAAGAATAAATAGATAATGATGAGGTTAAGAATGAACAACATAGTGAAGGAAGTGGGCTGGAGTCTCTTTTTGCCTGACACAAGAGGAAAAGGCTATCTTTGTGGTGAGGTGATAAAAGGTGTGGATAAGGCACTGTAGAAGTGATACATATTCCAAGGAAAAAGACTTACTAGAGGCCAAGGAAAAGAAGAAGAAAGAAGAGATTAATGAAAAAAAGTCTGTGTGCTGAGGGGGGATGTGACTGAAGAAGCTGGAAGATGAGAGTAAAGTTAGTAAAATTTTGTCCTTGCCTATATAAGTAGTAGTATCCAGTGGAGCAGTGCATGGATATGTACATAGATATGTATTTAGTCTAATTGCCCGAGAGTTTCTGGTAAAATAGGGAGTGTTTAATGCTGCAGAAGTTGCATACCACTACCCCCAGGAGACCTGAGTGACAAAGGAGCACAGTGCTTGTTGAGCCCTGTGTGTAACAATTGCTTCAGGGTTCCTTGAACCCTTGTTTCTAGTAGCATTTACTGACCAGCTTTGGGGTGAAAGGGGAAGGCCTTACTTCCGTGTCATTGCTCTGGTTTTATTTTTTCATCCCACCTCACAGTGGTTCACCAGAAAAAGTGAGCAAGTCAGAAAATAGGTAGCAAGTAATTACCTTGAAGCATTTTTAATCTCTTTACTGGCTATAGTTCATACTTCTGTCAAGTGTATAGAGTCTCTTCCAAAGTATAGCCTGCTTTCTTATAGTGAATTAAAAGTCATTGACCAGTGGAAGCATGAGACCTGTATTTCTAATTGAAGAAGTCTTTATCCAGAATGCCATTGCTTTAAATTGATTTTGACTAGTTGACGCCTTCCACAGAAGCAAAAGAATTGTTGGGAATTTGCACTGACAGTCATTCAGAAATCTAAATGTCTCTTGTAATAGACTTCATCACCAATAGCACTGATGCCACAAGGCTAGGTCAAGACTTCAGTTCAATGACTGTTCTTTGTCACAACCTGATTTCCACTTTTGGATATGATGTGCAGTCCACTTTAACCCGTGAGATGCTATGGATATAAGGCAAAAGGTAAAATTACCTTTCATAGCTCCGTAATAATACAGTTATCAATTATGTAACATAATCTCTTCTTCAGATAGTTGTTCAATTTACTTTCTTCTAGCTATGTTCTGCAGTACTGCTTTTGCTTGCTCCCGTTAAGACATTTTAAAATATTTTCTACTGAGATGTATGCTACAGCTTGATGTTGTCATGTGAATTGTGTGGCTCTAGTTATTTTCTTTGCATTTCTTTTTGTCCCTTGTAGGCTTATCCAGATGAGTCTCATTCCAGGTTTGTCTCCTCCAATGGTATTGATGGCTGTACTAGTTTTACCTTGAGAATAACTTACTAAACTGTAGAGATGTTTTTCAAGACATTTATATTGTATTAACCTGTTGTTTGGCACACTTCATCTGTGCTAGCTTGCATTGTGTCTTGGTTTTGAGGTGATTTGCATCTTCTCTTGACGAAAAAAAGCAGAATTTGCTAATGTGGGCAACCTCACAGAGCTACCCAGGGGTAGTTCTTGCCTGTATTGGCTAGCATGCTGATAGTGCAAGTTTACTAATTTCCAGATGGATGTTGAAATTCATGAAGTGTTTGGATTTTGCATTTTGAATATTTAAGAATTGAACATTCTTAAATTTCTCAAAGACGTAGCAATTATTTAGTTGCATCAATTCAGAAATAAACTCAGTTGAGATACTGCAAGAAAGATTTCATTTTGTTTTGAGGTAAGAAAATTCTCTTCATCCTTTGAGGTTTTTTTCACTGTTAGGCTGCCACACTGCCTCAGACATCTCTTGCAAACAGATTGCTGATGTGGAAGTGTTTGCTGAGGAAATATTACTGCATGCCTGGGTTTTTTTTTTTTTTTTCCTTTCTGCTTTGGGTGCTTGTTTTGCTTGTGTGGGACTTCAGGGGTAAGAGTGAGGGTTGTCTTCTGAAGGCACTGTGATATTAGAGGAGTGTGGGGAATGGCATGAGTAAGGCTTTTTTGTCTGTGTCTCAGCTCCAAAAATGGGTTTAATCTAACCTGGTACTGCCATTCCTGTACCATAGATAGTGCAATGGTTTGATGGGGTAACACCATGACAGCAGAACTTGTAAAGTAGTTGCCAGAAGACTGCTGCAGAGCTTTAGAAAGCGGAGGCTTAGAAATGGGTCAGCAGCAAAGCTCCAGTGGAACTGTAATAAACAGAGCTGGCTCTGGCTAAGAGTGACGTTTTCCAGTTATCTTGCAATTGTGCACGTCAAGTTGCTGTGTATCTTTAAGTGTGCATTCTTTGTCTTGAAACCTTATATCATGGTTTGATTGTTGTTTGCTTACTGTTTTCAGTTTCCATGCCCCAGTAGTTTCTGTCATATGTGCTCACTCATTTCTCTCCATCCGTTAAATTAAATTTTCTTCACTCCCTTTGCATTTTCTGCAGCAACATGATGTCGGATTGCTATAGGAGTTAAGTATCAACAAAATCATTTCAGGAAGTGCACTTTGTGTCTCTGAATCTGGCTTCCCCAGAGTTAGTGTTCTGTGTGAAACGTTGTTTCTATTCTGCCTCTCAGCTGAGACTGATACTTTAGATTAACCTGTGAGCAAAGTTTGAATCTTTTTCTATGTGCAAACATCTAAATACTAGTTTATGGTTCTATTCTTTGTTCTAATTTATGTTTAGTCCTGGGTTCCTGAAGCTGTGTTTTCCAGTCTACTTATTTATTGCTCTTTTTGCTGTTTTAAAGCTTTCTTACAGTTGGATAAAAAAGAACAAAAACTAACCATCGATCATCCATCTAAAGTAATAAGGAAAAATTACTCTTTCACAAATGAAGAAGTAAGGCAGATTGATCGGGAAAACCAAAGGTTGCTAAAAGAACTGTCCAAACAGTCTGCAAGGCCAAGGAGAAGTAGCACGATGAAGACGTCTGTACCACAGCCTAGATTGTACCACACTGCCCTCAACAGGCAAAAAGAGCAGCAGAGAATTGAAAGAGAAAACCTGGTAAGTTTTGAGTTTGAATGTGGATCAGCAAATTGAGAAGGACTATCTCTTGTCGGGTGAGCTGTTGCTAAATACTTGGAAAATTGACGAGGCAGCACATGGACCTTTACTGCAGTAAGTCTTCAATGAATTTCCATTACTTTGGTGTTGGCATAAGTGTTCATATTGTGTGAGTTTCTTGGTTTTTTGGGAGGGCGGTGGGAGTAATGATGCTTTTTTTTCAGATGGAAATAGATTTTAGTTTATATGCATTTGCTCTACTTTGGTATTGTTTAATTTAAGAGGAACAGCCCTTATTGTTAACACTCAAAACATTGGATAGCAGTCTGACTGTTCATTCTGCTTCATGCATCATGACTGCTACTCTCTCAAAAACAGGCTTGCATAAAATAAAACAATCAATATCATAGCATCAAACCCATTATATTTGAAATACACAGGATACAAAGTCAACGTCGGTTTTGAGTTTTGCCTTACAGCTATCTCTCTCTTTGTATATTTGTAGTGCTCTGATTGCCACAGTGTAATGGCAATTACAATAGCTTACTTTACTGGAAAACAAAATTTCAGACTCATTTGTAGGGATATTGGCAGAGTTCTCAAATAATAGAAGTAACACTGGTTTGAATAAGATACTTTTAGTAATTGAATTGTAATATATACATGTAATGGCATTTTCTTAACTCCTATGTATTTATCAGTGTGTTTGAAAAAGAGATAAAATTATAGTTAAAATAATTGGAAAATGTATACTGGGAGCAATTTATTGCTTTTTACCTTCTGCGTAAGTATAAAGGTTGCAATTTCCTTTTCTATACACATAGACAGAGGTACAGATTTAACATGGAGAAAGTCTGATTTCCCTATTTGGAAAAGTCCTGATAGGTTTTCATTCTTCCAGCTTTCAGACATCTGGATTGTTAAAACTTTTCAAATTAGGAAACTTCCTCCCCAGCTCCACTAGACTGCAGTCCACATTATACTTTACAGTCTGAAAGAATTAAGCACAGGATTTTGTTATAGACGTGCTATACTTGTCATTGGTTGGGGAAGAAATGTTTTTAGGCTTTGGTGTGTTCAGGTTGCTAGGAGGGTGTTGATGGTGTTTATTCCAGGTGTTGAAAACAGGTCTTGCTCTACCACATGAGCCTTGTTAATAAGAATATATTGTTAGGCAAGGGGGAGGAAGTGCTGTGCCACAGTGGCTTGGGATGGAACAGTAATATGCTGTACTGCAGAGCAACTGATGATTGCAGTAAATGAATGTATAGGACGTTTTAAAATACACTTCTGTTTATTCAAAGCCTCAACCCCTTTTTCTTATGATATATTGCAGTGTTTGTTCAAGACTGTCTTGCCTTTGCAACTTTTGGATCAAAAATGCAGCAGACCTAAAAACATAAGAGTCATTTCACATATTGCTGCTTTAGTACCTGTTAGAGATTAATGGTGGTTGCATGTAGTCCAAGAGATAGTTTTGTTCATTTACGTACTCATTTATAGTTTAGTTGTCGTCAGCAATGTAGGTGGACATGTTTGATATGAGGGTTTATGTTAGGACATCATGCTAGTTTAGACTATAAAAGCATGTGGTTTATTCTTTTTTCCAAACTCAGGATGATATATTCTGCTCTTTTTGGATCAGTGATTCATCAGTGCAGCTCTTCCGTTTTGTTTAACTTTGCTATCATTTTTAGCAATTTTGTTTGCATTTTTATTCTGTTTGAAGTGTGTGTATACCCAGAGCATCACAGTTTTAACATTCATTTTTGTAGCACTACCTTTTGAGATTATAGGTGTGACATACTTTTCTCTGAGACTGTAAATGAAAGAGCAGCCCTACCCTGCTCACTGATGATGGTTTTTTGCTTTATATTGATAAAAGTATGTGCTTTATGAACCTGTTTTCTTCTGGTCAGCAGCTTTCCTCACCTTCATAAATTTGAAGTGGCAGAATTGGTGGAATTCCATGGAACGTTCTTATCCATCTTTCTTCTTTTACTTCTTGGAAGTCTTTTTTATACAAGGCCTGAGAATACTGCATACAGAATACAGCAGCATTTGATACACCTTTGTGAAATGTTTGTTGGAGAAGGATGCAGGGTTTTGTAAATGATTCAAGAATAGAAATCTACAACAGTAGTCTCTGCAGGGAGTTAAAGAATTTTGATGCAGATAATTTTTTTTTGTTGGTGTTGGCACAGCTTTTATAATTTCTTGTCCTGAGGTTAACAACTTGTCTAGGGAAAATGCTCACCTGTTCCACCAGAACATTCTTGGAGTAATGCCTGCACTTACTGTTACCAGAAAGTTTGATTTCTCTTGCAGGTATTTAACATCAGAGATGATGCAGGAAAGTAAGTAAAATTTTAGGAAATTAGAGAGGAATCTGAGTGGTTTGGTGCTCCCTAGCTTTGTGAAAGGGTGCAAGGAGGTACAGAAAATATATGGCATTCCCACAGACTCTGTTAAAAAGGGCAATGACAGAATAAAAAGATGCATTGCTCTGAAGAACAGTAGTTTTAAAGTACTGATTAGCAATTCATGGAAAAAGCACAATTAGCAGAACAGATGACAGCTAAAATTAATGCCAGAATTTTGTAGTTGCTGCTTTTGACTGTGCTTTCATAAATAGAACCTACTTATGGCTGCTTTTCAGAGCTAGCAAGATCAGAGTGTGTCTCTTGCCAATAGAGGATGCTGTTGATTCAGAAAACATTCTACTCTTGTGTTTGAACATAATATTAATCCCTCTTCTTCAGTGGAAAGGAACTTAAATGTGACTGATGTGTTACTTTGTTCCCATGTCTGCATATATGTGTGTCTATCTCTATTGATATAGTAATCATTTTTGCCAGTGTGAATAAGATACTGAGCTCCACAGGCTGTATGCCATTGAAACTTTTAATGGTTTATTGTGTAATGCAAAAATCTGTGCTGGCATATACAGGTAAGTGTTTGGGGTCCTTGAAATACAGATTTGCAGCTATCACATCATTCTTCAGTCACTTCATCAGAATTCAGAAGTAATTCATACCTCTGTGTTGTTTTCTGATGGATTTTTTCATCATTTTTATTAATTCTGACTAGGATTTAGGAGTTAGATGACCTCAGCGAGCTAAGCTGCTGGGTTCAGTCAAATTTCTAGTGGACAGTGACCTTTTGAGTTCACACTGGAAGATCTCAGCAGCTCTGGTAGGGGCAGTTCTCACACCTTAGCTCAGGAGGGATAAGGGTGTTCCTTTTTTTGTGAATATTTGGTCTTTCCATGCATCCCTGCACATTCTTCCTACTTCATGCTGTTATGGCTCACTGCACATAAGACTCCATGTTCTTCATTCCCTTGCCTCATATTCCCACAAAATGTACCCTAAGGCCTAATAGATCCAACTCTGATCCCAGTTCCAGTATAGCGACCCTTCCACACAAATTGAAAAAAAAAAAAAATCACTTATTGTGTTTCTCTGCAAGGCCTTTCTCTTTTCACTTACTTGGTTTCCTGAGTCCTCTGTGCTGCAGATTTATTATTGCTTCTGGCCACCACTTGCTGCAGTCAGTGGCCTCTAGCAGCACAAGGATTCTTCAGGGAGACTTTCCCTTCAGGGAGACTTTCCCTTCTCTTGCAGTTTCCCTTCTCAGCAGGCTTTGTCCTGCTGGAAGTCCTGAATCTCCTTTAGAAATGCATTTATTGTAGTGCCATAAATGAATGTGTATTCATCTGTCTCCATTTGATTTAATGGTGCAGATGTGCTGTCATAGTTGGGTGGGGAGTAAAGGGCAAGGGAGGGACAGTGGTTTTGCCATCCCCCTACCTGGCTGGCACCATGTACAAAGAATATTCTTTTAATCCTGTGCTTCACTGTGCCTGTCCTGCCAACTGTGTCATGCTGCAACAAGGAAAATAACTTCTAGACATGGAAAGAAGTAGGAGGAGGGCCACTGGTCCGTCAGGGTTGCACCTGAGCACATTGTACTTTCTTCCCTAAAAGTATTCCATACTGCTTTTTCTCTGCCTTCCCTTTTATCGGTCCCCAAGGACTAGCCCCAGAGTTAGAGAGCATCACCAGGCCTTGGATGCTGCACACTTACGTGGTTATAGAAAGAATACCAAGTCTGTTCAGTCTCACTGATCTCAGTCTGGAGGAGAAGGCTGTACAGAATGCAGTTGTGAAGGGAAATGTAGTTTCTTTTGTGGTCTTAGGAACTCAGAAATACTCATGTTGCACTGATGACTCCTCAGGAGCTCAAGCACAATTTTATATGATACTTTCACTTTCTGAGTTCAAAGGTGGTGTATGCCAAGCCTAAAGATAAAATGGTGGTAGTTCCTGAGACTACAAAATGCAATGCCAAAAAAGGTTTCCATGGCCTTGTCCTAATGGGAAGCTGTCAGGATGTGGGATTGGCACACAGATGTGCATGGCTAAAATACACTACAGTACAGTACAAATATAGTGGAATTCTGTGAGGATAGTATTTAGGCTATGGGCTCTTTGTGGTCAGATTTTTATGGTCTTCAGATTCCTGACCCAGACTTGAGATTACTATAGCACTGCTATGGTAACTATTATAAAGACTGACTACTTGGAATGTTCAAGAAAAGTTTTGAATACTTTGCAAACTGCTTAATTTTGTGGGATTTTTTTCTGTACTCTTAGCCTACTTTCCTTGTGGTGTTGCCAGCCACACATGAACTTGATAGCTGTTCAGTTAAGAAGACTTTCCTGTAAATTGAAGACCTTTAAGAGTTTTCTGACAGAGTTTGTCAGGTTAGAGCTAGTTAATGCAACTGGCAATTAAAGAAAATGACAAATACTTGTATTAAGAACAGAAAGGTGTCCTTGAATGCAGTTATCTGTTTCCCCCTCCCCCCAGACTCTGCAAAGGGACAGTGACATTATTCTAACATCAGTGACATTAGAGGAGGTGTAATATAAATAAATTTGAACAGCTGTCATGGCACACTAGTCAGCTGGTTAGGATTCACAGGCGGTGAAACTGAAGCCTTTATGCTTTTAAAAAGCAAAGTAAACCCAGAAAAAGTAAGATTTTTAACCTTCTCTCTGAACTCAGTTTAAGAGTGCTACATTTTCAGTAGCTTTTTCCTTCCTTTTTCAACATAGCTGCAGAAGAGTCTGTACTAATTATGTTTGGGGTGTTTTTTTCCTTTTTCTGACAGAGAGCTTTAGATTTACCTTCAGTGTTCTCCTGATGTGTCCAGAATTGAATTAGCAGATTCTCTTTTGGCCCATTGTAATGCAGCAGTTTTTTGATTGTGTTGGGTTCCTTTGTTCTCAAGCCGTTGGCATTTCTGACGTTTCCTTCTGTCATTGACAATATGTATTTTAGTATCTTTATAGATACTAATCTATGTCCAGATGCCTAGATTTATAAAGGATTCTCCCATTCCTAGAAGGTAATAATGCAGGAACACCTTCTGTGGCTTTTCTTTTTTTAATATTCTACTTTTACTGTAAATTCAGTATTAAAGTAAAATAAGATGGGTAAAATATAAGCCAGGGAATTTTTTTGCCAGGATGAGAGGTCATCAATGATGTAATACTAAATATATATTTTGAGTGTTAACCAAGAGCTCTGAGGACCTACAATGCAACTTAGAGCAACTAATAACATTCCTGCCATTAGTGTCTGTTACTAATTTATTTTATTCCTTAAAATTTGATTGGGAACATATATTTGGTTCTAAACACCTGAGTTACATTCTGTGATCTGATTCTTTGATTGTTGAGATCAATTTACTTTACTTTATATTTACTTTATATTTACTTTATATTTACTTTATATTTACTTTATATTTACTTTAGTGATGCAGGATTAAGGCTCCAGAATTTTGGTACTTCGGAAGAACAAGGAAAGTGTCAGCCTTCTGCAGTCCATTTTTCAAAAGGAGAACACAGAGAATTAGTAGATTGCTACATATGACTGAAAAACAACATTTGCTCAAGATGTTTATACTATTGTACCAGGTAGTTCCTCAGTTAAGGACCTCAAGGTTGTAGGGTTGGTAATAAAAACATAAGAATCAGATTAGTTCTGGGTTACAGATTTAGTAGGCCAGGACTGCCATTTCACTGTCAAAGTGTTCATTTCTGTATGCATCAGGCTGTTCTCCAGACAAAATTCCCTGAATAAAATTCACTACTGAAAATAGCATGGAAATTAACATGCCCTTGGTACAATCCACAGCAGAGGGCAAGGGAACCACAGGAGCTTTTTTCTCATTCCCTAGCAAGCCTTTCCTTCAGACACTGCTGCTCCACAGAATCTGTATCTGCGTCTTCTGTAGCTTTTTTTTTTTTTCATTAATGGGGACTTGATACTTTTTAAAATACAGGCATAAAAGCAAAAGCAGACAATTCTATTTAAACTAGAATGAAGTGGGCATATATATATATGTGTATATATATATGTATGTATGTATGTATGTATAAAAAGCCAGTATTATAATCAAGCTTGAAATTACTGCAGTGTTAAGGTATGTAAATTCTATGAGGCTGTTACAATTGAGTGCAGACTTGAAACGTGCTCATCTCTCATAGGAAAGTCACTTCTACAATTTACCTGGTCTTTTGTGATGGAATAATGTACTCTGAACTTCCATTTTTAATATTGAAGGTAAAATAAGTGATCTCTGCAAGTCTAAACATATATAGTTGTATGAGGAGATGTGGATGAAATTGTAAGAAAAATGTTGGGTATAACATTTAGAGAGAAGTCTACCATTTCATGTTCTGTAACTGGCTTTAGTGAAGAGCTATTTCTAGCTGAAGTCCTTCCTTTGACTTTTGCTTACTTAGGTATTCCTGCTTGACGATGAACTGGCTGGCACTGGGTGCAAGCACTTGTGACATGTTACGTCTGAGCCAAAGTCACTTGTCCTGTCTCTCTTGTTGCACTCTGTGCAGTTTTCCAGTGCCCATGCATAAACTACTAAGAGCTTGGAGATTCCTGTTATAGTTAGACAATGGCAACTGACATCCTGTGAATACTATACTATTTCCTAAGTTACTTCTTGTAAATTTCTTTATTCTTGTTGGTGGGTGGGGTTGTATATTAAAAAAAAAAATCAGTACATGATTGGGTGCACAGTTTAATGGTGCTACAGCTTCTTGACTTCCACCATACATCTAGATACATACATCTAGACAATGCATCTTATTAAGAGAGTTATCTTTAGTACTTTGGAGACTTCTTGTAAGCACAGTTTGCATTGTCTCTTGTTGATAGGATGCATGGCAGAATCCGGACCAGCAATGGTTGTGTCATTGCCTAATGTTTGTAAGCCATCAAACGAACTGACATTAGTTAGTAGAGGAAATACATAGATCTATGCGAGGCAACCACTGAAGGTGAAATATATTAAAAATGTGAAGTTGTTAATTGGAAATTGCATGTAGCTGGGTATTTCCCAATTTGTCCTCCTACCAGGTTCTTTTTTTAGATTATTGAAATGTCTTTTTTTAGATTATTGAAATAATTATTTAAATTATTGAAATTCTGTTTCAAGTAGAAATAATTACTCAGAATAGGAAACTGTATCTTAAGAATACTATGTAAGTAGTTATTCCAGTGTATCACTTGCCACATGATTTCCAGGGCTAATTTCAACAAGAGGAAATGATGTCTTTATCAATAATTTCAAATAGAATACCTTAGATTATGGATAAAATGAACTCTTGTAGATGTTCGTGCTTTCCTTTTGAAATTAGTTTCACAGAATTGGGGTCAGTAACCCTCTCTGGGCTTCATGTAGGGCAATATAAAATGGTCTGTTTGCAAATCAATGATTTAAAAAAACCCCAAACTTCTTATTCTTCTGGAAATTTAGAAGGGAAGACTAACCAAAGGTAGGATTAGAATAGTGGAACCCAATTCTTCACTACCTTTGGTGATAGTCACCAAATAGATGTATTGTTTCAAATCACCATAAAGTACAGAGAACTGTGAGGTACTAAAGATGTACTCAACATAGAACTGATAATGTGCAAGGGATAGTTACAATTTGTGTCATAACATTGAGAAAAGAACTGAATATATGACCATATGCTGGTCACCAGTGGAGGAGTTCCTGTTGTACACTGCTAAAAATTTTGGGGTTTTTTGCAGTTCATATAAAAATAAATTTATGACTGCTTGTTTTGCAGCATCTTGTTCATTCTTTGTCTTTCTTGATGACATTTTTCTTCAATATTAAGGCGTTCCTGAAAAGATTGGAAGCCGTGAAACCCACAGCTGGTCTGAGGCGTTCTGAGCAGCTGAGGGACTATCACCGCCAGATGAGTTATCTGAGCGCTTCATCTTCTGTAAGAAAGGGTAGATCTCCTTTCAGCCCGCTTAGTCCTCCAAGTAAGTACTTTGGAGTTGCAGATTATTGCATTTCTTTGAATATGTTTATCTTTTTATAATTCAGAACTGTGAAGCACTTACTGTTGAGAAGAGCAAATATGTTCTTTCCTCTGTCATCTCTAGATTGATTGTTTATCAAAGGGAAGTCATCAAAATCATTTTTCTAATCACACCAAAAGTGATTACTATATGCATTGTTTTGTTGCCACCCTAAATTTCCAATAAAGGGTCATGTCAATCATCTTTTCCAAGAAGAAAAAATCCCTGTAGTAAAGTGTTTATCATTTTGCCAGTACCCTTTATTGAAAGAAGGGAAAAACAAACCTTACCAAAAACCCCAAAATAACATCAATGAATGTTCAAATTCTTGTTCAGAAAATTTAGATCTACTGATAGTAGCCTTGTTTTTCTCAGAAACTCTGTGAGTGATTTGGACATAGACAATGTGTCTCTACAGAACCGTATGTGTCAGGTTAAAGAACCACAGGCTTGAAATTTTTTTCCTGATCATTTATAAACAACTCATAATCAACTCTTTTGGGGTTGTATTCAATTTACTGTGATCTCTTTTGGGGTTTTATTGAGAGCTATGAGTGTTGCAGTACTAACATAGCACGAAGTTTTCCATCGTGCTGAGCATAAGCATTCTCCCTTTGTGTGTTTGTCTGTTAACAGGAGGAACTTCAAGACCATCCACTGTACAAAGTACACAGAACCAGAGGAACGAAAAGCCCATGTCTGATCCAGCCAGTGGGGCATTACAGAGACCTAAACCCACTAATGTTCGTGCTGCCTGGTTATAAGTGTGTTCTTTGCCTTGCATACTGAGATGATACTAGAACTTCTATTTTTAGTGCTTTTGTAAATTCTGTGTGCAAAAATATTTTCTGCATTGTTCAGTGATAAAAGTGCATTGCATTTAGAGTTATTGCTTATAAAATGGTTTTAAAATGGTATAAAAAACTTCTGTCAGTGTTTTCCATGACAGGAAGAACTTAAGAAAGAGAAGAAGGTATTTAAATGGACAAGTTAAAGAGAAATTTAACTATTATTTTAGTCTCAGATCGTAAGTGGAATTTGTATCCATACCATGGAAGGACAGAATTGGTGTGCTACAGGTGCAAGATGTAAATAAAATTTTTAAAATATTAATAATACTTTAAAATAATGCATTAAACTTATAAACATAGGCTTAATTCCTGGTTTGTCTTTGCTTTACATCCTGGCTTTATGAAAGCCTTCTGAATTTTGTGGGTCATGTTCTTGTGACTGAAAGAATCTTTAACAGTAGTGTGAAGGGGTGAAAAGCAGATTGTGTATTCCTGCATGGTGAGCTAGAATACTGAGGCTGCAGAAGATGATGTTTTGCCACTGGTAAACGTTCAGCACCTGGAGTGTGTTTTGTATGCAAGGCTGTGTCTCTTCCAGATCAAAAGGATTTTGGAAGTTGTATTGGGAACTTTGCATAGGAAAGAAGTGTCTGATGTTATCTGAACAGTAAAGACTGAAGTAAACAGCAGTTTCAGATTCAGTTGTAAACAAGAGTAAGTTCTGGTTACTTCTCAAACTAGAGAATGATACTAAGCAAGGGAAATGTTTCATGGCCCTGTTCTTGCAGATGTGTGTCGTTCTCAGTGGGGAGATGTAAACTTGAGCTGCAGGAAACATCTTGAACATTTGATTTTGAGTGACTCCTAACCAGGATTTAGGGGGGAAAAAAGACAGTAGAAAACAAAGTCTTGTTACTTTTCTTGACCTGTTTTTAAATGTCATGTTCATATCTAGTATTTGTAGTAATGTCAGATAAGCTCCTATAGCAACATCAGTTTACAAGAGGAGTAAAATGTAATGGCATTGGTAATCGCAATAGTAGGTGGTGTGGTTTATTTCTATACCTAAAGGCAAACTTTCAGTGAACTCGTTTTGTAGGACTGTAGCCTTATAGAGAGCATAAATTGTGATGCCACTATCTGTGGATATTGCTGAAACTTTGCTTGCTTCCCTAGCTTCTTCCCAGGAGAGATACAGGAAATCTCTGTATTATGGATAAAGAAATAAAGCTGTATTTGGTAATGCTGGGTCTTTGACATGAAAAGTGTATTATTCTTTGCTAGCGCTTGCATGAGGGCTTAGGCTTTCAGGTATTCTGCTTTGTAACACACTTTTTACTTGGTCCTTCTGATAGTTTGGCAGAGCTTCTTCACTTGGTGACCTGCAGATCAAATTTAGCTGTTTGACAAAACTTGGGACTTTTAACTTTAAGCAGCATTGTGGCAAATGGATTTGTATTGCGATTGTTATTCATGGTTAGGAACTGTTAACAATTTCTTTGTATAGTGCTGCTGTATTTATTTTCTATTATTGTGCTAATTAGAATTATTCTCTATTTAAAGATTTTTGTCCTTGAATGTCAGTATCAGAGTAACAGTTTAAATACTTCTGAATGTTCATATTATTTTTTTCTGTGAAGAAATTCACACAATGGATTACTTTTAATTGCTTCATCTTATTTAACTTTGGTATGAGTGTCAATTTTGTATGTCATTTGTAAATCATAAATAAAATATTTAACATGAATTGTCATTGCAGTGGCTTCTTTCAGATTTTTATAATTGGTATTAAGGTGCAAAGAAAGTTGAATAGCTTGGTACATAGAAAAACAGAAAAAATGTGGTTTTCCCATTGTTCAAGTGTTAGATGTAAGGGAATAATGGTTTTGTCCCTGGCTTTAGTTTACCTGTGACCAGCTCTTGCAAAGGTACAAAAGAAGTAGTATTAATTGACTGTGACAATGGGAGTTCAAGTAGCAGCTATAGACCATCTGCAAAGTCTTCTAATTTCCAACCTTTCAGAGCTGATTGCTCTATTTTAGGTTACACTTTCAGCAAGTGTTACACTGAGTGCCACAGACTCAGGGCAGAGCTGCCTTCAGAAGAATGGTCGATTCATTGACAGTTTTGCATCCTGGCCACAGGTATCTTTATGGAGAGCACTGCCTGGAATCTCCCACACTGTGTGCATTGGCATTTAAGCAGAAATGAGCCATTTACCTGTGTTTTCTGTACGCTTTATTTCATGTACTTTCTCTTAGCCCAGTGGCATTTTCCTGCATTGACACCACTCACTCTCCTTTTTAATAGTCTTTAGCCCCTCTATTTTGCCGCCTTCTCTGGAATGTAACTTCTTTCATTTACACTTAGTTGAAGTTTCTTTGCTTCCTCTTAATTATCTTACTCACTCATACATACATTTTCCACAAGGTTTTATACCTCTGCCTATTACAGTCTGTCTCTGTAGCCAACTTATATCTCCTCTAGCACATCCAAAGGCCACTTGCAGCCTTATCAGTGAGCTAAAGGAGAAATGGATAGTTGGATTGTGTTAGCAAGCTTCTTGTAAGGAACCATTAGGAATGTCCAGAGGAAGGAGAAAAAGAAGAGAAGGAGCAGAAACTGGCAGAGTTTTTAAGGAAAACTAATGCACTTTGAAAACCAGTAGAAATATTTTCTTCATAAACTTACGGTTTGATATATTGCAACACTGGTTATTTACTGTGGGAAACAAAACAGACCTGGTATCTAGAAAAGCAAGTATTTAAGAGAGCAACCATGAAAACTGGAGATGTAACAATCAGGCCAGGTTTTTGTCCTGGGACAAAAAAAATCTATATTTGGTTAATTTAAAAACAGCCTGTCAATTTTTGGACCAGTATTTCCCAAAAGCTTCTGTTTTTCAAGTGGATAGATGTTGCTTCCATACACTGGTTAGTGGCTGGTACCTGCCTTCAGGGAGAACTGAGCTGCTGGTCTGAATCTGTAGCAGACAAACAGAGCCTATCATGCCAAGGGACAGTGAGCTAGGACTACCTGCACTGGACAAATGCTTCAAATATAGGAAAAGGGTAACTGGAAGCCATACATATGAAGTAGTAAAAGATGAAGGATGAAATACAAGTTTATTTGATTACTTGCTTAGTCTTATCCCTTTGCCCAGGTTGCCCAGTAAAGTTGTGGACACCCCAAACCTGAAGTGTCCAAGGCCAGGAACTGAGTCTAGCAGACTGTCCCTGTCCATGGCATGGGGTTGGATCTAGATGGACTCTAAAGTCTCTTCCAACCCAAACTATGCTCTGATTCTATGGTTTTTTTCTAGGTGGATACAGACCAAATGCCTGTCTATATGTAGTCAAACTGAACAACTGAAATGGCCACAACTCTCTTTCCCTCCTTTGCCTCATCAGACAGCCTGCTCTTCCAGGCACTCAAAACCCTGCAGCATCTAACTTTCAAAAAGTGTATTGAGCATGTTCTGATCTCGCTGGTAATTAACAGTGGAATGTGTTCATAATGGTTGAAAGTGTAGTTATTTCAATAACTCTTAAGTATTCAATTCTAGAATACTATTTCAGGTAAAATAAGCAATAATGACTTCTCTATTCACTGAGGACATGCTTCAAAGTTAAGGGTAATATTAACAAATTATACAAGCAGCTAAGACTATGTGGAAGCCTATCTCTAAGATAGCTGGCTGCAGTACCCTCAAACTCAATCCACTTGGTTTTACAGTTGTAGAATTATCAATAACCACTTCACCTACCTAAAGCTCTGTTGAAAAAACTTTCAAGAGACAGCCACTAACAGTGTCCTGATTAGCACATCACCTTGGAGGACATGCTTGTAATGTGTTCAGTGTACTGAAAACAACAGGAAAAAGTTCATTAATATATTAATTTATTTCATTTCAGTTTTAGTTCAATTGAACAGCAGAGCAGACAACTTTTTCCTTTGTGACAATACAAGGAATTTTTGAAACACTGTATTTCCACATTCTACAAAGTATATTTGAAAAATCGGATTACGGCTTCAAACACATTACTGTAGAATTTGTCAGGGAAGAGGCTGCAGTTAGGAACTCAGCCTGGTGCTTTAGTATAGTTTATAATTTCTGACATACTTTTCACTTAATATTATATTAAAAAACAGAACTTTAGAAGAAAACATGATTTTAATTCATGTTATGTCATCACAGTGCTGGGTGACAGAGACATTACTTAGTTTAATAAATATTTATGACACTCTATTAGGAGTTCACAATATTAGATTTTAGACTAGGTGTAGACCACCTAAATTTTGTCTCTAGACAAAATCTATTACCTGCAATTTGAAATATAATATATACACAGGTTCCAATACAAATGGTGAGGGAATTCTCATATAAAATGTAACTGTGATGTTGTGGACAATTTTTAAATTAACGCATCCTTTTCTCTGCCAGATATGTTACTCAATTTTTATTCTGTTTCCCTAGGAAATATTTTGTTGTCCATTACATCACAAGTTCGTATTTTTAAAAAAGTTGATTGAGAACAATTGAACTACTGCATTATGATGTTACGTTTTAGACATACTTCTTGATTTCATCATAAAGTACTAGTACAAAAGCTCCGCCCATGCCTCTCAACACATTCGACCAGGCACCTTTGAAGAACGCTTTGGATCCTTCATCTTTAGCTATCTTCCTCCAGCAATCAATTGTGCCCTTATACATAATATCAGCTGTGGAAACAAACATAAAGGTTAGAAGGCTTGAAGTTAAACAGCAAGTATGTTTCAACTTTTGTATCTTAAAAACAACAAGGAATAAGCAAAGTACAGCAGAGGATTTAAAGTTTAGTAATCAATTAAGGAAAATTATTTTTCCATAGGAAATCAAGTAATTTCTCAGTCCTTTAGATCGACGTGATAGAAATAACCAGCAATGTGTTTCCCCTAAGATTTTTAAGGACTCCAATGAGAAAGTTATTAATTTTCCATAAGACAAAAAAAAATACCCAGTATCTCCCATTTTATCTTGATGAAGAGATACTTTCTGCAGCCAGAACACCACAGGAGCACTTATTCTTACCTCCCTTTCGACCAGACTGCATCATCATCCTACGTCGCACAGTATCAAAAGGATAAGAAACCAGCCCTGCCACTGCAGTGACACTCTGGGCAATCATCCAGCTCACTATGATATGCACATTCTTTGGATCAGGCAACATACCTGTCATCAAGAACAAATGAATGCAATCAGTACAGAGGGAAAGAGCTGTGGGAAAGCTGGCTGTGGAAGGAATAATCACCCACCAACCCCGGAGTCAATCCAAACCCAAGGCACCTCAGAGCAGCAAGTGGAGGGAGGCAGGAATGCATGTCAGAAACACCTGTGCACATTCTAGCACCGCACTCAA
Source organism: Monarcha castaneiventris obscurior (assembly GCA_026261815.1). Taxonomy (NCBI): domain Eukaryota; kingdom Metazoa; phylum Chordata; class Aves; order Passeriformes; family Monarchidae; genus Monarcha; species Monarcha castaneiventris. The sequence continues at coordinate 30,761,194 of JAMPIT010000433.1, forward strand.
CTGGTGCTGAGCCAAGCTCTGCTTGTCCTTGTACTGCCCAGTGCACTGAGAGTGCCTTTCCTGAATGGATCTTCCCTTGCAGTCACTCCGCCATGCACTTCTTACCCTTGGCCGTGTCGTATACGCCAAAATAGGCTGCTCTGTAGATGATGATACCCTGGACAGACACACTAAATCCTTGGTACAGGCCCCTCAAGCCATCAGACTTAAAGATCTTGACAAGGCAGTCGCCCAGGCCAGAGAACTCCCTCTCAGCGGCTCCTTTGCCCACATCAGCCGCCAGCCGGGTCCTGGCGAAATCCAGCGGGTAGACGAAGCAGAGGGAGGTGGCTCCCGCGGCACCCCCGGAGGCAAGGTTCCCTGCGAAGTAGCGCCAGAACTGCTTGTGCCTGTCCACTCCGCCCAGGAAGATCTGCTTGTACTTGTCCTTGAAGGCGAAGTTAAGGGCCTGGGTGGGGAAGTACCGGATGACATTGGCCAAGTTGCCTCTCCAGAAGGAGAGGATGCCCTGCTCCTTGGGGATGCGGACTATGCAGTCCACGATGCCCTTGTACTGCTTATCGGCCGTGATCTGTTTGCTGGCATGCTGGACCTGCAGGGAGGAGAAGGAGGAGGACGGGACGGTGAGAGAGGGGCACCGCAGGGGTGACCCCGCACGCTGAAGGGCACCGACGGGGCCGGCCCTGCTCCCGCCACCCCGAGGCGGTGCCGAATGTCCCGGGCAGCTCCCGCGTAACCGGAGCCGGCCGAGCTCCTTCCCATATTTAGTCACGCCGTGCAGCGCCCGCCGCGCCGGCACCACCTGTGGCGCGGCACCGCCGCCCCCCGGCGCCCCCTCACCTGCAGCAGCAACTTCACTCTCTCGATGGGGGCGACAGCCGTCTTGGAGACGGCGGCGGCGATCCCGCCGGCCAGAAAGTCCTTGAGGAAGCTGATGGCTTGGTCACCCATGCCGTGAGCCGGTCCGACAGCCCCACCCGGAGACAGGCAACGAGCGGCCGCTTCCCCACCCCGCCGGACAAATGGCCCCGCGCCCCGCGCCGCCCCGCTTATAGCCCGCGGCCTCTCGCGATAGGAGGAGGCGCCCCCCGGGCGGCGGGCATTGGCTGCGGCCCGCGGCCCGCCCCGCCGCCTGCCCCGAGCCGCGGCCGCCGGGACGTTTAAAGGGCAAATTAAAGTTATCGGGTACCTGCTGGGGAACGCGGTGTCACAACACGTGCCCGCTGTATTTATAGCTCCCGGGAGGCACCGGCGGGGGAACATGGGGAGCTGGCAGGAGCTCTTCAGGCCGCCTTAGCCGTTCCCTGCAGGGGGGAGGCAGCGGCTGAGGGCTAAAAGCCTGCCCGGAGCGGTGTGAGAGTGCGACCCGCCAACGGAGAGTGCTTTAAACCTTGCCCTGATGTGCGTGGATTCACGCAGAGAGGGGCGAGGGGACGTGGATTTCGTGCCCAACAGCACAGCTCCCTAGGGCTGCCAGCCTGGAAGGTGGTGCTGTGCCCATAAGCATCAATGACCAGCGCGGGGCTGGGCCTCCCGTGAGTCAAGGCCAGAGAGCTGCTTCGGGTTGTATGCATTGTGTGGAACTTGCAGGCATCGAGGTCTTTAAATAGCCCAGCATGCTCTGGGACTCGGCTTTCCCGAGGAGCAGACAGCATGCCTTCGTGCATTGTACCCTCATTTCACCCCTGCAAGGTCAGACCCTCACAAGACCCACAGGCAGGCCCCTCTGAAGGAGGGAGGGAAGGGAAGAGGCTCTAGGAAGCACATGCCCAGGCATGCTGAAGTTGCTTGACTGGCACCAAGTGTGAAACAAGTGTAAAGGCTGTGGTGAAGCTCTGCCTTCATGCAGCATCTGGTTCTTAGAAAAATGTTTGAGTCTCAAATGAAGATTACATGGCTCCCCCATTAGATTCCCTGTTTCTCATCTGTTCTTTCTGGCTGACCCCCATAAGAAAGCAGGAGCTTATGATTCATTGTTGGGTGACTTGGTTGTGTGGAATAGTTATGAGAAAGGCAATGCAGCATGGTATAGATGCATACCAAGGAGTTTACCCTAAAGAGCTATTAAGACCGGACAATGTTATAACAAGGAACTCATAAGGGTCTCTTTTGATTTGTAATATGGTATCACTAATGAAAATAGAATTCACCTTAATGTAGGTGCTAAAAGCTTGGCTGTTCCACGAAGAAACATTCTTGCCAGGGCAGTGCATCTCACCAGTGTTTGTTAGCATGAGTTAACAGGATGGTACATTTGATCCCCTCTCTTGCCCTCTGCTGCTCTTAGGTCTGTTGAGGTCTCTTCTCATGAAGCTCAAGTGTGAGAAGTAGAAGTCAGCTGTAATCTCCAGAAGCACCCTTTGCACCTTGGCCTCCTGACAGGATGGAGCCGTTCCCCAGTTTCTAAGAAAAGGGAAGAGAGCCCCCCCCATACCCCGCCAAAGAGACATTTCCCCAAGCAAGGACCAAAAGCAGGTGCAAGTAGGAAGCATAGGGGATCCCTAGAATTAGACTGTGAGTTGAAAGGAGTTTTGTTTTAGATATGTGGCTGCCTGCTACCTTTGACCTTTCCTTTTTCTTCCACATACTTCATTCACCAGGTCTGGTATCTCCTCTTTTCACAGGAAAGCAAACACCCCTTTAACACCTTGAGACTTCTGCTGCTGGTTTCACACAGACCCCTGGGATAGTGATGCTCAGCTGCTGCCTGGCTACCCAGACTGATAAGGTCTCCTCAGGGTGTGCACTCAGGTGTCAGCCAGTGCCCTGCTGCTGGTGTATGGTGAGTGGGAGATGGGAGAGTGGTGGTGAGATGCTGCTGGGGAGGGAAGGCAGTGGGGGGCCTGAAGTAAGACTGGAGTGGGGGTTTAGCCTGAACGGATTGTTTGCCAGCCCCTTCCCCACCATCTTTGATTTAGCTCATTTAAATTGGTGGGGTTTTTAAATTATTTTTTTAGGTCATTTAAATTGTTGGAGATTTTAAAATGACATTTTAATAAAGTCTTTATGATAAGAATTCCAGTTGGTTTTCGAAGTTATTGTTGGGTATCATCATCACATCCACAGAGATTTTTTGATCTGCTATTTCTGTAGTACTAGTATTATTTACCCATAACTGCTAGTATTTAAAGAAAGGACTGCATAGCAAGTGAGTGGCCACTTTTCTGCATCTGCTCTCCCTTCTCTGAGCCCAGATACCTATTTCCAGGAGAGACCCTGCTTCCAAACAGTTTTAGCAAAAGCAGGGCTGGACCAGGACATGTGTTGGCTACTTTGAGAGTTATTCTGTGTTTGTTTGATTTTTGCTCCAAATGCCTGCTTTGAATCTTTCCTATGTATGATAATGGGGGGGGGGGGGAGGGGTGCTACTTATTGTAGAAGTTCAAACATATCCTGTAAGGAATTTACTGCTAACTCCATCAGTACCTTGAGTATAAGTATTTCCACTAGCTAGAAATGTCGTTAAAAAAAAAAAAAAAGCTAAAGAACCTTTGGCTTTTCATACAATTAGTTGGTGTTTGGTATTCAATATTCTGATACTTTCCTAGAGAAATGATTAAAACAGTTTTGAAAATGCAAGCTCTCTGAATTGTTGAAAGCCAGCTTTCAAACTTCATCTTCCTTAGATCTTTGCAGCTTCAGATGGATTGTTTGTCTTTTTAGGCTGAGTTTGTGGATGCTCTGCACTGCTGGCATAGCATAAAGACACTGGGTTTTGTTCTTAAAAATTCTGAGCTAGAAATAACCTAGATCTACATTTTCAAGGGAGATTAGTGACTGACTGCATTTTGCTCTGATGTGTAAATGGCCAGCTTCAAACACTACAGGAGATCAACTTTTCCAAAGTAGTGCATTCCCTTGTTTACTTACATGTCCAAGACACTGGGAATCCTAGCATTGAGGCTAGGCCAGGCACAAAATAAAAAAGCTTTTCCTAAAAAGTCAGCAGTCCAAGCCTGATGGCAGACACAAGGGGGAGCACAAGGAATCAGTCAGACCATCCTGTCTCCTAGCTTAGACAGTGATGAGTGGACAGTGTATTGGGAAGATGCCAAGAAGAAAGATGTTAGTTTTTTCAGGAATGACTTGTGGGATTGTAGTAAGTTCTCATTTTTAAGATTGGTATATATTTGACATCAGGAAGAGGAGAGTAAGAGAGCCAAAACAGAGCTAATTGAGGATAAGAATTGAAGAGAAAATAATGAGATTGGTGATGACAAAGATGATCAAGAAGAATGAAGTAGTGTAAGCTTTGAGTTTTGTTTTGGGCAGGTATTAATGAGGGGTTTTTTAGCTGGGTGTTGGTGTTACCTGTCTTAGGAGCCTACATTGATCTGGAGAGAGGGAAAATTGGACAGTAAGTGTAAGCAGCACATAGAGAAGAGAAGTGTTAGTGCTGGAAATAGCAGTAAGAGTCAGCATAGGGTGTGTTTGTTTATTAGAGCATGTCTGTAATGTGAGGATAAGGAGTTGGAGGAGGGTCGGCATTTCAGAAGAAAACTGACGAAGTGGATGAAAATTAATATCAGGAGTTCTGTTGTAACAGGATAAGCATGGGACATAGAAGTAGGAAGTTAAAAATGCCCAACCTGTGACATAAGAAATAAACTTCTAGGAAGTGAGCATATTAATATTTCCTTTGGCAAGGATTTGTGCAGAAGATGTTCAGAAAGAGAGCACTTGAAAAGTGCAGGTCTTCATTTAATTTGGAAAAGTAGGAAGAAAATTAATAAAGATGGCACAGCTGGAAGGGGAGACAATTAAATGGTTGTGGATGAAGTAAACCTGATTACAGATCAGCCAGGAAGTTGAAGCTGAAGGCAGACTGAGGTATGTGTTTGGCAATCATACTTCATAATTCATGAGGTAGGAGTGGAGAGTAAGAAACAGAGAGAGTCTGCAATCAATCTGTGCTAGAAAAGAAAGATAAAGGAGGAGGAGGAGGGCTTTTCCCTCTTCAGAGGGGAGAAGAGCTGAGATATTGCTTAAAAGCAGACAAAATGTGATGGGGATGGTGAGGTGTGAGGGTTAGGGGGTGGGATGGGATGGAGAGAATGGGGGTCTCTGTAAGGGACTGAATCTGCAGAGAGCCAGGCAAGGGCATCCAGGATATTTGGACACAGGGATTTAACAGGCCTTTGGGAAGTATTTAAAGTGTATCTCCCAGCTGCAGCAAGTGAAGAGAAAAAAGGGGAGTGGACCAGGCAGAAGGACAGAACAGGAATACAGGAAGGGCCAGTTGAGCAATGGTAGAGTCTTGAGAGTGGGGATACAGAGGTGTAGGTGTGGAAAATAGCACCAAGGAGGCAGAGTAAGAGGTAGGGCTCATTGCCTCAGGTAGATTGTTTAAGAAACAAGAAGCAGCAGCTGAAGGAATAAAAAGGGAGCGATGAAACCAGGCTAGGTGGGAAGGGAAAACCAGAGGCGTGCAGAGATAAGTTGCAGCAAGAGAGCACGTGAGTGATATGGAGAAATAGCCCACAAGCAAGGTTCACCAAGATAGACAGAGTCTCTCTAGTCTGCAGTGACTGGTTTCCTCTTGTGCATGTGTGTGGCCAGGCACGTTAGACTTTTGACATTCCCTGTTGACTGAACTAATAATGAAAGTATATGTGTTGACTGAATGTCTTCTACCACATTAAAAATTGCTCTGGTGAAGGCAACTAACCTAAGGTTAATATGTGTTTTCAATTGTCAGTGCTTCATTGGCTTCACTAGTGGCCACTCTGAGGTACTGGAGAAGGCAAAAATCACTGGGAAAGAGTGGGGCATGAAGAACCAGGGGGAAGGGAAACAAATCAAGCACTGATACTGCAGGATTTGGTTCCTCATCAGATATTTGTTTATTTCACACAAGTTCAGGTCCTTAGTGCAACAGAACTAAACCAGAAACTATCTGGTACTCAAACCAGACAAGCACTAATTTCTGCTACACCAGTTGTTTGAAGAATTGCAGTCACAGTCTTTACTCTGAAATTGATTTCAATTCTCTATAGGACTGTACAGTAAACACTTGCTATGTTGTAGACAGAATAACAGTATTGCTGAGATTTAGAACATCCATGGTTTTTCCTCATAGGTCCCAATATACCTTGAGAACAAAAATCATCTTTTATGTCACAGGTGTGTGTTACAGTGAATAATTAATGGATTCTACAGGCTGTCATAAACATTTACAGTACTCCAGAACATCTATTAATTGTTTGATTATTGATGCAGTCATGACACAAACGTAACAGTACACATTACAGATTTTGGTAAACTCATAAAGCAGAGGTATTGTGGACAGTTTCCAAGCTATATATAAGCAAATTAATGACTTGATAGATTCCATAATAGTTAATATACTATTTACTAGCTCTTCTTTGGTCAATATATTTTGATATAAAGCATAATTCATTATCCTCAGACAGCATTTTGGAAGAAAAGACCAAGAAAAGTGAAGTGACTATCTCAAGGTCATTTTGTCAGTGTGTAGTAGAGCAAGGCATGAATAGAGGTTTCCAAGTTTTGCCAGATCTCTCTTGCACATGCCATTTGTATTGATATGCAATAATATTAAGAGGCAAGATTATATTTATTCCAATAATACCATTTTTATATATATATATATATATATATATATAATACTTACTCAGAACAAGCATAAAGCAAAATTTGAAAGCTTACTTTGCAGCTGAAAGAAATGTTGTACTTTTCTTTTGGTGTAGATCTCTGCAGAAAATAATTCCTTTAGTCATTTCCAAACATGTTTCATTATGTGGTGGAACTTATTTCCCTTATTGGATTCAGTGATTTTCAGGTTTTGTGCTTCCTGGAAAAAAATACATACTGAGAGGATCTCTGATGTTTATATATTCTTTTTTTTAAATTTATTTCTAGTTTAAACTAACTTTGTATGGAAGAAATGAGATCTGGAGAGTGTTATGTTCTGTGCAAAAACTGTAACCTTCAGGGCAAGGTTTGCTTCTCAAGAAAAGTCTGCATTCCCAGGGTCCTAATTATGTTTGATAGATACTTGAAGCTTCATTTTCCTACTTACTACCTTGAAATATTCTATTTTCTATGATTTTTTGTCTTACTTTCCTGAGCTAGAAGTTATGTTAAGAGATAATTAACATTGTGCTTTGCTTTTGTGCATGTTCCAGTTGATTCCCAGATAGATGCTTCTCAGGGCATTCACCAGATCCCTTGGAAGGTGTGACGGTTGCAAACAGTATCAGCAATTCCTGGGCAGGTGTGTGACCAGAGCAAAGCCGAGCTGTGGCTGAAGCCCTCCGGATTTTCCACAAGACACAATTTTCTCTTGCTGCTAGTGAGTAACACTTCTTAGCAGCTGCATTCCAAATGTGTTTTATGTCCTGATCAGGAAATAAAGTTGTTCACCAAGTTCTCCTGCTTACCTGGTGGGGTTTTTTTTCATGTTTGTTTGTTTCCGAACCGGAGAAATACTGGGTTGTGTGAATGTGGAATTCAGATGCACCTGCCTAATTTCCATGACCTAGAAAATAGGCCTGATTTGTTTTCCAAGCTTGGCAAAGCAAAGCTATTAAAAAGTGAAAGTATTAACATAGACTTTTCTGACCTGAAGTTTGCAACATGCTCTTCTTCAGAAAATCTTTTGGGTTGGAAGAATGTCCAGTATGACACCCAGCCCTCTTTGCGTAGTGCAACATTCTTTACATCGCTCGTGCAATACCCTGTGTGATGACTCTCGTGTTCAGCTTTCCATAGCTCTGGTGACTCTTGCCCAGTTTTCAATTGCCTGCCTCTTCTTAGAGTTGTAGGGACTTGTTCTTTCTTCTTAGGTCTGCATAAACCAGTAATTATCATTTAAAATCATTGTTACAACATTGGTGCAAGTTAGAGTATGTGAGGAAATCTCATGTAGCATTTTAAGTAGGGTTTTATTTTCTATTTTACTCAAGCTTACTCTTCTAAATTTGATCTTAATATAAATCTTAATGGGATAATGCAAGTCTTTATTCAATTCAAGTTGATCTTTGCTCTTTTCAATTCATCATTTTATCATCCTTTGTGTTGCAGTGATTTTGGAGTATCAAAAATTATTTAGATTGATCTTTTTGTGTTATGTTTGTTTTGTTAATCTTCTGGTTTGTATTTTCAAAGTTGTTCCTGTGTGTAATTTTGCTGTTCTTGGTGTTTTTAAAATCCATTGTTTTAGGCAGACAGATTTGAATTGTTAAATTATTTAAGTGATTTATTTTTTTTCCATCAGCTATTTTGGACAATACATCTGGTTATAATATAAAATTTTTCTTTTTAATAGAAGTGTCAATATTGTTAACTCCTGCTCAAGTTGTTACCACTTCCTGTTTTCAGATATTTTATAGAGTTTGTCATGCTGTGATTTTACTTTAGACTAGTTGTTCTTCTGTGAAACAGTTCATAATAGTTCATTATTTTCTTGCTGACAGTAATTTTATTTTCATATATTGTAGGAAAAACTGAAATTATTTCTGACAGCAGTATACATTTAACTGAATCACAACTTTGTGCACCGTCAGATAACTGCACTGCAGTAGCAAAACAAGGTAATCGTATTTTTATAAAACAGAAAATTTCATACATTAAATGTGGATGTGATTTTTATGCAAACTTACAATAGCTATTAGCACAATAGTTTTAATAGAATTTCAAGCTTATTTTCAAGTGAGAAATGAATAAATTGTATTACTTGATGAATTAATCATTGATTTTTTGTCACCCTACATGCTGGTTGACTATGCCACAATTACATTGTGGTTGTAATTAAAATAGTATTGATTATAATGCCATAATTTTCATTTTCATAATTTTCAATTTATTATAATAAATTGAAATATTAATATTTCTTTCTTTTGCAAGAAAATGGCAAATTAAGGTCAGTTCCATGCCACACATTATTAAAATGCATAAAGAAAATAAAGGTCTGCTGAAAAGCCAAAATCTCAGCAAGTGGGATGCTGATGTTGAAGATGATAACTACATTGCTAAAGAGTGAGAAAACTGGGTGAGAAAGTTTTTATATGCCAGAGTTTATAGGTTTTATGGCATTGAGCCTTATGTCCCTTCGTGGGGTATTTCAATGCTTCAGAACTCACTGTGGAAAAAATCCAGTTTGAGTCCCAGGTCCAAAAATTCCTTTGAATTTGAATTTTCCCAGCTGAGCCCAGCTGATATACAGGATATGAAAGGGAACAAATTATGGGGACAGAAGCAGAAGCCAGGAAACAATTAGATTATGTGGTATGTTACCTCAGCTTGATGAAAAAAATCAATCTGTATTTAATTCATTCCTAGAGAATGACTGCCAGTTTCTGATTCAATAGGAATTCAGTTTAATACTTTCTTATAAACCTTAAGAAATAAATGATGGTACTCTATTAACATACATTCTTAAATGTTGCAGTATTATTTGAAATTATTATTTGAAATTGACATAAATGTATGTACAGTTATAGGAAGGTATGAATGAATATATGTGCTGTAAAAGTGGCTTGCAGGTCAGCGCTGTAAAAGGAATTGTCCTATTGCTCCATTTAATTTCTTTTCCTTTGTAGTAATATACAGTAAGGGAAGAAATTGGGATTGGGCTATTTTCTATTTTCCAGACAGCTATAAAGGGATAAAAGTCAGGGGATGTTCTGAGTATATATAATGAGGAAAATTGAGGTGTTAGGAACAATGTTCCAGACATGAAACAGTCTTGAAACAGTCAGGGATAAATTATCTGGACCTTGTAAGTTACTTCCAGGATCATAGTTGTAGGGGGGAGTCACCCACAAGCTGTGCAAGTCTGCTGCTTGTTTGTTATTTGCTTTTCAATGTTGTAGGTTGGCACCCTTTTCTCTACATAGAACTAGACCAGCAACTCAGGTCAGAAGAAACAGTTCAAATAAGATAGATCTTTATGCAATTTAAAATATCTCTCTGGCTTCCATGCATTTCCATCAATGCCATGCTTCATTTTTGTGAGGCGTTTTTGAAGTTGCAGGCTTTTTTGTTCACTGGTAATAATCCACAGACAGAAAGAGCTAAAAGAGTGAAAAATGGTGAGACAGCAGTACCAGGTACCCTGCAGCTTATTCTATACTTTTGTCTCATGTTCTGCCCCTCACCTCTGCAAAATAAGATTTAAAAAGCGCAACCCACCATAAGCAGAGCACTTCTCTTCCTCTTACTCCTCCACTTCTGAAACATCCTCAGTTCGAGATGAGACCCCACTGATGTAGCTTTGGGAGGGCTATCCGACAGCTATGCACTTTCTCCTACTGGGCACAGCTCAGCAGGGGAGCTTGTTCAGTTTCGGGCAGTAGTGATGTGGATGGGAGGAGGTTGATTATAGCAAGGGATGAGAAGCATGCATTTACATAGTCTCCTTTTCCCTGCCACCTCTCCACTCTCCAGCAAGCATGGGTTTATTTTAGCATTGGCCTTCTGAAGCAGGATTAATTTTCCCCTGAATAGGTCAGGCTGGAACAGAGCCAGGAAATATGGCCTTTCATAGTTGGGGTGACTCAGGAAGGCAGAGATACCTACTAAGTAGACAGGGCCTCCAACTGCTGGGCCTATGCCCAGTGCAAGAGAAGTATCCTGGAATAACCTTTCTGATAAACAGCAGAAAAGTCCGCATGAAGTCTTTTTCCAGAAGCTGATGCCCGGCTGAGCCAGGCTGTAGTGCTGCCCTCTGCTGTTTAGATTCGGGAAAAAAAGTAAGTCGGTGATGAAATCCCTCAAATCTGTAACGAAGTGTAACTAGGAAAGCAATAGCAGGTGAATACGTGCTTTCAGCCTCACATTTCAGGCAGTGCTTCCGCCAGTTGAAATGCGCCCTAATATCTTCACTGGCAGTTCTGTTCATAGCAACAGAACATAGCTAATAGTTTTCTTGGGGTTTAGCACTGGTAGGGCCCTTGTGGCTCTGCAAAGCAACTTGTGACACAGAAATCATGCTTTTTGACATGCTTGTTTATGTTTCAGTGTGCAGGGGAGATGCAGAGGAATGAATTTCCATCAGTAATTCAGATGTTAAAGTTTTTTCTATACTTCTTATTATGTAGAATTATTAAATTCCCTACTTACATGTATTTGATACAAAGTTGTGTAGAAAGCTACAGCCGTCTTGTCTAACTACATGACACCTGGAGGTGTCTAGGACCTTTTTTCCATAGCTAATCCGTGAGGCAGTGTGGAAGCAAAACGGAAGTAATCTGATATTTCATCAGAGCTAGAGGGAATTGCCATCAAGGGGTATTTCCTGGCCATGATGCAGAACACGCCTGATAGACTTGGAGCCTGGGTAGCCCTGAATGCTTACACATCTGCAAATATCCCAGCAGCTGTAAGAGCTGTGTTTAGGGTTCTGTTCTGAAATGTAACAGCTGGGCTGATTTCATGGCCCTAATGAAGTAAATGAACTTGTGGTGTATGATTCCAAAAACTCACTGCTTCGCTTTGCAAAACAGGTTTTAATGTTAAGCTTTGATCGCCATCTTAACACTTGTATCTTTAAGTGTGATATGCATGTTTCACTTTTTGATACTGTTTTTAAAACACTTGCCTTCAATTTCTTTGTCCCAAACATCCTGTCCGGACTGCGGGAGATTTTGCCTTACCTATCCATGTGCCTGTGGCTCCCTTTCAAAGGAAAGAAACTTCTCATTTTCTGACTAATAAAAAAAATCTATAAAATCTAAATGAATGCAGAACTGATCAGAACCCTGTGACTCAACTAATGTTGTACAGTGATAAATAAAAGCAACTGTAGTCATTAATCTTTTCAGCAACTCAACAAATGTGTTGTAGAGTGTGCAGAGGCGTGTGGTGATTTGTTTACACAGGCAGTTAATGATTAATAAAATAAATAAAAGCTTCTTTCAAAATACGTGAGTTCATTAAGGATTTTTAGAGGTGCGATTTCACTTTGGGAATGGCTGTAACAGTGGAGCTGTGAGGCTGCTTATTGACTTCCCCTGCCTTCAGGAGTGAATGCTTTTAATTCTGTTAGAGAAACCCTTTTCTAACATTCAAGCCTGCAACCTCAAACTGAACTTTAAAGGTGAGGACTTTTCTGCTTGTGTTGTAAACCATTATCAGGCCATAACTCTGGGCCTGTTTGGGGTAAGACAGAGAACCAATATAAGTGTCTGTTTAACCTTCCTTTCCACTTGGTTTACTCTTCAGTTTTGGGATCATTTGGCTTCATTTCCCAGGCTCCCAATAGCAGAAAAGAGAGACTATACCATTGTCTGGCTGGGATGCTGATTTGTGCAAGCAATATTCACAGCTCAGCCAAGTTGGCAGGAGGACCTGGTTGAGTAGAAGTGATCATATTGCTTTCTACAGAGCCCAGGTGTTTGGTTGGCTAGTATTTGATTCCATAACATTGCATTTACAGCAGAAAACAATTCCAATGGAATATAAAAACCAGATCAGTTTTACTTGTAGTCTCAGAACTTGAGGATATGGGTTGAAAAAAGTGGGAACGGGTAAAATCTGATTGTGTCTTTTCTTACATAGATTTCACAGGGAAATGGGAGATGGGAGAATCAGTCCAGCATCTGGTGTGACTGCAGTTGAAGCACAGTTGGCAAACTTGGTTCGATCTAATTTTATTTCAGTCTTGACCACATTCTGGTAAACATCTGTCCAGTCACATTTGTTTTGTTTTATTTGTGAGTGTAAACTGCAGAAGTTGCATAAGTCATAGAAGTCTGTGAAATGTGAAACACGGAAAAATCACCTGTGATAGAAGAGCGAGATCCACAATTCGATGCTACCCTATGAGCACCTTCTGAGATGTGTCAAGAAGTCATGGATTAGATGTGTGTATACTTGTTTTTATAGTTAGTGAGTTGACATGTAGATAAATGCTCTGTGAATATCTTCATTGGGACAGGCTCATTCCAGCCTGCACCAATCCTGCAGTGAAAGATTTGCTGCAAATATGTGAGCTCCATTGCTTGGAAAGTGGCAGCAACATTAAGTTCATTTCAGGAAGGAATTTTTGTGTCTTTTGCACAGACTTGCAAAGATCATCATGAGGTGGCTTTTATAGTTCCCGGGTATTTGGATACTAGGGTGGATCTCTTTCTTTTTTTTCTTTTTGTTACTTTCAGTAGCTGTGCAGAGCCTCTTCCATCAGTGTGCTCTCAGTCCCTTACAGAGGCAGACAAACCACAAGCAGTGACCAATGGAGAAGAGCTCAGTCTTTATCACCTCCTCCTGAAGCTGCTGGATAAATGGTTTAAGGAACTGGTTTAAATAACCATATGGCTATATCCCTTGTGGAAGAAAATACATGGTAACTTAGAAATGCTGGCATCTGAGTGTCAGCTGATGGGTGTCTGGCATTCTCCATTCACTGCCTCCTTCTGCCCTTTGGTCACCAGAAGTGCCAGCCACTGGACCTCAGAATGATGCCTGCTCTCATCTTTGCAGAATGCTATGTCCACCCTGCACTTGATATTTGACAGCATTGGCAAAAACTGTATGTGGCTCTCAGATTATTTTTTTTTGTTTGTTAATGCTTCTCAACTGGACTTGTGTGTTTCTCAGTGCAAGTAGGCTTTATTCTGGAGGAGTACTGGTCACAGAGGACTGGTTCAGAAGTAAATGTTTAGTTTTAAATATGCCAGAAAAGTGTCCTAAATAATTCATTGCTGTGCTCAGTTGGTTGTTTGAGATCTCTGATATGTTGTTTATATAAGGCAGTATTTTTTGTAAACCTCATTAAGTCCTATGCCATTCCTGAACAGTGTGGGCTGAACCTGTATGCTGGGAGGGGGAAGGGAGACAATGTTTTACTTACCATATAGGGTGAGCAACTTTCTTGAAATGGAATTGCACCCTTTCTCCTAGTGGAAGATGGAATATGTGGTTAAAGTAATTCAATCTTTTCACTAACCTAGGCCTCATTTTTTTTCAATGTGTATGAAAGTATGTTTTCTTAGTATTGTTTTGTCTTTTTTACATTTTTCTCAGGAATAACTGACAAATTAAAGAGAAAGGTGATTAATGAGCAGGAATTTCAGAAAGCAATTTGATTTTGTGAGAATGGTTTTCTTTATCCAAAACAATCTCTCTGTGGGGAGATAGAATTTTAACTTCCTAGAGTTGTTTCCTTAAGCAGCCTTTTTCATAGTCCCCACAGCTGAATGCATTCAGGGCATTTGTGGTTCTGTATAAGGGAAACTATGTGAAGTAACTGGATTATTTAAGGGGCAGGAAAATAATGGATTTTTTCTGTTGATTTTTCGTTTTCAAGCCACAACTGGACAGTCCTCTGCTACCTCACCATCCTCAGTGTGCCCAACATACTGATGACCTGAAGACTAAAAATCTGAAGATCTTTTCATTATTCTTGGTTTGGTCACGTTGGAAATTCTTGTCCTTTTTTTGGTATGGTGTCATAGCTGTAGCTTCAAATATCCTGTATCTTTAAGGGGAATATTGCATTACCAGGTTTTATTTGTACTTCATTCTGAGTACAGGGAGCAGTTTCTGCCATCTGTCTCTAAGAGGGAGATCTCAACACTGCAGGAATGAGTTTGACAGCTCCTGATTATGCTTTGATTGCAGTCTGTCTGAATGTGTGGAGGCATCAGTTCATGGTGGTTATTAGTCACCAGTTTATATTGCTTCAGCACAATTTTTCTTCTTTTTCAGCACTTTCCTCTAAGCTGAATTTATTTCAGATATGGAGGGTTTTATTGATGTCAGTGTTTTCACAGCAACAGGTACTTTTACATCAGGATCCTCTTAATTCTTTCAGTTGAAAGGAAGTCCAGCTGCACCTATCTTCTGGTTTTTTCCACACACTAAGTGTCTGAGATTCTTTTGTAATTTCACGCATTTCACTAGTGGACATTTCTGAGTGTTGTCCTGAACAGAGGGGAGTCACTCTGAGTGGAAAGTAACAGATGATGATTGGAAGAGATGCACTTCCTACTACCACAGATATAACTGAAGTCTCTTCAAGACTCTGGGGTATGTGAAGCTGTCCTGTCAAATAGCTTAGAAACTGGTGTTCACAGAGAGCTTTCTTCTGTGCTCACCTCTGCAAATAGATTCCTTTTTTTGCATTGCTTGCTCCAGGCTGGGAACAGGAGGCTCTGCTGCACCTCCTACAATCCACTTTCAACAAGGAAATAACAGCTGTCTTGGTTGTCACCTGCAGCTGTAATTCTTCATTGCTTCTTTCTACCTTGCTTTTCCTTTGGGCATACTTAAAGGCCTGCTTGTCTTGGAGGTGCCTTTTCAGTACATTGTGGATTATCAATGGAGCAAAAGAGTGGCATTGGACTGTCTGTTCTGAAATGTCTGTCTGGTATCTGCTATGATAAGCTATTTGGATGGATGTGACGGGTTGGCCGTGGCCAGCATCTAAATATCCACACAGCCACTCACTCAGTCATTCCTAGGCAGAATAGGGGAGATAATAGGAAGAGCAAAAGTTATAAAACACTTGGGTTCAAGTAAGGATGTTTAATAAGTGAAAGAAAAAATGCAAAGGGATGCAAAGCCAATCATTCACCACCTTCCACAAGAGTCTCCGAGCAACGGCTACAATGGCTACCTTGGGAGACAACCCCCCACCCAATTTTTAATGCTGAACATGGTATTACATGGTATGGAATAATCCTTTGGCCAATTTGAGTCAGCTGTTCTGGCACTGTTCCCTCCCATCTTCTTGAAAGGACAAGGGGTAATAGCTTTTAATTGAAAGAGGGCAGGTTTACATTAGATATTGGGAAGAAATTCATTACTGTGAGGGTGGTGAGGCACTGGCAGAGGTTGCCCAGAGAAGTTGTGGATTCCCCATCCCTGGCAGTGTTCAAGGCCAAGTTGGATGGGGCTTTAAGCAATCTGGTGTAGTGGAAGGTGTCTCTGCCCATGTCAGGAAGGTTGGAACTGGATGATCTTTAAGCCTCTTCTAACCCAAACCATTCTATGATTCCTGTGCCTGCCCTCCCCAGCCTACTCACTGGAGGGGATCAGTGTGAGAAAAAGAGAAAGCCTTGATGCTGTGCTGTGCAAGAACTGTTTAGCAATAGCCAAAAGACCAGTGTGTTATCGACAACACTGTTTTAGTCACAAAACCAAAACACAGCAATACACGGGCTTTCATGAAGTTAACTCAATTCCAGCTAGACCTGGTAGAACAGAGCTTCTTTACACTAATTCATAGTAGATAGGGACAGTTTCATGGACGGCATAAGGATCCTGATGCCTTAGTGGCAGCTCAACTCTTTCTCCCTTCCCATCATATGTTCCCCATCTCCTCTCATGTCAGCACTAGTAATCATATAGTCTTACAAAAACAGAGTTTTCAGCATGTTCTCAATAGTGACTCAAAGCTGTTACATGGTCAGGGAGCTGGGAAAAATTACAGAAGTGACCTTTCTGGAATAGATGTGCCAGTTTGTGACCTGGCTGGGTGGTTGTTATACAGTGGTTGTACTTCTTCATTCTTATATACCCCTAATTGATCTCCCCCAGCTCCACTTTGCTCCTTCTAAATGTTTGCTATCACCATGTGGTCTGTAGCTTCTACTTCAGCTTCAGAGCATTTAGCTAGGGAAAACTATATATGCAGAAAAGGATCTGGTGGCTTGGTTCTCTGAAGCTCTGATGCATGGATCTCTCATTAACAGTTAACTAGAAAAAGAAACATAATATTTAATGTATGCTAAAAGTCACTCATATGCATTATATGTATGCCAGTGTAAGATAGAGGAGATTAATGTTTAACTTCATGTTTAACTTCATGTATTTTTTCTTAGGGGCTGTCTACACAGGTCATTAGAATACATATGCAGTATTACCGTGTTTTTCAACTTTTTTTTTTTTAATCTGAAACATATGCAAGGGATGTGGGGGGGTTTCCGTATGAAGTTCCGCTGCTGAAGAAGCGGAGTGGTATTTTTGGAATGTCCTGGCCACTAGATGGCAGGGTGCCCTTTGGATAAAGGAAGCACTAGGCTGTGTTCGACACTAATTTGCTCTCAGTCTCCAAACCTCTTACTGAGATTATCGAGAGTTTTCCTGGAGTGAGGAGCGGCTGCAGCTCTGGAGAGAACTCTTGTTATGGCCCTTCGACAGCACTAACATGCATTTTTAAATTTTCTCCGGTAGAACAGATACCTTAATTGAATTCAGCCGAGCTTGACGCAATAAGATAATAAAGAAAAGCTGTGTTTTAACCACAATTAAACCATATTAGTGAATGTGTTGGAGAAATTTCTGCCTCTTGTGCACGTGCTGTATTTGCCGTGCCAAGTTCTGAAGTACTCAGTCCTTGAAGTGAATTCGAAAGAGGAGACTTGCCCAAGTGACCTTGGAATCTGGTTTTAAATAGGTTAGACTGACAGTTTGCTGCAGGTGAAAGATCCAGTTAGCATTTAGAAAAGTTGAGGGCTTTAATTTTCACTATTTCACATCAATTTCGTCTTGGATTAGGTCTTCATCTTAAAAATTCAACTGAATGAAACTCATGTGATGGTGCTAAGAAACCATAAGGATACTTACGTTTAGACTGGAGTTATTACAGTATTCAGAATATTAAGAGGAGGAATCTGTGCACATTTACTATCCCAGATATAAATCTGTATCTGGGGAAGGTGTGTGTAACACCCCTCTATTCTGAAATGCAGCATTAAACATTGGTATATTGAAATGACCACACTAAGATCAGGTCCACGTCACTGAGTCTGTGATCTAATGAGGGGGAAAGGTAAAAGATGTACCAAACCAGGTGCTTTGTCATGGTTTTTGTAGCATTGTACTTCTTTACTAACACATATAGAAAACTTGTAGGGAAATTCTCAACATTTTGCAGTTTTATCTTTTTAGTGGATGAATAGCTAATTTTTAAATTAGTCGACTTATTTAATAAGTACAATGACAAGTTAACTTTGACTTTATCAGGATATATGATCCTGTCAACAAAATTCCTCAAAACTAAATAAATTATTTAACAAAAATGACTACATTTTCAAATTTCTATTTTGTGGTGTTTGAAATTGATTAATTTTTCTTTTTCTGGAATAGTTTTTTATACTTTATTAAAAAAAAGACTGAAAAATATTTTAAATTAGTTAAATTATAAAAGGAATGTGGTTGACAAAATGAAAAGTATAAGTTCGGGGAAGCAAATATTTTGTGATAACCTGTTTTAGAGAGGACACTGTTCAACTTGTGTGAAAGATATTTTCAAGTGGTGTATGGTGTGAAATATTGTGCAATTTTTTAATTACATTTTCAGAAGTTACTTACTTGTAGTACTTGCCGCTGGCTAAGCTTTGTTACAAATGATACTTCTTAAGCCTGTTGAATCATGACTTGGATCCTTTGGTTATAATGAAATACAGGACCTTTTTTTTGCTAAGTTTTGCCCATGTTCAGTTTGGGAATGATCTACGTCTGCTTTCTCAGGAAAAAAGGGATCAGCATTCCTAGTCAATTACACAAGAGTATCTCTCTCTTGAGGCTGCCTGCACTGCACATACACTATTCATACACTACTAGGCTTGCACTTAGCCTTTTTATCTGTCTTATCTGCATGCAAGAGCAGATTTCAGAGCAGGGTGACCTAACTGGTGGGCTTCCAATCACATCTGAACTGGAGTTGAATGTGTTTTTCCAGGCTATCAGACACGAGGTATCTCTTGTGCTCCAGTGGGACATGCTATATTTTTAGCATCCTTATGGGCATGAAGGAGCAGCTGCAGTGTGCAGATCCCAGCTGTGAGGAGAGCTGGAAGTGCTGGCAAAGCTGCAGCTGGTACACTGCTTCTTGCTGAGAGGTGCCTGCTGGAATTGCCCAGACAGCCTCAGTTAAAATGAATGGAGTAGCAACTGATTTATTGCAATAATGTAAGATATCTGGCTTGCTGTAGCAAAAATGCCTCCAAGTTGTCAGAGACACTTTTAAAGTCCCTTTTCAGAGAAAACATCCTGGGTGGGTGAGAAGCTCTTCTTTTAAATATTACTCTTTTGGTTTGGTTTGGTTTGGTTTTTTAATAATAACTCTCTTTTGCCACCTGCACTATCTGAATGGCTTCCTTTTGCTGTGTCTACATTTCAGAAATCTGCTCTAACATCTCCATCTGTTCTTCAGAGTTGGGAAATGGCAACTTTTGTACCCCCAGGTACCAAACACTGCTGTTCTTGGATCAGGAAGCTGCTTCTGAAGGAAGTCCTTTTCAGTGAGAAATAATCCTTTATTTTGCCTGGTAGCTGTTACCCAGACTGTATTTTTCACCCATGCTTTATAGGTTGGCATTGCTCTTAGGATCAGACAAAGCTGTTCACACCCTCGGTTGCATGTAATGTCAACAGTCCAGAAGAAAAGCTGGGGTTTACATCATCCTCCTTCATATATCTCACATAGCTGATGGGAGGCTGCTGGGAAACTCCTGGATAACAGATGTTCTCAGGCCACAGTGGAATTAAAGCTAGACCTGGATGCAGTGTAAGGCAGCCCTGAAAGTGTGTATGGAGACCACAGCAATAGTCCTGTATGGTGTCCCTACTTACAGCACCATCTCTGAGCTTAGCAGCCAAAGAAAGATAACTCTGGTAATGCTTGATCAGATGTTCTGGCAGAATCCCCATGAGGCCTCTCAAGGTGTTTTTTCACTTGTTACCTGCTGCTGAAGCAGTGGTAAGGAGATGCAAAGGTCTCCTACTTCCCATAATTGATAAGAAATGTTTGCAGGAGCAGATCCTTACAATGTGGTTGTAGATGTCTGTTTTGCTATGGAAAGGTATTTAGTAGTCTAGCACAATTACTTTTTCCATTTTCATTTTCTCCCAGTTCTGTTGTTTCTACTACTAACTCAGCAGCAAGGGAGATGCTGCTGTGGCACGTCTGGTACTGACAGGTGGTGACAGCTTGCAGCCTTTTAACCACTGCTTTGCTTAAGCCTTTTCTAAGCATGAGTTTTACAGTAACAAAAAACATATGGTATCACTGAAATAGCTTTGGCTGAGGGGAAGACACCCAGAGCTGGGATCTGGGAGATTCCTTTGGTAAGGGTAGAAGGGTGCTGGATTAAGGGATAGTTTAAGAGGCATAGGATGAGAGTTCATGAGATCTGGTTTCATTTCCTACCATTGTGGTACACTGGACAATGGATCCCTTGTCCCTTCTATGGCAAGCAGAGGTCAGTAACTATGAAATCCATCAGTTTGTGAAGGGCACAGGTGTTGGGGATGACAGAAAGTCATCTACACATGCTGAGCAACCTGGTTTATGCACATAAGGAGTAGAAGAATCCAAGATATGGGAGGGAAAGACACACAGCACACTGGACAGATCAACAAAATACTGGACTCATACCACATGCTGCATTGCTAGCTCTTAATAAAAGTAATTTTGGCATGATATGGACTTGCTTACACTTTCTCACAATGTGTGTGGGGATTATAACAGGGGGAGTATTTGCTCTTTGTTTCTTGGTTTTTGACATTAGCAACATGAGAGCCTTTTCCTTGAGGTGTTACTGACAGGGTGGATAAGAGAGTTCCAGTGATGGTGAGACTGTAGGGATCTTGGCTTACCAGTGATCCAGAGCCTAAAACATGGTGGTCTATGCAAACCCTCTTGCCAAACTCTGTCCCCTCCCCTCAGCACCCTGGTGCTATTCTGTGCTTGCTGAAATGTTAGACCTCTTTAGTTTTTATAGGGAAACAAAATAGAAACAGGCACTCCTGGTGCTACCTTTCCTTTTCACACTGCTCCCATTGAACAAATTTTTGTTGCTTTGATTCTATTTAAATAACAAGAGGCATTTGGGCCAAATTTTGGAATGTATTTAAGTAGCTCTCTCCAGCTAGGAGGAGATCAGGCTCTGAACAGCCTGTGGTGTGATCCAATAACCCTGGCAGAGTGTTGCCTACTAGCAGGGTCTGAATGGCAGAATAAAATTAAGAGCTGGAAGAATTTGCAGCTGTAGGAGCACCATGTTGCCTGGAGCACTAGGTTAAGCCCTGCTTTGCTGCTGAAGTGTGCATCGTTCTGGCTGATGCTTTGATGGAGAAATTGTGATGAAATCGGAAAACATTTGTGTTGTACTGCTGCTTGCCTAAGTGGCTGAAGGGTCTGGCTTTTAAATTAAGCATGCTCTGAAACAGTGTTCCAATATGTAAATATAAATGCCTAGAATGGAGGGGCCTGCTTAATGTTAAATGCTGGGCATTAGGTGGAAACATGTCCTGCAAGAAAGATATTGTTGCAATATATTGAACTAATGATGACTTGAATTGCAGAAGGTGGGTTATTTGAAGCATTAAAAGCCAGAGAGGCAACATCATATAAGCAAAGAATTAATAACAAGCTGGTTAATTTTCCTTTCGGTGCCTCTAAATCTTGCATGTCAGTTTTCCCAGGCAATGTTTTACATGGAGATTGCTGTGGTTCAGCTTTCCAAGCCTAGTTTTTATATTTTAGGTGTCTCCCCTTCAACAAAGTTGCCTGCCACGTGAAGACTGGTGAGTTACATTTGGTGTTCTCCTTGAGACCTATGAGAGGATTGAAGTGCCAAATAGACATCCAACACCACAGATAAGGATGCGCCAATACTTACAGTGTTTGTGTCTTGAGAGGTGAAAAAAGGAAGGTTTTCTAGAGGGAAGTGGAACTGATGATTTATGCCAATAAAATATAATTTCAGATTTTTTGAAGGCCATTGTTAAAATCACTTTTCATAAATACTTAAGTATTTGCCCAGATTGTTGTTGCTGATTCCTTAAAAACTGCCAGATGAGAGAGATTGCTTCTGGTTCCTTTGTGACACTGATTCATTAATGTTGCTTTCACAGGCGAAATACCTGGTGATCCCTTAGAAAATGCACAAGAGGTGCTGACAGAGGCCATGTTTTTTGTAAGCAAATGCAGCATGTAGTTAATTCATGCTCTGCCTGCCAGCAAAACCATTGTTTCTATGCACGTGTTTGCACATGGGAACTGTAGGATTGTGCACCCCACAACTGCCTGCTGTTTCTCAACAACTGCAAGTATCTCTGCCTTGCCCTTGTTCCTGGGACAGATCTGAGGTCACACTGCTGGAATAATCCCCTTAGCTTATCTTTCTGGGTATATCATGCCCTGTTTGAAAATTCCTCCCACTTACTTCTTCTTACAATCAGATCAGTATAAATGCCTCATTCTTGCTTCAAATGCCCATCAGAATTTTAGACTGCTTATCCCGCTGACATGGTCTGCAGTCTTATTTGCCTTGCCATCTCTGCTCCTGTAGCATGCTTGTCTTGACACCTTACTAAGTTCTTCGCCCCTGCTTTCTGTGCTTCTTCTCAATTGCTTTCTCACAGAGGATGTGTTTTTGCATCTTCTCTTTTCCACTAATGACCTTTTAAAAGCATGCTGTTGCATAGGCATCCAGGAGTAGTGTCTTTTTAGGTGACTAAAAAGCACTTCAGTAACTGACTGAAAGAGTTGCTGAATGTACCTTAACTTCCTCTCTGTCTCTTCAATGTAAGATATGAGAGGTAAGAATTTCTAATTGGGGATATTGCTGATATTAAACATAGTATAAAATGCAAATAACAATTTCTTAGTTTGCATGTGCAAATGTAGGTATTGGTACGATAAACCACATGTGACTTTTTGCAGGTGTTCCCTTTGCCAGGGTTCTGGGCTTCTTGCCAAAGCATTTTCTCTCAACCTCGCTGTTAACCAGTCCCTTGTGTTTTGCATCAGCTTCTGTCTAAATAGGCTTAGCCCTCCAGTTAATAGATATCTTTTTCTCAAGCCCTGCCCATTGCACCTGCTTTTGAAAATGTACCCTGGAGAACCCAGCGATTCATCTGTTGTGTGCTGTTGTTGTTTGATTAAATCATTGCTTAGTTTCAGGTGGCTGCATTTGTGTGCTGGAACACTTGATCCTCCTGTTTACTGCTTTTGTACATCGTGGAATTGTTTGTAAAGCTTGAGGGGAGGTTCAGAATGAGAGGTATAATATCAGTGTTTGGGATAACAAATCGTATAGGCCATACACTCTCTTCATTCAATGCTTTTTCTGTTTCCACACCAGTGAGCACGATGGATGTAATGTAGTCACAGCATGTTTCCAGAAATCCTGAGATCAGTAATTTAAAATAGGTCTTTGGAATTTTAATAATGGGGAAAATGTCAGTATGCAAAGTTGGTGCAGCCTTGTTCCTCCCTTCCCCCAGCTTCACTCCCTTAGGCCAGCTTATGCAGTTTCTGACCTTGCAGACACAATATATGGCAGGGAAAGGAAACCCTCAAGGACCTTACATTGATTCCTCTCCTATATCAGTAGGATTGACCACCCTAAAAAGTAAACATATACAGACACGCTTTCAGATCACACCTTCAGGATCAGCTTCTGTCTCCTGGATGCATTTGGGAAGCTTGGGGACCTTCAACACTGAAATGACTTTTGACATTTCTTAAGAGGGACTGTGGCACCCAGAAATTACTGGGTTCTTTCCAGGCTGCTGTTTTCCCCACCCACATTCAGGGATAGCAATGCTTCAGTTATAACTGTTTGAAGGCTGATGAACAGCGAAGTGTTGAAGAGAACATGATTTTGACCTACCCTCCTTAATAGAAATGGCATTATTTATTTACCTCTTTAGGTGACTGTGGTATTTTCCTCATAAAATATATTTTTACACTGTCTGGGGTTTCAGAGATCAGCTGTTCTGGTTGAGTATTCCAGATCACAGTTTTAGGCTAATGCTGGGAATGGGAAATTATTTGCAGGAAAGAGTTAGTTAACTTCTCCATGTGAGTATAAATATATCCATATTGGCAGTTTACAGGTCATTAACTTTCTCAAGCATTAAACATAGACAAACCTTCTTTTATTTTGTGGTCTCTTAATGTGGGTGGATATGGAGAGCAGTTTGAGACATTCTTCTTACGAAAGCGGTCTGGTCAGGAGCCCTTCTTGTGATTGCTTCAGTGGCCTGGTTCACTCCAGGTTAGAGACCTGCCTCTCTAGCTCAGGCTACCAGCTAATAATGAATTATCAGCCTCCTTAAGTGAAATTGAAGGAGCAGTTATTCAGAGCTATACTGAACTTATAGAATAAGAAATATTCTCAATAACATATCATGATCAGATTGGGTCCAACACCAAGAAAATCCTTACTCATTTGCCTGTTAAGGCACTTCGTTGTTTGCGGTTTTTTTCCATTTGGTTACCAGAAGTGAAGATTTTTCCCTCTCATTTTGCATCAAAAATCTCTTTCGCTCAAAAAAAAAAAAAAAATTTAAAAAAAAAATTTTTTAAAAATCACATTTTCTGTTGGTTTTTTTATAGACTTATATTGGAACTTATATATGAGGCCCTATCTTTTGCTATGGAGAGCAAAAAATAATATAAGCCAGAGCCTGAAGACAACTGGACCTAATTAATGACTGAAAGATTGTTTCTTTGCAACTAAAGGTGCTAAATCATCTGTGTGTGAATTTCTGTCTACTTCTAGGCTTTACAAAAATTCTTGTTCTGAGGCAAATGATATTGCCGGAGAAGTAGGGCCTCCCTTCAGTAATTATTTAGTCTTACTCTAAGAGAGGACAAATTGGGTAATAAACATTAAGACAAACTTCAAATCTTATGAGCCTGTGTTCTTCTCCTTATTCGCATTTTTTAAATCAAGGAAATTCTTCGTCTTTAAATCCAGAACACTGTTCAAAGAGCTTCATTTTACTTTTTGAACTGTTTGTGGCTTTGTGTCTCCCCTTCCAATTTGAAGACACTAATGATGAATATGAAAAGGTATTTTCTTTAAATGCTGGAGTAAGTGCTGTTCTTTTTCTTCCTTGGATCTCATGTGTTACTTTATGTGGAACCTTTTTAGCTTTCTTTGTGAGTATGGTTACACACAAAGAAGTAATATAATGACTAAACAGTCTATCTGTTCTAGTTTCAGAGCTAGAAGCTGGCCAATTTACCTAACTTTTTGGTTTTCAACATAGATTCCCACTGCTTATGCCTTATATACAACCTAAACTCCTTTCTGGGATGATACCCCTTGGTGCAAGTGATGGAGGGAAGGATTAGGAGATAGCAACCATCCAGAGATTTTGTTTAGCTGATCATGTAAGCAAATAGATTTTCCCCATTGATCACATGTGCATTCCTGTGTGTTTGTTAATAAATAGGTTTTATCTCTTTCACTTTCCTTTGAGGAACTTTTTTTTCCCGAACCTGGTGGGGGGAAGGGTAGTCGTGACCTGACTTTCTCCCAGAGGATATATATTGCTAGATTTTGGCCAAAACCAGCACAATAATAGTTAGTCTTCATATGAGCTGTGCAACAGTGTGCAACCTCAAAATAATTATGGATTCCTGGAAAAGTGTTCTCACACTCCCTGGCCAAGTTAGGCTTTATGTTCTTCAACAGGTAAAAAATGCTGCAGGTGTGCATTGTTTCTGTGTGGGTTTATATGTGTTGACTGAACTCAAGCTTCCCTAAATGCACGTGTCTAAATGATGAGTGAGGGTTGATAAGTAAAAGTGAAAGCTAGTAAAATAAGATACTGTCAGCTGAGGGCAAATGCAAAAGCAGTTGTATGTGCCCTCCTCAGCAGACTTCCTCAGAAATAAAGCAGAGTAAAGGATTCTGCAGAATGAGCTGTTCTCCATGTGCCAAACCTCTAAATAAGAAATTCCCAAAAGGAGTTAAGGACAAATTACACTCTAACAGGAAGATTTCTTGGGTTACATAAAATGGGAAAGCATGATGATGAAACCAAAACAACAAATAAATATTTTATTTTGTATACATTTCAATTGCCTTGTCAAAAAGAAAATACATCCCTCCAAAAGTCATCTGAGTTTATCAGCTTTGCAAAATGATGAATGAACGCCTTGTTCTTTATTATTGCTTAAGTCACTCCTGTTTATGCCAGTATTTCAAGGATTATGTTTTGATTGTTCTGAAGAGGTGAAAACACTTTCTTGCTGATGAATAAACACTGCCACTTTTAAATATTTGTATGCAAAATGTCTTTAAAGCCATTATGAAATGCTTTCCAAAAGCACTAAGAAGCTGTTTCCCAAAAAGACAGTTTTTCTCTACATTTTCTTTCATGCTAAACAGTCCAAATGAAAAGCCTTTCAGAGTTAACTAGTTAAAGCAATACCAGTGTTTTAGTGTAATGAATAACTTTTTATAGAAGACAATTGCACACAGTTCAATATGCTAGTATTTCTATTTCTGTGCCCCACCAATGCCGGATTCTGGGGTAGAATTTCTTTCTTTGAGAAAGCTGAAGCGATCAAAACCCTGATTAACCTCTGATATTCACGTGGTGCTCTTGATCTTGAGGGCCGAAGCAGTAACAAAGAGTTAATGGCAGCCATATGCTCAGGGTATTGTGGGTACTGTTGACCCAAATGTGAACTCCGCAAGCGAGTGCTGCTAACTCCTGTTTGTTTCAGGTTTGGTGTGGAGATTACTGATGAAGAGTTTGAGCTGCTACTTGACAGAATCCCCCTTGATGAAGATGGAAATGTCAGATACCCCCAGTTCATGCTCAGGTTTGATTCCTGGTATGCAGCGTATGCATTTTATTTCTCATTTGTGAGTAGAATTATTTTTAATCTAAAAGGCTCACAGACTGAATCTCATTTCTTAACTGTGCTCCTTTATGACATATTTCTTGCACAGAATGTGCTGTGTACATTTAAAATTAGCTGATGTCGTGGGTGTGTGCTGTTTGTAATTTAGTTGCTCTTTACATGCTATTTACATATTTTAGAAGAAAGACTTCAAAGTTATATAACAAACCTTTGTGCTTTCTGAAGGCTGGGAAATATGTTGGACTTCTAAATAAAAGCTGATTATTTCCAGAAAATGGTAATAAATATACTCAGTATATCTTTGAGAACTTGAAGCATTTACAGGCCCTATATACAGTCTGAAGTACTTCTGAGATGCTGATATTGGTCAATAGAAGCTCTGTGCACCCTCCAACATCTAGCTGTGAATTAGTTTAATTAAACGAAAAAAGCACTGGACTAGATAAAGATATTCTATTCTTTTCCAAAAATTAAAACTCAATCCCCAAGACTGTCATGCCAGTAGCAGGGCAGAAGCCAGTGACATTTCTGAGATGAATGGAAGACTTGTGGAATCTGTGACTGGAGAAAGCCATTCTACGCATGAAATCCAGAGGAGTAAATTCCAGCACTTTCCCACAAATTTGTATATGCACATAAGAGTTAGACTTCTCAGTTATTTGAGTTGTTTAGCAGGTAAGGGTATATCTAGTTTGCATACACACAAGAAGGGTAGGTAGCAGTCTTGAATTCACTGTACGGAAACCATGTGGGGTACCTTCCTGAACTTCAAGTAGCAAACCAACTAAGTACTGCAGACCTGATGAGATTGTGTCTTCCTTCCCATTCCATTCAATCATCTTTCACTCTTTCTTTTCCTGTCCTTTTCTTGCTGCTTCAGGAAGCTTTGGAGCTGAATTCATCTGTCCACACATTTGCACACAAGGCGGTTGGATATGACACTGGATTAATGAGATATATGTGACCTTCTGAATGGTATCTCCAAGGCAATCTCCAAAAGTGTCCCAAATAACCCTTGAATGCATTTGGGTGGGCTCTTGTTCCTCACCTGCTTTTATGCCAAGGCCTCCACTCCATTTCTTTCCTTTATAGCCCCCTAACTGGGTTGCAGTTATCATGGATTCAGTTGTGCATGAATTTCTGTGGCCTGTCTTAGCTCCAGGAGTATTCTCTGATTGTCCTATGGTAAGGGTGTGAAGAGGAGAGACAGAGGATAAAGGCCATCTAGCAAAGCTCACCAACCTTTGAGAAACCAAAAGAATAAAAAATAAAACACACAGAGATGCACAACACTGGGCCCTACCTCCTTCCTCTTGCTGTGCACTCAGCTGTGCTGTCTTAATTGCAGGAGAAAGAGATTAATCTGTTAGATTAGAAACACAGAATAAGGGAGGAGAGGGTTTTAGGAGCTAAAGTTACGGCCTGGCTTTTGTCACAATAGAAAGAATAGAACCTGATCATTCAGTGGTGAAATGTTTTCTCTGCAGCTGTTTTTTTTGGCTGAAGTCAACCTTCAGAATTCACTAAATCTTGCAATTTCAAAGACTATTATCAAGCTTATACCTGTTGTATAGAAGTAATTAATGTTTATACAGGAATCTTTTGACCTTCAGTGGCATAATTCTGTACTTGAATGTGATCCAAACAAATAATTATATAGCACTATGTATATCAAGTATTTTTTCCCAGGTTGAATGGGAGAGAGCCCATAGGCCTCATAGCATAGCTTAGGTAACAGCCTTTTATTTGCCTTATCGTGAGAACCAGAGGCCAGATCCTTCTCTCGGATTACTTGTACATTAATATGGGGTAATTTTATTTACTCTAGTACAAAACCAGAGTGTAACTGGGAACATGATGTAGGACTGAGATATAATTTTCACTTTCATCAGCCACTCCCCCATCTTCCCTCCCATAAAACCAAATCTTGCTTGCAGGGATTGTCCAAGATTCCTGGCTGTATGTAATGGGTTGGCCCCAGCCAGCAGCCAAACTCAACCAACCACTCACTCAGTGGGATGCCAGGAGAAAGTAGGAGGAATAGGAAAGAGAAAGCCCGTGGGTTAAACTAAACACAGGGAGATCACTTACCAGTTTCTGTTCTGGGTGAAACAAGCTTGGCTTGGGGAAATTTAATGTAATTTATTGCCAATTTTTATATATATATATATATTTATATGAATTTACTAATTTAGGAAGAAAAAAGACTAATGCTAAGATACACAGGAAAAAGAACTCTCTCCCCCACCTTTCCCAGGATCAACTTCACTCCTTCACTCCAGACTCCTCTCTTTGCTACCACCACCAGCAAGGATAACATGGGAACTTATGTCCACCATCAAAGATAAACCATACAGAGGTTTAGTGTAGTGGGAATGGTAAAATCTAAAATCTGGTTTGTTATTCTATAATGGCATTTCATACTAGCAAGGATGGTAAGTGGATTAACAAAGAAAAAAGTTATTAAGAATCTGCCACAGGGATATTAGCCATAAGTGAGACAAGGTTTCTACGAAAAGGTAGTAATTCGTACATTATTTTTGAAACAATAGAATAGATGTAAGTGCTCAAAGCCATTCTCTTATCTCCGGTTTTATCAGCTGACCTAATGAGAGATGTCCGCAGACCATATCATGGTTACCCTCATGCTGTAGTATGTGTGTATCTGACATGAATTATGGATACTTTAGACTTAAATTAGCCATGTTATAGTGGCATTTATTGCTCATAGACTCCAAAAGAGGAAGCTACCCAGAAAGGGTGGTACATCAGTACATCAGTACATCAGTTCCTCAGTAGCTTGGCTCCTACTGCACAATGTACAAATTGCTGACTGTTGTGGTAGCAGGCTGTTTGCATACACTAAATAGAAAGGAGATGTTCTGGCAGAATTAAGGCACTGGTTGCAATGTTTCTGCCTGCAACCTCTTTCCCTTCACAGCCTATTCATAGAAGGAAAAGTTTAGACCAGTTCAGTTTTCTTAATTTATTTTTAATGATGGTTCTTCTGGTGCCTTGCCTCTTACAGTGGAACTTTGTTGTCACTCTTGCCTTCTGAGTGGCACAACTGGAACTGACTCCTTCAGTATTTGAAAGACTAATATGCTGTGCTCATTCCTTGTACAGTACATGTAGGAATAAATTATATATGCCAGTTGTGTAGAATAGGGTTTGAGAAGTGTTCATTATATACCCTAATGTCAGTGAAATCTGTGGTTAAACCCTCTCCCAAACTTCATTTTTTCAGATTGAGCACTACCTAAGAAATGTTTTTGAAAATCCTAAGTAACTTGCCTTGGCAAATTTATTTATTGCTATTCTATAACAGGAGGTAATTGGAGTGCTAAAATACTATGTGAGCTATTGTCCCAGCTGACAGCTTCATTAGGGATCACTGACACCAAGTCACTTGGGTGAAAAGTGACAGCCATATGACTCTGCAGAGCAGTTACTTTGCCTTGCACACAACCTTTTTACCAGCTGTATGTTTTTGATGATGCTGATTGGGAAGTATATTGTCACCTACAGACAAGTTATCTGGGCATGTTTCAAACCTACAGAGGCGTAATAGTCTGTACTGCAGAGCAAATACATGTTAGCTACACCCATTTAGTTTGCTGTATCATTTATAGAGTTACACTGATAGCTACAGCCTGGGCTTGATTTCAGAAACATTTTGTGACAACAGACAGGAGTGACTAGGATGAAAGATGAATGTCACCTTTCAGTGCTGCATCTGATAAGAAGCTAAGACAAGAAGTCACCTACAATCTAAAACATTTTTCCAAACCCCTATGTGCCCTTCAATTTCCCATGCTTCAAAAATAACTTTATTTTCCCTGTTGTCTCCTCAAATCCAAACTGCATGTAGGAGGTGAGTGTTCTGATCTTCTAATTGCCAGTCATTCGCTCACATAGATTTTTCATTCCTGACCAGCTGTCAGACACAGCCCCCTAACGCAGTACCCAGTGGGTTGCTGTGCCCTCCTGCACTCCTTGCTGTGTCTGTAGGTCAGCCAGCCTCCATACAGTCTCATTTTGTTTCTTAATTTTTTAGCTTTAGGGCCCTTTGTTCACGATAATTGGCTGTCAACAGGCTTGAAAAATAAATACTATAGTCACAATGTTAAACTGGAAACAAAAGTTGGAGAAGGAAAAGGAATATTTAAAGAGCTACTTTTTCACATTATTTGAATCCTGTGAAGCTTTGATAGAGCAGAAAAGGTCTGGCAGAAAGCCAGATAGCAAGGAGGCTTTCCTACTCACAGGAGAGATTAGCTAGGAGGAATAGGAGAGAAAAATGACAGGCGATGTGAAGAACACAGAGGTAGTAGAAAGACTAGGTCAGAGCAATGCTGTGTTACTGTCCAAGAAGAGTTTTTATTAGAACCTTAAAGCTGAGATATTTGGACGTGAACGTGATATGCCTGCAGGTCTTTATTGCCATCAGTTTTAATAGCAGCTCATTCACCAGTTAGTAGTTCAGGCGTGCCTTTTCCAGGGCCATTCCTAAATGGCACAAAGTTTTCTTTAGTGTGAGAAGTACAAACAACCAGCTTCTGCTTGCCTGGGCTGTATTTGTCAGGAGATGGAGGTATGTCCCTTAGGGATGGTTCTAAATATACCACATGGGGTCTGGCGGCCAATCTCCTACACACGACAGAAGCTGTGAACATCGTGGTGGGATATCAGATCTTGCAGTCTTGCTGCTCTCCAGTTA